>JUJX01000003.1:390003-516929 GCA_000800745.1 Diaporthe longicolla
TTTTTATATTTAAGAAAAATAGAAAGCTATAACTTTATATAGATTATTAATAACTAAATAATATTACTATTAAAAACTACTATTTATTACCTTTAATATAAAAACTTAAAAACTAACTATAAGAAGCTTAGTAGTTTATAGCTTTAGATTTTAAAGGAGCCTATAACTTAATTAGAATAAAAAAGGGTAAAGAATAGAAAATAGTATTCTAAATATACTATAAATATTTTAAATATATAGTTATATTATTTAAGCTAACTAATATACTAGTAATATTCTAAACTATAATTAATTATATTTTTAAAAAATATTTAAATAGCTTTATTATTATATACCTAAATAATATTCTTATTTATTTAAAGATACTTAATAATTATAAGGAATATATATATAAGGTTTTATAAAAACTTTAAAATATAAAACTCTTAGTTAAACTAAAGAAAAGTATATTTTATACTAAGAAAGTTAACTATTTTAAATATACTATTTAACTTAGAGAAATTAAAATATAGAAATCTAAAATTACTACTATTAAAGAATAGTTAATATTAACTAATATTAAGAAAGTTAGAGAATTCTTTAGATTTATTAATATTTATTAATAGTTTATTAAAAACTATTTAAAGATTATAATTCTTTTAACTAACCTTATTAAAAATACTATTTACTTTTAATAAAATAATAAAGTATAGAAAGTTTTTAAAGAACTTAGATAAAGAGTTATTTTAGAACTAATTTTAGTTAAAGTAGACTTAGATAAGGAATATAAAGTTAAAATTAATATCTTTAACTATATAATAAAAGGATAATTAAAATAATATAATATTTAAAGAAAGCTATACTTTATTATATTTTTTTTAAAAAAGTTTAGTAAACTAAAAATTAACTATAGTATACCTAATAAAGAACTAATAGTAATTATTAAAGTATTTAAAAAAATAGTAATATTACTTTATTAGTATAAAATATTAAATATAAATATTTATTAACTATAAGAACTTAGCTAGCTTTATTATTATTAAAGAACTTAATAAATATTAGATTAGATAAATAAAGTTTCTATTATAATTTAATATTTAAATTACCTATAAATAAAGATTAAAGAATAATAAAGTAGATACTTTTAATAAGTAATTAGACTACTTATAAAATATACCTCTAGAGATATAAAGTATCTTTTAAACTACCTTTAAAGGAGATCTACTACTTTAAAAGTACTAATAACTAATAGTAGTATTCTATATTAAAAATAACTTAAAATAGAAAGCTAAATTTAAAATAGCTTATTAGAAGTTATTTAATAAGTTTAAAAAATAACTAATAAAAAATAAAAGTATATACTATTAAGAAAAATAGCTTTTTATATTTAAAAAACTATAAAAAAAGTTTATATAAAGAATTTATAAAACCTTAACCTATAAATACTAAGAAATTATAGTAATTATAAAATAAATTAAGTAATACTACTATTTCTTTAAAGTTAAAAAAGAAGTTTAAATAATTATTTAAAATTATAATATATATTATAAAAATAAAATTACTAAGTATAAGCTATATAGCTTACTATAACCTTTACTAATACTTAATAAACTATAGTAATTAATTAGTTTTAATTTTATTATTAAACTATTAAACTTAAAAAAACCTATAATAAAAGTAAACTATAATAGTATCCTAGTTATTATAAATAAATTTATAAAATATATATATTTTATTCTTTATAAAAAAACTAGTAATATAGATAGATTTATATATACTTTTTTATAAATAATTATTAGTAATTATATAATACTATAAGAAATTATCTTAAATAAAAAAATAGTATTTACTTTAAACTTCTAGTAATTATTTATTAAATAACTTAATTTAAAATTTAAACTTTTAATAGCTTTCTACTTTTAAATAAATAAATAAACTAAAAAACTAAACTAAATTTTAAAATAATATCTTTATAGTTATATTAACTATAAATAAAATAATTAAATATAACTATTACTTATAATATAATTTACCTATAATAATATAAATATAAGAATAATAAAGATATTATCCTTTTATACTAACTATAGTTATAAACTAAAAGCTTATAAAGAATTAATTTTTAATTAGAAAGTATAATTAATAATATAATAAATAACTAAGATTTAAAACCTATAAAAAGAGTTTTAATAAGAATTACTCTTTATATAAAAATAAATAATAACTTATATTAATAGAAAAAGGTTAAAAAAACTAACTTTAAAAAAGGGAAATATAATCTATCTACTTTATAAAAATATTAAAATTAAGTAATCTAATAATAAATTAAACTATAAAAAGATTAAAATATTTTAAATTTTAAAAAAACTTTTAAATATTAACTTTAAACTTTTATTTTTAATAAAAATATAAATCTATTTAATCTTTTATATATTACTTTTAAAACTAATATTAGCTAATATATAATTTAAAATATAAGTTAAACTTAATAATAATAAAAAAGAATAGAAAGTTAAAAGAATTTTAAATTTTAAAATATATAATACTAATATTAAATATCTAATTAAATAAAAAAACTATAATAATAAGAATAATATATAAGAACCTTTTAAAAATCTAATAAACTATTAATAAGTACTTTAAGATTACTAATAAGTAATTATAAGGAAAAATCTATATTAATATCTTTTATTATAAAACTCTAGTTAATTACTTTAAAAGCCCTACTAGTATAAACTAATAAAGTAGACTTAAATACTTTAACTATAAAATAATTTATTTTAACCTCCTCTACCCTCTTTATAACCTTTAATTTATTTAAAGATTAAAACTTTTAGTAAATTATATTCTAACCTTAAAAAGCTATATTCTAATACTACTATCTTAAATACTTTAAATAAACTAACTTTTTATTTAACTTTTACTAATATTAAGATAAGGAGTTCTAAATAGCTTATAGTTATTTTTAAGCTAGTATTAGCTTACCTTTAATAGCCTTTTCTTTCTACTTAATATAATATTTTTTATCTATAAAGTATTATATTACTAAAGTTAGCTAAAAATAATACTAAAAGGAATAAAAGAAGTATAAACTAGAATTTAAAAATAAACTAAAATTATTATAAGATTAACTATAATAAATATAAGCTATATAATAAAAATAATCTTTAGTTATTTTATAAAACTACTTTTACTTACTATATATAAAATATAATATAACTTTAAAACTTATTTTATTAATTAATAAAATAAGTATTTAATATTATTTTATTTATATAAAGTATAAAGCTTAGAAATATATCCTAATATATTATTAGTATAAAGAAAATTATTATAAAGAAATAAAGAATCTAGTTAAATAAATAATATAAAGAAAGAAACTTACTTAGAATTTTTAAAAATAAAGAAGTATAAAAAAAAAGAATAATATTATAACCTTAATAAAAATAAAAATAATAGTTAGTTTTATTTAAAATAAAACCTTATTAAAGATTAATATACTAGTTAATTAAGTAGTATAAGAAATCTAACTATAATTATATAAGTAGCTTACCTAAATTAGATTACTAAAGATTATTAAGCTTTAGTAATAAGCTTAGTAAGCTAATATTATAGATTATTTTAAATTATTAAAAAAGTATAGTAAGTTAAGTAAGTTAGTAGTAAGTTAAGCTAAAGAACTAAACTATATAAATATACTTATTACCTATAGATAGTATTAGAATAGGATAGCTCTTTAGTAGTTAATCTAAGTATTCTTCTTAAATAGCTCTTATTAGCTAATAATTATTATACTATTTAAAATATTACTTAACTACTACCTTATTATATATCTTAGATATAAACCCTTTAATCTCTTAGTTTATAAGACCTAGGAAGCCTTAATTATTATATATGTGTGTTAGTGTGAATTTTCCGGGGGGGGGCTCACTTCGTTTTTCCCAGACAGTGCAAGGTGCTCGTCCTATAGCCTGGGCAGTTAAGTCCACGGCAGGTCGTCTGAGCGACGTTGGACGTTGGACGTTGGACGTTGGACGCACGGACCACCACCAATCACTAACCCGGCAACCACATCATCTCAAAATCCAATCCACTCGACTGCAATTTTTTCTCTCTCACTCACACACAGAACCGTGCTTGTGCCACAACGTCTCGCGCCCGCCGTCAGCTTCCAGCGATCCGACCTCCCGAACGTCGTAACGAAGGATGAGATTCCCTGCGTGATAGCTTGCAGCACACTGCAGCCACACGCTTGAGCCTGCTGCGGTGCAAGGGCGAGGACTGGGACCAGTCCTACTTGGCATCTGACGGCCTCGGCAGATGCCTGGCAGGTCAAGCAAATGCACCGGCTATCTGACATCCGCCGCTGGTGACGACCATGTCGAGGAGGCCCGGGATGTGGTTTCGGTGACTGACCCTCACCACGCAGAAACGGCGATGGGACTTCGGAAAGCGTAAGTTTGCAAACGCCGTTATTTTCTACTATAAGGATGACATCAAAACTTATCATCATTGAGAACCACCATTGCCTATTGTGCATGGTGATTCCGTGATCAGATAACACTGAAAATTCTGACATGGCACCCTTCAAACCATGTGAACCCGATTGCGTCCGTCAAACTCGAGCTAACTCTTCCCTAGGTCTTGCCCTTCTGTACCGTGGTAGTCGCGCTGCAGACGCCCACGTCAAACAGCATCGGGGTTAGATTTCTCTCAAGTCGTGGTGCCTTTGCCGTGGTATTCACCGTAATCTTTGGTGCCAAGTGGCCTTGCCCTGGATCAATGTGTGCTGGGCTGCCGGAATGGAGGTGCCTCGTGCCAGCCATGCTACCGCGTCTCGACACCCTCAGCTTCAATCAAAAGCTGTTTCTTCCACACACGTCTGGGGCTCTCGTTCGACCAAGGTGATGCGGTAAACCCCTTGCCTCAGGCGAGGCTTGAATCTCAACAGTCCCTTTTCCGGATGATGGCCGGCGTTTCTTGGACGAGTCATTCCATGAGCTGGACCTTCTGCTCGGGCATGATTTGCCAAGCCGAATCATAGAATGGAGCACTCGACTCATGGACCATAACCCCGATAAAGAGACTCAGCCTGTCCAGCCCGACGCGCACTCACTATGAATAAATGGTAGCGTGTTGCGCTTCAGGCGAAGATCTGCTGGCCCCGTCTCCAAGCTGTCATTCCTTCTATCTGCTGCGTTTTCCAATCATTGTCTGTCCCTTGTGCGTAAACATATGAAACTGGCCAAGGCCAAATGACTGGTATATCCAAAATAATAATAATTCGTTTGAAACTTATACTTCGCTGGAAATAAAAAGATCAGATTGGTTGTGCAATTAGTATTTAACACCAGGTGAATCTCTTTACAGCTCATACTTGTCGCCCATGACTTCGCCCGTTTCCATCGAGAACTTCAAGTCACGTAAACTCTTCCACCTCAACACCAGCCCATCCAACCTCCTAGGACCATCTCCCTTTGATATCGGCTGAAACTCGCCAGGATGCGTGCCACATACCTCACAGCTCTCTTCATGACTGTCTGCACCTCGCTGGCCATAACAAGCCCAACCCCAGCAGGCTTGAAGGCCAGGAACTCTTGTGTTGCGGATGGCCAGTGCAGCACAGGCGGACCTGCGGATGGGCAATCTTGCTCAGACCTGAACTGCTGCAGCGGCCAGAAGACGGGTGCTGGAAATGGAGTAGGTTCTCCCCGGCCTATACCCCCAATCTTGTGAGGTGCGACCTTCGTGTATCTTCCATTTTACTGACAGCCTATCGCCCAGAACTGTTGTTGTACCGTAAGCACGACCTAGTTGGCGCCTCTTCGGTGGACGTCGTCTTGGTCGTCGAGCAGAAATCGGACAAAAGTGAGCGTGAAAAGGTGCTCTTGCCTTTCTATGAAGGTTGTAAAGAGCTGTTTCGTCGTAATGTTCCTTATGAGTGTTCCTTATGAGGCCACTGACCGTTCAATACAAAACTTCATTTCCACGAGAGGACGGGCAGGGCTCCCTTATCCGCATCGAGGCCTATGTACGACGAAAGATGCGAGTAGGGCCTTGCTTTGGTATCAATGTGCTCTTTTGAGTTACGGATTATGTCTGCCCAATACTACAACTTCAAAAAGGTATCAAGCTCCAATGAAACTCCCGTGTTTGCCGTTGACTTTTCACCACCTCCAAAAATGTTCTGTGTCGCCGTCCGGGCCAATGGTCCTGTACGCCAGCTCCTAACCATCGGTCCCACTGCTCCTGAAGGTCGCGCACAGAGCCGCGTAATGATGTGTCAAGTCCAAAACGTTCTGCGGCAGGCTTGTTGCTTGGATGATACTCCTCACCTTAACGGCGCCCTCGTCCTCGATGAGCGTCCTGATCGTGTGCAGGAGCTCCGGGCTGAACTCGCTGTACCAGCGATACTGCCAGGTGACCAGGCGAATAGTCGCTGCAACCGTTTCCCTCGTATTCTTCTGCTGCTCGAAGACTCTGAGGATTCCAGTCAGAGCCTTGGGGCTGAAGCGCTGGGAAAGGCATGCACGGTAAGCCTCGACGGCCTCTTCGGTGTGCTGCAGACGATGCGCAAGAGAGCCGAGGATCTCCCACTCCTCGGCAGACTTCTTGTATTGCATAGATTGAGCACGGTACTGAGCCATCTGCGTGCGCCAGATGGTATATACGCGCAGATCCTCGTACAGCACCATGAACAGGCTGTCCAACCAGCGCTCGCAAAGACGCTTGTTATTCAATCGGGAGAGGTTCTCTTCCGGCTGATTTGCGGTTCCCTGTGACATCAAATTAGCTTTGCGAGCGATAATTTCGCACCCGGGCGCTTGTTTTACGCACGTTCTCTTCCGTCTTGGGTTCGCCAGGATCAGCGGCGACAGTCGGCTTCTCTACATTCCCATTATCTCCGTTCGAGACCGACAATTGCCCAGTCTCGTCGGTGTTGGTAGGCTTTGAATCTTCTTCGGAAGTGTCTTCGTCAGACTGTTCCCCGTTCGTGGTAGGCTCAGGCGTTCCACGAAGGACGTCAGTGCTAGGCCCACGCTTCGCTGGGACAGGTGGCCCGACCTCGTGCTTCTCAGTTCGGTATTCGTCTTCCATAACAAACACATTGCTCCGAATCTTGAGAAGCTGGTCCCAACCGATCTTCGCGGTCATTTCCGTTAGGATTGCGTAGGCTTTCTTGAATGTTCCACGGTACGAGGCAGCGCGCAAGCTCAGCAAGCTCGGCTCCACCTGCTCTTGGTACCTTGATTCTGGCTCACTGTCAATCTCGTCGAGCCTCGTCTCAGGCAATGTCGGAAGGTATACGTCCTTGGGCTCCGGCATCAGAGGTGCGTCCTTGTCCTGGTACGTAAACATCGGGCATGAGTTCAGGATCGTGAGCGCGTTTTCCCAGTCCTCCATGGCGACATAGACCTCGGCAAGGCGTGCCCATGTTCCGAACTCGCTTGGAGCTGCGATGGTGCTCCTGTCCGCGCATCCCAGTGCCATCCGTAGACGATCCTCCTTCTGCTCCTGGGTGGCAGCGGTCTGCGCTTTCTTCAACAAGAAGCCTGCTTGCGTGTCGAGCATGACATAGTCCATCGGTCTCTCTTTGAGAGCCGCATGCAAAGCGCGGACACCCTCAACCTCTTCGTTGCCCATAAACAAGACCTTGGCCAACAGCGAAGCCACCTCCACGTTTTGTGTCCGGAGCTTCTCGAACAGATTGATGCCGGAAGAGTAACGGCCGGTGGTTTCAAAGTATTTCAGCAGGCCGGTGGTGAGGTGGTTCGAGACAATATTCGGTACCTGGACGATAGAGTCCGAGCCAAGCTGCCAGCCTGGTAGCGGTCAGTATCTAATGCTGTCGAGAGACACAGCTTCGTGACTGACCTCTAAAGAACAACTGCTCCGCAGCAGTCAGGAAACGTTGTTCGGTCTCGGTGTTTGTTACTGGGTTGAAGCGCCGCACACCCATGACCTTCCTGATTGTGTCGCCACTTCCATCGTCGGCGTAGGAGTAGGCGCGCAGAACGCTACACAGGTAGGTTTCCAGCCAGAGATCGTCTGTCGCCTTCCTCTTTTCACCTCTCTCATCGACGCAGTAGCTCTCGACGGTTCCAGGGATGGTGACGTGGACGCGCATGTCTAGTCGGGAGAAGGCATTGTAGCAGCTGATGGCGCATCACGATTAGCTTGATGGACCTGCAAGCTTCAGACGACTGAGTGGTATCATACCAGTACACCCCCTCGACGATCTTGGCAGACTGTGCCTGTCCATGCTCTTTGTAGGTGAGAGTGTTTATGTACGCAGCCAGGCTGGCCGAGGAGGAGGCATCCACGCCGGTGACATGGTGGTATACCCCAATCTGATGCAGAGTCAATCGATAGTTCTCGGTGAGTTACCGTGGGGGAAGCGAAGGTTGTAGCGTACATGTTTCCCAGAGTTGCGGGCCTGCTGCTTCAGGAGGTGGACAAGATCAGGAGGACCAAGTTCGCGGAGGGAGATGAGCGACTCGGTGCGTGCATCGATGGATTCCTGTAGGACCTCCTCCGTGATCCTGAGGAACAAGTCATCAGCGGCGGGGTCAATTGGGAGGGAGGGAGATCGGGCACACACTCTGGCACAGCTGGCGCTACCATGGCGACGACGTCCTCCCCTTGCGACAAGAGAGCAATTGGATCTGCTTATGAGGCTTCAGTTCGCAGCGGCTCCGAGACAACAAATCGCCGATAAGGTAGAGCACCGCCGGAGAACTAAACCAACCGAGACGTACTCGGCATGCGACCTCTGAAGATGAACAAGGGCAGCACGGGCGGTCGCTTTGGGGTCAGGTCTTGGAAGATGTTGAAATAATCTGGCTAATCACTGATGAGACAACACGGGCGCAGTGGTGGAATACGTCGACGATGGCCCGGGCCGATACTTGTCCATTCGCTCAGCTCCAGCCCAGCTGCTGCATGATCAACACCAAACAGTTGGCCAAAAAAGTGGGATCCAGGTGGGCTTGCCTTGGAAGACGAGCCTGGAAGCTTGGGGTCCTGTGCTAGGGCGGCAGACCCCTGTATGGGCAGCCAATGCCGAGCTGTCAGGGCGGTGGGGGTACCTAGGTAGCTAGAGCCCAAGCTTAGGTCCTCCGCGGCAGGCAGGTCCCAGGGTACACCATAGCACCGTCTGAGGTCAGACCTGCTACGCGTAAAGCACCCAGACTATTTCGTAGATCCAGGAGAGACATCCACTGTCGCAAACCACATCGCAGGATAGCAACAAGGCGGATACCATTTGTTCTATCCTTGGTCCCTATTCCAACATCGGGGACCCTCTGTAGAAGCAACGATTGCTCCGTCAATTGCATTCGACGCGTCATGGTATGTGCTGCAGGCATTTGCGCAACTTGACGCGCCGCGCTGACTTACAACTCATAGCCGGCCTTCTCTGCCATCAACCTCGAGCAGGAGGAGAATATCGAGGAGGAATTCGACACGACCAAGGAGCTCCAAGTACATGCACCCCATACTTTTTTCGGAATCTGTGATTGACAGTATTCAGGTCGATGAAGCCCTCAAGCTCTTCCAGAATGCTCTTAAGCTCCATGCCCAAGGTCCACAATTCTTCGACGAGGCATCCGAGGCCTACGACTCTCTCTTCCTATCCGACATTTTTAAGCTCCCCGAGAGCACGACCGAATATGAACGTACCGAGAGGTTGCAGAATCCCTTTGTGCCGCTGGAGTCGAACTTTGGCTCAGGCCTGGACGTGACTGGCGTGGATCCTGATGGCAGTGCTGCCAGTCTCCCCCAGGCTCTCTTTCTCTCCTATAAGAACCATGGGCAATTCGCTTTGGACAGGATAAGATACAGGGCGAAATCGGCGGGGCTGTCCTCAGACACCGTTTTCGAGGAGCCCGAGGTGATAGCCAGTGCGCGGAAAGCCCTAGATGATTTCACAGCTGCCCTGGACAGGGACCCGTCTGACGCCGAGCTCTGGAGAAGGACGGCAAGGACAGCGGCGTTCCTGGACAGTACACGATTGAGCCGGTATTGCCTCGAGGCTGCAATAGAAATGGATGATGACCCAGCCCTCGTCGAAGCCGAACCTCCATCCTTGGCTGAGGGGTTCGCCGGCGAACAACTGAAGGATCACCTCGAAATTCTATCTGATGACATAGCCCTATCCCATCCCATCATGAAACCGTTCGTGGAGAAGGACATGCCCGCATTGTTGAAGCCACATTTGGACCCGTTTCCTTTCCTGCCGAACCCGACCAAAGAGCTGGCTGCTCGCAAACCACTAGCAGCAGAAATCAACTCGCCAAGACTGCCTATTGACATTCCAAGCTTGTCCTGGGCACAGATCGGTATGCGCTTGGTTTACCTGGCTACAGAGGTCGGCTTTACTGGACGAGCAGTCCTGATCGAGCTGCCAGATGGGAGAGACGAGGACGAGGAAGGACTACAGATGGAAGTTGACCAACAATCTCCCGGCGCTGCAGCTCAGGAAACCCCTCTGGAAAATGTGACACTTGATTCGCCTGCTGACACGAAGTCCTCCAAAGATGGACAGACTGAGAATGGGGCAAGTCGGCAGCGAAGCGTCTCGTTGCCATCCCGGAAGCGATCGATGTCTGTGGCTGGTCTACCGGAGCCAACCGAAGAAGATAACGCTGATTCAAAACGACCAAAAAGAGTCAGGAGACGCGAAACCACGCTCACCGAAGACGCTGTCAATGAGACAAATTTGCGGGCGACCCAGTTGCAACCATACCAGGGCGCAGATCAGAACCTCTTCCAGTTGACCAGAAATATTCTGGAAAATCTCGGGGTGACTGACAAGGCTACCGTCGACAGGATTGGTGACATTATCGACTCCGCCGCTCTCGAGGAAAGGACGTCGAAAATCACACACGCTGCGAGCATGGATCTACGCGACTCCCTCGTCTCGTACGACGAAGAGATTGCACAAGTCTTCCTCACAAAGTTGAAAACGCCCACTCTAGGCATCAACACCTTCCTCGAGCACACGAAGCCTGGTGCGCAACGAGTGGTGGAGACAGCTGGCTTTGATGAGCGCAGCGGCCTGAAGGCTTTCGTGAAGAGGATAAACTCGGGTTGGATGACTGCTCAGGACGTCGCTTTTGAATGGATCCTGCTGATATCCAAAAGCTACACAACCAAGAAATGGTCTGAGCAGCTCAAAACTGCAGTCGTTCAAGTCATCAGTCATTTTGACGAGGCCATTCATGATCGCGTCGTCTACGAGATTGGTCAGCTTCAAGGCCACGAGGATGAAGAAAACAAGGAGTCTGAACTGGTTGAACTTGACAACCTTGTTCAGATGCTATTTGAGCTGTATCTTGACGTCTACGAGCGTATCACGAACCCGAATAGCCGCGTCGACGTGGCAATACGACTTGGCACGAAAGGACGACTTGGGCGATGGCTGGATCTAGCATCTGATCTGAGGCGCACGAGGCCAGCAGACGCCAATGTCGACTTGTCTTTGCGATTCCTCTGGGCATGCGTCTTCTCAACCACCCTGGCCGAGGGTATTTCGCGAGACCATGTACTGGCATGCTGGCATAGTCTGCGGGACT
The DNA here is from genome assembly GCA_000800745.1 of Diaporthe longicolla. Lineage (NCBI taxonomy): Eukaryota > Fungi > Ascomycota > Sordariomycetes > Diaporthales > Diaporthaceae > Diaporthe > Diaporthe longicolla. Next base: position 401,559 of record JUJX01000003.1, read on the forward strand.
ATTTAACGACAACTGGCGATGGCAGGATTGACTTGCCAAACAACGCCATCATGCCGGAGATCTCGTCTGTTGAAGCAGACAGGGAAATCAGTAAACTGACAACCATGGATTTCTTTCTCGGCCTTTTTCAGGAAGAAATGGCCGACCCTGTTGCAGTCATCGACACTCTTGAGCCAGTGCTCAATCCCGATGCAGTTTTCGTAAAACCGCCTCAGAGGCCCTCCGCGAACGGTGATAAAGCTGGGAGCGCAGCCGTCGCCAAGGCTTCTATCAAAGACTGTGCTAGCCAAGGTCTGAAAGACTTGTGGAAATTCCTTCTGACCAGCAGCACTGATCTCAGGCTTCTTTTGTGGTCTCGTCTGAGTGATGCTTACGGCACCATCAAGTACACAACGAAACAGTTCTCCTGTCTCTTGAAGAGTATTGAGATGGTCATCGATGATATAGACAGCGAGACGTACTCAACTGCTGCGCCAGAATCTCGAAAGATGGCTCTGCTGAAGCTCCTGAGATCTATCCATGATATGATGGTATCGGCCCTTTCTTTGGCATTGAATGACAACACTTCATTCGACATCATTGATGAGGATCACATTCGGTCTACTTCGTCTGCCCTCGCGAGGCTGAGCTGCCTCATTCACGTTGCTGTGATGCAGGGGGATGAGTTCAGCCTGGGAATCACGCCACTGCCGTCTAAGTCTGCAACCTTCAAGGAGTTATTGGAGCGCTTGCGGGACTTGGAGGTGAGGACTTGGACACTGCAATACTGCCTGATCAAAGTCGGCATCCACCAGGACACTGGTGTATTCAAAACGCCAGACAACGACCTTGCCGACTTTCTGAACGCGGTACACCAAGTTCTTGGACTCAGGAAAGCATGCAGTGCGTCAAACAAGATATTCTTAAAGATGATGCGAATAGAGCTTTTGAAGCAGACGAATATCGAGAATTGGGAGGACTATCTGGGCCAAGTCCTTTATGATTTGCATGGTCTCAGGCTGGGCGTTGGCATATGGGAGGTACACGACCATGGCTGCATACCAGAGAAATTGGAAAAGCGGCAGGCGATGCAGCTAGTCGAGAAGATCACGACACTCGCCAATCGCATATCCATGAAGGATTTGCTGAAGTCGGATCTCAAGAATACTATCGAGCACATGCAAGGGGCTATCGGGCAGGCCAGGTCCAGCACACCCATGATCCACAATCTTCGCAACTTCCAGGAGTACCTCAAGAAGCCGATACATCCGCTGCGCCTTTATCAAGCTCTTGATGGCACTGTGCCGCTGGATGCGACGACGGTTAACACGGCGGAAGCATCCCTCGCCAGGAATGGCTGGTTCTTTTTGTTGGGCATGATAGCCCTCACAAAGTTCAAGGGCGTGGATTTGAATCGCCGCCAGACTCCCGGCGCAACAGACGACCTCCGCATTGGAGCGACATTCCTGCGCCTACAGCTACAATTCACGCCTGACATGTGGGAGGCGTGGTTTCGACTGGCGGAGTGTTTTGACTACGAACTGGACGAATCAGTGTTGTGGTCGGCCGACAAAATGAACAAAGATCGGAGCGAGCTTCTCAAGTTCCAGCGCCATGCCATTCACTGCTACACCCTCGCGCTGTCACATTCCCACGCGTGGACCCCGGAGACCAAAGAGGACGAGGACAAGTTGTCACAATTCTACCACAATTTTGCCATGCGCATGTATGCATCAAGCCGCGAGCCATTCGCGATGGAGCCTTTCCAGCATAGCGACTACGCCAGGTTCTACCCAGAGGCAAATGGCAGTGGCACGTTCAAGAGGCTTCTGCACAGAGAGATGAGCGAATATGAGGTGTGGAAGTACGCAGCTACTTTGTTCAGGAGAGCCATGAAAGGCAAGCCAAACGATTGGAAGAATGCTTACATGCTCTCCAAGTGTCTCTGGAAGATGCACCAGAAACCAGCGGATATTCTTGAGCTGAAGGATCGAAAGACGCTGCCTACAGTGAAGACGCTCATTGAGGCTCTGGAGAAGACAATCGAGGTCGTGTCCCTACTGCCTAAACCGAGGCATGGCCAAGATCCAATCTTGGAGCCGCACTACAAGATTGTCTCAATTTTGCACAAGCTCGTCACCCGCAAGAGCTTGACGGTCCCGGAGGCGGTTGGCATCCTTCAGCGCCAGCCCTACGCTGTCCAACAAGGCCAACAAGAGAGCATCCAGTCAACAGATGATTGGAACGCTCTTGTGATTGAGAACCTGCGCCATTTGCGCGACAAGGACAAATCGCACTGGCAGCACCGCATCATCATGCGTAACGCACGCATGATCTATGACCTACGAGAAGAGGAGCCCTCGCTCCAGCTTGCGGAAGCACAAGCGGCCTTCGCCGTCTTACGCGAGCACATGATTACAAAGACGATGGCAATCAATGTCTGGAAGTGCGACGCTGAGCGCGCTGGTCGTCATCATGTGTACACGGAGCAATATGTCCGGTACACAGTGAAGCTCTTGACAGACACAAAGGATCATGTGAACATGGAGCTTCTCCTGCGCAAGATCCGCAAGAAAGGTGCAGACTTCTACCACTTTAGTGACCTCTGGGCTTCATGCCTGCAAGCATACACTAGACTCCTACGCCGAACCTATGAGATTCCAGCACTTGAAGAGGACATTTTCAAGAACATGAGCTTCGAAGAGTTCGATATCCTGGGAGAACGCATCAACGACTGGGCGGGGGCGAAGGACAGGGTCCACACAGCTTTGAGCGCCATGAAGGAGGCGATCGAGGTCAAGAAATTGAACGGTGGTTTGACTAAAGCAGGTATGATTGACGACTTGATACACGACTGCTATTCCGATCTCTATCGAAGTATCGCCAAGGAGCTTCCCGGTCCGGAGCCTTCACAGATCATCGAGGAGCGCAACCGGCTTAAAAGCTCCGAAATGCAGGCCAATGGCAATCAGGACAAAGAGCAATTCAACGGTCTGCTACATCCCGGTGGGATGGACAAGAGTGCTGACCTAGGAAACTCACCGGCCGGCCGTGCACCTAGTGAGGCGCCATCTGCTGGTGCCAACGGCGGGGAGAAGATGGAACGGTCCACCTCTAACACGGGAGACCCAGGCGTTACACGACGCAGGCTACTGGGTGTACGACGTGCCGATGTGCTGCGCAAGGCCGAACAGGCAGCTTCGAGAGCCACTGAGCAGCCGCCGCCCAAGTCTGCCGTCAGCGAGAGATCCAACGGCCGGAGGTCCAGGCATGGCAGTCCAGGCAGTCAGCAGAACGGCTTAGACGGCAACGAGGGCGAGGAGAGCGAAGGTGAGGACGGAGACGGAGATGTTGAGATGAAGCAGGAGAACGAGAACGAGGATGAGCAGGCTGACGGAAAACAAGAAGGCGGTAACGAAGCAGGTGAAGAGGCAGCGGCGGAAGGCGAAGAGAGTGAAGCGTCGAGTCCGAGGCCCGAACACGACGATGCAGATGATGAGAGCGACCTTAGTGATGTCCCTGACGACTACGACCAGGATATACCGCCGACCTTGATGTTCCCAAATCTTCGCCGCAGTGCGGATCTATCGGTTGTGGCCAGCTCAGGCTCGAGCACCAGTGCATCTGAGGGCGAGGAGGAAGCCGAGGGCGAGGAGGAAGCCGAGGGCGAGGAGGAAGCCGAGGGCGAGGGTGAGGGCGAAGAGGAAGGCGAAGAAGAAGGCGATGAGGGTGAGGAAGATGAGGAAGAGGAAGAAGAGGGAGACGAGGACGAAGGCGATGAGGAGGGTGAGAATGGGAGTGAAAAAGAAGGCGAGGCAGAAGACCCGCAAGACGAGGATGAGGAGATGGCCGAGGCCGCGGGGGAAGGAGATGAGCTGGAAGTGCCAGACAGCCAGGGTACCGCTGATGATGATGCGGAAGAGACTGGTTAAATGTTCAGGCTCACCGCTTACCTTCCAACCGTCAGGTATGAGGGAGAAGGGCAGTCCAGATGTGGAGGTTGCATATTGGTTAAATCCTGTGCCTTTGAGGTCTCAGTGCCGTGTTATTTGGAAGACGGACTTATTCGAAGTCACTCCCGTAGGAAAGAATTAATTCTTATTAAAGCTAGAACCTCAGCTGCGCGAATGTGTTCAAGGGCAAGGGTTTCGAGCCAGAATTCTCATGATATGAGCACGTATCGATCGCCGGTGGGATTTGTGGCCAGCATTACGGCCTCGTCGTTAGGATTTATATACCCGCACCGTTCCTCTGGCCCCAGAATTGACCTCAGCCCATGCCTCAATCTCGACCAGGAACTCATCCTCGTAAAGGGTTGCCTCAATCAAGGTGTTGGCGGGAAGGACGTCAGCGCATTGCATCCTCCAACCATGTGCCTCGCTTACTGCTTCAGCGTCCTTCTTGTTGGACAGCATGACACGCGTCCTGACAATGTCTTTCATAGATGAGCCAAGTGCTTTTAATGCCGCCTCAATAATATCCAACGCCCAGACTGTCTGACTCCGAGCCGAGGTGCCGCCTACGCAGGGCAGAGAGGGCAAAGGTGGGTTCGCAGTTGTCTGGCTAATGTTATTTACTGACATTTGAGTCTCGTGTGGAGCAGTCTGAAGAGCTTCAGGGGTCAGATGAGTTACAACATACCCCAGACACGTGGATATGAGAGCCAGTTCGGACTGCGCGAGAATATCCCTGGGATAAATAGATGGCCAGCGCAATGAGCCCCACGGCAAAGTTTCCCTCTCCCTTACACAGATAGGCTCCCACTTGCTGCCGCTCAAATACTCAACCCTCTGGCCCGCTGCAATAGCTTCCTTCACCGACCTAGCCCCATCCGTCTCTCTGATATGGTGGCTTAGATCGCCAGCGGCTGTCAGGTACGGCGGCCTGCGGTATTCGTCACCACAGTCACCCGGTATATCACGTAGGCCATCCTGTGCCTTTGCGATTACTGCCCTGTCCTCTTCATCAAGAGAGATCGAAAAGGCCAAGAGGTTCTCCGCGATGTGCTTCTCGGAGTCGGTGCTCAGCCTTGTCCCCACGATGACGGCTTTCACGGCAGGGAGGTCAAGCACCCAACGCGTCGCCACCGCCGGGATCGGGACGCTATGCTTCTTGGACACAGTTTCAAGTGCCGTAAGGACAGCCTGGAAGGCAGCCCACCCTCCCGCGGCCCAGATGAAGCGCAGATACTTCCTCAGGGACCAGTTGAGTGCGTCTACGTTCGCCGGCTCCGGCTGACCGAGCCACTCCTCGGAGAGGAAACCGCCCAGCAGCGTCCCGTAGCACAAAAGGCCAACGCCACGAGACGCGCAGAGGTGGCTCATTCGCCCGCGGACGGGGCGGAGGTCGATCACCGAGCAGGATACCTGGTTGGTTGCAATGCTGAAGCCGGTGTCGAGCAACATCTCCAGGTGGGCGGCGTCGGTGTTGGTCAGGCCTAGATGAGCTATTTTGCCTCGGGACTGGAGGCTGGTCAGGTGAGAGAGGTTGTGAAAATAAGCATCGTCTGTGTAATCCCAAATATGATCTGTTATGCTAAATGGTGAGCTCCTAAAGCCTGGATGGGTCAGCGATCGTTGGTGGTGGCTCACACTGCATCAACGCAATTCTGCTCTGGTTTAGTCTCGTCAACGCAAGTTCAACTGCTGCTTCTGCATTCTCAAAGCTTTTGATACCATTTTCTGCCGGGCACCACTTGGTAAAGGCAGTCACGTGCCCCTCAGATTGAGCATGGTGACGGCCGATGACAAGCTCTGGCCAAGGTCAGTCGTGTCATCAAATAGGCTTCAGACTCTCCTCGCAAGTCCATTCTCACCGGCATCCCCGTAGTGATCAGCCATATCGAATGCCTCCAGTCCATTCCTAATACTATGCAATGGTCAGGCCAAGTCAGTCTTTGACGTCGGCTTCCTATCACTCACAAGGCGTCCATGGCCGCTGAGGCATTCGCAATGTCGACCTCTTTGTCGTGGCCTCCCGAGAGCTGCCACAGGCCATTGAGCATTCGAGGAATCTCGAGCGAACCTCCGACCGTAGCTCTCTCGGGAAGTACAGTCATTTCGATAGCCATTACTGTCGTCCTGTAAGCTGTCGTCGCGTGAGCCGCTATCCTCTCAAACGTTAAGAAGTTTCCAAGGAATGATCTTGAAGAAGTGTCTGTGAAAGACTCAAACTTGAACCTGCCTCGGAAATGCGTCTCGGCTCCAATACGGGAGGTAAATCTTCGTCTTTGGGTCGTGTTGCATCCTACTGGGGTCGGTTGGAGGGGTAGGAAAGAGGAGCGCCAAGGGCCGGCCCGATGGTGTTGATTCCAACGACCCACTCGCTCCTAAGCCTCGACCAGGGATGCTAAGGGTGTGATCACGGAGGAAAGTCAGTGTAGCTAGAAGTCAGTGTGGGTGACTTCCGTGCCAAGCCACCCGTACGTGTAATTATACCCGTTTAGGAAGAGAAGAAGAAGTTACTAGCTAGGGTTAGAAGCTATTACTACCTTCCTATTCTAGTATAGCTAGCTAATTTATAAGGAGTTATAGATATAGCTAATACTACTAAGTTATTATTTTATACTATAGATTAGTTACCTAAGATATTACTAATAAGCTATTATAATAAACCCTAAATCCCCTATTAACTATACTAGTAATAGAGTTAAGGATAGTATTACTTTATTTAGAATACCTATCTTTTTAATAGATAATAAATTAGTACCTAAAGAGCCCTTTAGTAATAACCCCTTTAACCCTATCCCTAACTTAACTACTATATTTATTAGTTAAGCTTATTAATAACTAGAATTAAAGTAAACCTTATTATTAACTTAGAGTACTACTTAGAAATAGAAGGTAAATTTATTAGTAATAGTACTTATAATTAAGTAACTAAGTACTTTAAATAAAAGGTTAAGCTCTTCTTTAATAACCTATTAAGCTTTAATATAAAAACTTTTATTAAAGATAATAAAGAAGTAAATAAAATACTTTATAAAGTTATTAAAGGAGTATAAGTTAGAGGGACTATTTAATTTAATAAATATATAGTAGTAGGGATCTATATAGAATAAGCTAATTAGTAAGTTACTAAGAGAGTAGCTATACTAGTTATAGTTAATAATATTACTTAAAAGGAAGTATAATAGAGAGAAGAAATAGTATAAACGATTTCTAACCTTTTTAAATCTCTCTAGTACTATATATAATAAAAAAAGTAGGTTAGTTTAAAGCTTAGATAAGAACTTTACTTCTATAAAAAACTATTAACCTAATTTAGCTTAGCTTAAAAGTACTTTATTAAAGGATAGAGAGGTATATAAGGATATCTTTTAATAAGAGTAAGTATTTAGTAAGGAGATTAATACTATAATATTAAGGGAAGTTTTTATAGATAATAATATTAGTATATATAATAAAGAAGAGTTTAAAGATATATAAATATATAAATAAGGTTATAACTTATAGGAGGATTTTAGTAACTTAGATTAAGCTTTTTAAGTTAGTAGTATACTATTATTTTTTATTAGCTTTAAAACTTCTTCTTTCTTAATAAATTAATAAGCTAGAATAACTAGTAATAAAGCTTTATATAGTAATATAGTAGCTTTTATTATAGAAATAGTAAAGTAAAGTTTAGAAATAGTAAAGTTAACTAATATCTAGTTATTATTAAAAGACTTTATAGTTAAAGTAGTTATAGTTAATATTATTAAATAATATATAAGAAAGAATAGTTAGTTAAATATATATAGTAATAAGATTATAATAGTATACTTAGATTAGTTTTAGTAAAAGAGATTAAATACTATTATATAAAATAGTCTATTAGATATTATAAAAGATATTAGAATAGCTTATTAAGTAAGAAAGTATAGTAGTTTAGTTAAAAGAGGAAGTAGTATTAACTAAAGTAGAAGAGTTTATACCTAGTAATATAATAGTAATTAAAGGCTACTTATTAGTTTAAAGGTTATATTTAATATATATATATATATATCTTATTTAAAATATATTATATAAGAAATTTAAAATATATATTTTATAGCTTTTAATCTACTTTATTATATATATTATTATTTAAGTCTTATTTCTTTTCTATATTAAGAAATATAAGAGTATTATCTAATATATAAGAGATTTTAATATTTTTTACTATAACTAGTAAAGCTTTATAAACTACTAAATATATTTAAACTTTAAATACTAAAACTCTTATATATCTTTAATATATAGCTAAAATTTAATTCTAATTTAATTTCTATATATAAAAAGATTTAATTAATAGTTTTAAAACTTTTCTAAAGTTAAAAAACCTAAGTTTAGCTAAGAAATATTAAGTATTAGTACCTTTATTAATAAGATATTCTAAAGTTAAACTTTAAACTTTTAATTAATTATTTACTTATAGATTACTAATATTTCTTTTATAAGTTATACTACTATACTCTTTCTTTCTTCTTTAACTATAACTATTATAATACTTCCTATAATAATCTAACTATATATTTATAACTATTACCTTCTTTAAAGCCTTTAGATTTATTTAGTATACTATTTACCTTACTTTATAATAATAAGTATATAGAATAGCTTATTAAAAGCTCTCTAGGTTATCCTCCTTATCTCTATTCTTCTCTATTTACTTTAAACTAATTAAAAAGTTCTAAAGTATTATATAGATATAAATAAATACTTTCTACTCTTTAATATTATATTTAAGTATAAAAACCTATATAATCTTCTATTTCTTCTTTAATAAACTAAATACTTATTCTATTATAATATAAAGCTAAGTATAGTAAAGATTATATAACTTTTTTATATTAAGTAACTTTCTTTCCTTCTTTCTTTAATCCTATAAATAATATTATACTAATAAAAATAGTATTAAAATACCTTTTTATTATTTAAATTTAGTATTTATTAAATAAAACTTAGTAAAAAAGATTATAAAGTTTTACTTATAAATAATATTAAAAAAAGCTTAATTATTTATACTACTTTTAATACTTATTAGTATAAAACTAAATAACTTATTACTTATAATAATTATAAAAATATTCTATAATACTCTCCTTTTTTAATTCCTTTAGTTTACTTATTTCTTTATAAGTATATAAGCTATAATATATATACTATTAATAGTATTAATATATTTATTAAAATATATATTCTTCTTTTATAGCTTATACTATTTATTAAACTACTTTACTAGCTTTAAATATATAAAGCTTTAGTATAATTACTTAAAATATTTTAAATAGTTTTTTATAATCTTATTAATAGTTAACTATTATAGTAAGAATTAATAAGTATAGTTCTATTAAGATTTATTATAGGTATAAACTTAAAGAAATACTATTAATTAATATATTATTATTAACTATCTTATATTTATAAAAGCTATATACTTTATTAGTTAAATAAGAAAACTTTTAAAAATAAACTTAAATATTTAAAATATATTATAAAACTATATTTTACTACTATATAAATAGTTATTTACTAGCTTATTTATAGCTTTTAGCCTATATATATTACTATTTTTACTAATAATATTTATTATTAAAAGCTATATCTAGTTTTTATAATAATTCTAAAGTCTATAATAGTATATAGCTATATAGATAGCTAATATTAAATATATTTATTAAATAAAACTATTATTATTTACTATATTATTATTAATTATATTATTAGTTATATTATTAGTTATACTACTATAAAGTAAAAGTTAATATATATATTATATTAAATTCTATTAACTAATTTATATACTAACTAAAATACTAGTTTAATAGTAAAATATATATAAATCTTCTCCTAAAGTAGTTATACTTAGTAGGGAGATTATAATAGAGTAAGGAATACCTACTAAGACTTAATATAGCTATATATAAGTAGATAATTCTACCTATAGGTAAGAACTACTATTAAAAGAAGAATAGAAGCCTTGCTAAGCTAATATCTATACTAGAATACTACTCGTTTAATTACTATACTATACTAAATTCCTTCTATAATTATAGCCTAAGTAATCCTACTATAAGGGTTACTCTAGGGTATAGTTTAGTAGTAGTATAGTTATATAGTTTATTAATCTATAGAGGTCTATAGATAAGGTTTAAGTATGTGATATAGCTGACTAATCTATAGTCCCCTATACGTCTACTACACCTGCTAGGCTATGTGATACTATAACTCCTTTTTAGGGTGTAAGTTGGACGGTGAACACATACGCTAAGGATGGAGCAATTTGTTTTCGTCGTAACTAAAAAGATAAGCAACGCCATTTATATTCATTGTAGGAACACCGCTTGTATTTTCCAGCGGATGATGCCTTGCAACGTAATATCCATGGATGTCTCTGTAAAGATAATATTTCTGCGAATCTTATTAAGATGCTGATCGTTTAAAATTAGTATAAGTTGTACTTTGAAGGCTGTTATAGCTGTAATAAATTAAGATGACAGGTGCTCGGTTGAGATTTGTTCAGGGGTATAATCGGATTCTTACATCTAAATTAAAGGTTATATTCCGGGGCGTAAACCTTGAGCGAAATTCATGGACAACAGTATTAGGAGTGTGAATCATGGCCTGAATGCCCTTCGTGACTTTAATCCTTATTTTCGTGACGCTCCGGTGAAATTTTACGTATATACAAGGGTGGCCTGAGAAAAAGTCGACACTATATAGCGTTAACCTTTTCTTAGGCTGCCCCCACATACACGAATAATTTTGCTGGAGTGTCACGAAAATAAGGATCAAGGTGATATCTAGCTGTTGGTACTTAGCAACGGACATGTATGGTCTTTCGACAATCTGTTGGAAATTGTTTCCGGGATCGTTACGATGTTTATGTTGAATATTAGCAGCAACGCGAAATTCAGCTGAGAAAGACCATTACGCAGGTAAAACAGAATTTACCATAGAGTAAAAATGCGGTATGCAGTGACGACAAGATGATAGGTAATACCTAGTAGATAAAGGCTAGGAAAATCTAGAAGAAAAAAAAGGAGAAATGCTGGGATGTGACCATGCCTCCGCTACCAGTGCAGCTTGAAATTATTGACAACAAAGTTAGCGTGTCTGATGCATGCTACTAAGGCATGTATTGGTGCTGTCTGAAGCATCGTTGGTTACTCCTAGAGTCTGCCTCGGCCACTTGAATCTCAAGAAATCGTGCAGGTTTCCTGCAGCAATAATGCTGTTCGTAGATGATACTACCAGATTCTGCACACCGGGCATGCCAGTGATTTGCTCTCGGCGAATTCCTTTTCATTTTCGTTTTTCAACCAGGAATAACTATCGGGTTCACCATTGGAAGGCCATATCTGCAAATCAACATCGGCCACTTGAGCATTCCTCTCAAGTAAGCACCAATCGGGGCGGCGATGTGTAGGCTTGGACTCTAATACCACCGCATTGTTTCTCCTGTGACCACACACTGCCCATGAAACACTGTTTAAAGATACTGCTCAGACACTCAAAAGTCCACGAAAGCCAATGAATGGCCTCGCCCCCAACAGATTGTTTGCACGGAAGGGGTTGTTGGGGGCAGTTTAATACGACTATAACGCGTTGCCGAGTATGACTGAACATGCTCGGTGAATGAGAATTCACCAGAGGGGAGAAGGAGGCCCGCATTCCTTGAAATGGCATTGAATCGATTGAAAATTTCTAGAATCGCTTAATGGTCATTCTCTTCCTTTCTTTCAGTGACCAAAGAAACAGTGCTGTGAAATCACACCCATCTCATTGAAGGCTCCATCGACGTCTACGAAATCGTTATCATGTTACGAGAGCCGGGTCAGGACTGGAGCCCGAGTACCTCACGGGTGCCTCCCCCTTTCGAAAGGCTTAACTGGTCAGACTGCTCCGCCATCGGAAACTATATCGCGGCCGCTGCTTTGGAGCAGCGGTTCGACCACATACCAGTCAACACGACTGTCACATTCGCGTGGTCGCTTGTGCCAGCAGACTGGACAGAATCACCTCCTACTCAGGCAACGCTTCTGATTTGGGCCTGGAGCTGGATGAATGAGACCAGTCCGGACAACGCCATTACCAGGAAAGCTTGGGGTTTCACATATGCTTGCATTCATGAGGTTTGCGGCCAGCTTGAAGTTGAGGGTGATCCTAACTGGGCAGGAATAGGTGTAAGTCTGGTCCCTCAAACTCGGCAAAAAGTATCCTTCTCAGACGACACCTTCACAGATGATGTTTACCTATTACCTTATCGCCACGATGTCCACTGTGTATCCTCCCACATTGGCCCTACACCTTGGGGCTGTTCACCAAAAGCTCGCGTCTAGTCAGAATCGTGGACTGGTTTAGAGAGACGATTAGTGGTTTTCTTGATGTTTCCCTGATTTTCGCCATGGCCATCGTCATCGCAGCAATGTATTGATTGCTTTATCTCAGCTTTCAGAGATCCAGATCAGCTGGACAACGCCTTCGCCCCTTCACGCTGGAACGCTATAATCGTGGCCCTTTTCTCGGTTTCCCCCCCTTTGATACTGCAATGCACAAGCGGTGATATGTTGCGGAGGAAGGGCCTCCGGCTTCTCTTATGGTGTTTAGTGGTATTCACAGCTGCATCGAGTGTCCTTTTCTTCATCTGGTACAAATCTTTGAACGTGTACAAACTTCCCCTGACAACAACTGGAAGCATTCAGTATCCATGGAATATCTGCACCCGAGATCTTCCAAGACGGTTCCAGCAAAACCTTGGCCTCGTCATCGCCGCGCAAGCACACTTACTACTTAACTTCACGCTTTGGGCCTGCACCATATTATCAAAATTGGGCCGTGTACAGTACGGAAGAGTGTCTACAATGGCATCGGGCATGCTCCGAAAGTTTCAGACTGGGCGTGAAGACAGCCGAAGGAGGCCTAAACGGACGCTGGGTTTCCAATTGAGAGTATTGCAGATCCTGTCAGCGCAGCTTATGATGTGGTTGCTGCTGGGGCTTCTGACGTCCCTGACACTCAGCGACGGCTCGATTGCGGGAGACTCAATCAAAAATTTGAAGTGGAGAGCGTGGGTCAAGTTTTAGGTTTGGCGCAATTTGTGCCTGTGGTTATTGACCTGGCCGTGGCTGGTATATGTGAGAACATCAGGCTATTTCTGTCTCAGCTATTTTCCATATCAGTCATTGGCCTGCTTCTAGATGGTCCTAAGGCGGCATGGAGGAGAAGATGTCAAAGCGCCTTGCAGTGGTTGACGCGTCTGCATCTGGCAATAGCACCGGAGAAGGCGATGCTACTCAAAGGCTTCCCAAGGCCACTCCGATGTAATTTGGTAACAGTGGAATATGCTACCCCGAATCTCCAACAACTTTCTATTCAGACAACGTTGAGGTCTGGCGCAAGTACCTAGGTAATGTAGGCATTGACGTGCCGCGCGATTCACATACCGGAATTTCGCCGCTGAGGGCCACGAAGTGTACCTGCATGTGGTTACGTACGCTTTCAGCTGGCCAACGCTGCCCGCAAGGCCCGAGTTCCAGAAAGTCTGGGGAGACTGATATGATCAGTGAGGAAGACGATGAGCTATGAAATATTGGAGGGAATTGTATGTGGAGCCCCAATGACCAACCTTCTGAGTTGGTTTCACCAGTAGCTGTAGAAGTGCGGCGTGGAATTTAGAAATACAAACTACAAGTTGACGAATGGCAACAGGTGACGCGTCATAAGAATTTTGAGACTTGCTTCCTTGAATTTGATGACACGAGTTACATGAAAGCAAGTGTTGAAGCCGTGCAGAGTAACGTCTTCATTCACGAGATGGATCAACCATGGCGCAGCCGGCACATTCCACGGGCAATGAGCAGGAGAGGGTGGGGCCGGTGGGCCTGGCGGAGTCCCCCTGCGCTCTCACTCGTCCGCCGTCGAGTCGAGGACTCCGGGTCTCGTCGACTGGGCAGCTGCACATGTGGGCGGCTCGCCCCCTTGTCAGACGCCAGGAGGCCGCAGGCATATCCCCCGTGCGATCGATCCTCGAGGGACTGGAACCTATTAAATGTGCCGGCCTCCCCCCATGCGGTTGATTACACACTGGTGGTCGCAGGGGCTTCCACGCCCGTGAATGGCCGCGTTGTTGCGGGAATGAGGCTCAACTCGACCCCTCTTTTGCTTACACGCAGACTGCTCTGCTGTGATTGCCACAGCAGCAGACGCAGCCAATTGCAGGAACAGCCGGGGGGTCACCAGCCCGGTCTCACCCTGCAGACGCAGCTGAAGACGCAAACATCAGGCCCAGCCCCCATGCAGGCCAGCAGTGCCCCGGGTGGTTCATAAAATCTGCCTTGCCGTGATTTCCCTTCCCAAGGGCGAGTGTGCCTAGCTGCAAGCCAACGCGAGTCCTCGACAACGAGCCGTCTCTCCAATAAGGAAGATTAACAGGGTTTTGTCTAGTTGTGGCCACAATCGGAGAGGTTCATTATGGCGGTCATTGACACCATTGACGGCTACAACCTGCGGAGAGATACCTTGCTCAACTACCTTCGGAAACTCTTTCCGGGAGACAGCAGCTCCATCACTGCAGAAGTAAGGATCCTCTCCCGAGCGTGGGTTGGAACCCAAATCCATGGGTCGATGTTGCCCTTCTATTTGATCAAGACAGGCTGACCGAAGGCATGCAGATGTCCGACGGGACTGTATACAGAATGCGCATCCCTAGGACTCTCAGCCCGGTGCGGCACTTATCGTCTCAGCTGACTGTGCCCCATGTCCGGACACTGACTTTTAAGTAGTCTGAACGAGCCGAAATCATCGCCCTTCGCGAATCGAATGACTGAGGAACTCTTAGTCGAACCGAGACTGGCAAGCTCAACTTCTCGTCGAGGCGGATTTAGTAGGCTCCTTCGCGGCGTGAGAGAATGGCCAATGCCATTTATTTTCCTTGTTGCTTCGGACCCTTGGAAGGGGAGGGAGGCACAGGAATAAATATAGAGGGCTAGGAGACTGAAAACAATGTGTATTTATCACGTATTCACTCCACGTGTGACTCGTTACCAGGCTTGTGTCATCCTGCCTTCATCGCCCGACCGCAGTAATTACTTGCATCCACAATGGCTTCGCGTGAGAAAACGACACTCACCAAATGGCATCGCTTATTGCCGCCCAGGTGCGACTGTCTCTGCACTGCCCCTCTCAGCTGGTGGTGTCCATTTGGCCACCGCCCCTAGGCCCAGTCGGTGCTACCCGTCTGACCCCCGGTGGCTGTCAGCAGGTTGACTTTTTCCACTTCCCAAAATAACACGACGTTGCCCGGGCAGGCCTCACATCTTCCCAGGCATTCGGGCTCACAACGAGGCACATCCTGGGGTAGTCATCCTCTACGCACTTCGCAGCCTCATCGACATCAAAGACGATACCAAAAACATATAATCATCAAAAGAGCTGCGATCCAATGTTAGAATATCAGGGCACTCAGAGTTCCACCAAACACAATACCCCGCCCGGAATCAGCATGGCGCAATTCGAGAACGGATGCGATGCATTGGAATTTTCATCATCGTGTGCAAAATGGGCAGAGTATCCAAAGAACCTTGCACATCCTTCAGAATTTGAACATGAACTCAACTGCTATCAAGACGCCCTGAATGGTACCGAGATGAAGCTATTCCATCCCAGCAAGCGGGTCTTGCACCTATGGAGTATGGAGAAGGAAGGACACGGTGAGTTTTGCTCCAAACAACGAATCATCGTTGCAAATTGTGTACTATGAATTGACAATTGGCCCGTTTAGAACATATGCTTAGAACAGACCTGAAAACAACGGCGGAGATCCGGCAGATCACAAGTGCAGAAGCCAGTAGCCCACTTGAGAAATATATGTAAGGCATCTGTTTTTTTGAGGTATCTATTTCTTCCAACACAGAGGATTTGATCGTGTTCTAAGAGCAACCACCAGCTTCATACAATCAGCTTCTTCACGTGACCCGCTGGCATGCGAGAAAGAGCAAATGCTTCTGATATTGAGCCACAACCAAGTCATGCCGTCCTTTTTGGACATAATGTTCACCTTCCGAGCTCGGGAGAAGCCTCACACGATGACCAGGTTCTCTTATGAGACCACCCTGGGAAAGGCTCAGCCCAAGCTCGTTTTGCCATCACTGAGCATTTCCGGCTTCCGCATCCAGCATTGCTTCAATCTCATTGGAATCGAGAAGAGTGAGAAGCCAGGGGATCCCTGGTTAATACGCCAAACCGGAGCATACCACTCGTTTGATGTCGTTACCCGTCGATCGACCTGGATCGTTCTGAAAGGGAACAAACTGATTAGAGAACGGCTCCAGAGCTCGACCGCGGGTCACCGCAAGAGGTGCCCCGATTACGCTCAGACGGTGCAAGGATGCTTCTTAGCCAACCTCAGATCGCATTCGCTGATTTTTCAGTGGTCTGCTGAGAACTGGGGGTCCTATGTTGATCATCTCGAGGAGAAACTCAGGTGGTCTAAGAGTGTCGCGAAGCACACTCCGATATTGGAGTTGACAAAAGATGAGGGTATCGTGAGAGGCCTGGAGAAAAACCAAACTTGGGCGACAATGTCCTCCTTTTCTCGCCAAGGCACCGGATTCTCTGACTTCATGACACCTCCAAGCTCTCCCGCAAAGTCAGGAAGAGCTTTTAATATGTTCAGGTCTACTTCAGGGTTGAACAGCACACCAAACCAACCCACTGCGCCGCTGTCCACAGCTGGAACAGCTGTAAGCGAGAGAGGTGATAATGTCGACCTCGACGAGATGTTCTCATTCGATAAGCTGCAATCTCTTCACCTTCTAGGTGGCCAGACCCAGGAAGCGATTCACGTCCTCGGGCAGAACAAGAAGCTCCTCGAGGAGGCAGAAAAGTATTTCAAGAGTCTCCTCAATTCGAAGAGGTTCTCGTCTTTTGTAGATCTACAAGACCACACCGAAGATCTCGACAGCTTCTTCCAAGGAATTAGCAAGATTCTCCGGGAGATAGAGGGCCACCAAGCACGATTGCAAAACATGCTTCGAGACCTGGAGAAAGATACAGAATTGGTACGCATATTCCATATTTCAAGGACAAGTTCGCCATCTGGAGACTAACCACCCACAGTTCAATGCCATACTTCAGTACCGAAACATGCGGTTGGGAGAATTCTTTTCCACGCAAGGCGCGATCCAGGCAAAGTACGCCCAGCTCAGTAGTGACAGTATGATGGACATTTCGATGAAGACTAGAAGAGAAGCAGTCTCGATGCACGTCATCACTATTTGGACTCTTATCTTTCTTCCGGGCACATTTGTGGCAACTTTCTTCAGCAGCGGCATCCTGAACTTTGGAGAGGTGTCCAAATTCGGCGAATGGGGTACCAGCTGGGTGGGGCTTGAACTCTTCTTCCTAATTGCCTGTCCCATAATGATAATGACCTTCGCTGGATGGGGCTACTTTTACTACCAAGCCAGAGTCAAGGGGCGAGGCGCAGATGCTGCTGGACAGCCGGAAAATGAGAAGGATTTGGAGGCAGGCATTCCAGATGTCCCAAAGTCATAGAACTTTCCTTTTCCCCAGACTAGGTAGGCAACATTCTATTCATAGGATACCTAATGCATACTATTCTAGAGCGTTGGAGTCAACTTTGACCCAGGAATAATGCCGTTTAACAGATCGCCTGAGACTGCGAGCTTATTTATTCCTACGGCTACACACAATACCGGAGAGTCGTACCCTTGAATCGATCTGGAGGGCGGGATGACACAATGTGCGCACTCTTCACTCCCCTGGAATAAATAGCTCGATCTTGACTGAAATCCCCTGCAATCGTCACACAAGTATGGGCTGTCTTTATTGCCAGCGATTGTCAGCTGTCGCCTTTTCAGCATAGCTTGAAATCCTGCAGGCTTGTATTTTTACACCTGCAATATGTAGAGGCTTGTGCCACCGGCCAGCCCCTTCCATTCTAGTTCTAGTGTGGGCTGCCTTGATGGGCCTCCGTCAGCAAGTCTTCCCACACCAACAGCCATCTGGTACCCTCGGGCGATAACAAAATGAGCTCCAGGCCCCCAATGCACAATGCGCAATGCGGCGGGCAATATTTACGTTCGTCACTTTACCATACTTTCCACGACCTTTTATTCCGGCATTTCGGGACCGTAACTCGGCACCACACATCCAACAGTGCTCAGATTCTCGCCAACAGCAATCGATCTGTCACAAGCATCTCCCCACCCCAGAACCCCAGAACATTGACGTACAACCTCCAGGCCTGCCCCGCCTTCGAAGCTTCAAGCCATTACCGCGCAGACACGTCGGACTGCAAGTCCGAGAGTGCAGTGCACAAGACGCAGGACACAGCTCTTCCTATTCGACATCTTCTTGAAGCAACAACGCCTTGGGCATCAGTACTGCACCCGACACATACACGCGACAGGCGTGCGCGTGCAGTCGTGTCGAATCGACATTGGCCATGGCCGCACCCTCGGTTGTCATCGCCCCAGAGACACCTCCTTCCGTTCATATCGACTTACTGGACTCGGGTCCTACCGACGCCTTTGTTGAATTTGTCCAGCGAAAGAAACAACAGTACCAAGGAAGGGATGGACACGGCAGATTACAACACTACTTGCCCCTCTCCGAACTTTCCGCATACTGGACCGTTCCTCGAATCAATCGCGCCTGCGAGAGCTATTCTGGGCACATCATCGCCAAGCACGACCTCATCAGGACCTATTCCCTCCGCGTTTTCTCAACCTTGGTCTACATTTCAAAACTGTCGTATTTTCCAGCCTTCCGAAAACACGGGCTTTCCGATCAAAAGTTCCCCGACACCACACTTCCGGGTTCCTGGGAATCTTTGCCAGGCTATACGTCAATGTTTGATGATTTCAAGAGCCACCAATGGATATTCTTCCCGGTAATTATCGACCGAGATATTTTGGATGATAGATCGTTACCGCCCGAGCAGGTCCTTCCACTCTGCTTCAAAGAAACAATTAGAGGCGGGACTCACTATCATAGAGCCACAATTGCAAAGATCAAATTCCATCAGTCCTGCAATAATCTAGTCGAGGTGCGTTCTATGGGGAAACACGACGCCTGGGCGACGCTTAGATTGAAGTTGAAAACTGATTTTGTGCTTCCTCAGAAGAGCGACAACACGGCGCCGGCAGCGAATCCGGTATACATTCTGAAGACCTATCACGGCGAACAATACGAACAACACTATCAACACGAGATACAGGCATTTTCACGTCTTCTTCAAAACAGGTCCTCAACAGAGCACGTCATCAAGTGCCATGCCACTTTCAAGCACGGAGAAACGTACAATCTGGTCATGCAGTGGGTGCCTGGAGGTGACTTGCTTGAATATTTTCGGAAGACATCGCCTCCTCGAACCCCAGATGATGTTGCAGACTTTTGGGACAGCCTAACAAAGCTGTAAGAATAATTCTCTTCCTTCTACAGATCTCCGTCTCTTTTCTTTTGGAATGTTCCATGGTGTCATACTTCGCCCTCCGTATTCGAGAGCTAATACATGTCAGAATGATTGGTCTTCATCGTATTCATCAGGTCACTGTTCCAGGTGAGCGTTCTGACGAATATCAGTTGGTTCATCAAGATATCAAACCAGACAACATCCTGGTCGATTCAACCGACCACCCCGGACGAGGGCCATATCAGTTCAACCCAATTATCGCAGATCTCGGGCATAGCCACATAAGGCATATCAGGGCCGACATCTCCGATGTTCCAGCTGTCGACCGACGAGGGAACCAAACATACTGTGCTCCCGAGTCCAGCCATCACGCAGATTTCAGGCGAACCGGTCCCAATCGCATCACGTCGGAAGCAGACATATTTTCAGCGGGAGCTGTGTTCAGTGATGCCGCGTCGTGGGTCGCGAAGGGTGATGATGGCAGGCAGGACTATTTGAATCGGCGCCGAGATAACCTTGGAAGAAAGGCGGGCTTTGGGGGCAGTGGGTATGAAACCGCATTTCACGATGGGGATGATCGCCTCTCATGCGTTGACGAAATGCACCGCGATATCCGAAGCTGTGTTCCCTCTCAAGACAATTTGACACCGAGAGTGCTGGATATTATTGAGAAGCACATGATGGTTCTTCCGAACTCTCGTTTGCGAGCTTCACTTCTTCGCACGAAGTTCGAGGAGGAAGTTCGGCAGGCGAGGACAGAACTCTCAGCAACACATCAGCATGGCAAGCAGTTGCAAGAAGCCAAGGTTATCGGTCTTCCAGATGTGCATGTCACGTTTCCCGAGCTAGACACACCGCCAGCTTCCGGAAAAGTCAATGACCGGATTTGGTCTCCACATAGCCCTGCTGTCTCCGAAAGTTCTGATGGTTGTTTCGAATGCCACGGAGCATCCTCACCCTCGGAATCGCCACACAGTCCGACTCATCCAGCTTTCATCAATGGCTCGAAGGATTCCAGCGTGGCACACCCAAGTTCTAGGCGTCCCAACGAACAGCTTCACCACCGTCCGTACACCACTCCCATCCCGCTTTCCGGGTATTTGGATCCACAAGCTCCACGGAACAGACCGCGATCCGTTTCCGAGACCAAGTGTCGCCTCTCGATGGCAGATGCAACTGCCTACTGCGATGCAATGAAAGCTAACAAGAGGAGCGTCGATCCGAAAGTAGAAAGTACTGTTGAGATACTTGGAAGAAATTTGCGGAAACGAGACTACCTCTTCTTCATCGACGATACAGATTCTATGAAGGAGTACGCCCCTCAAATACAGAAAGCATTCCGAACCCTAGCGTATATCGCGAAACCCATGGATCCTGATTACTTGGAGCTCAGCTTTGTTTCAGACCCACTGCCCGTTATAAAAAGTAGACACACCAGTCCACTTGTCGACAAAGTGCAACAGTGCAATTATACGGCTTTCGAAGGGCAGATCGAGAGTAGCCTCGGCACTGTGATCCTCGAAAAGATCATAAAGCATCTCCCGTACCCCCTTCCTGTGGTTGGAAACATCCTTCGAAGGGGGAAGCCAATCACTGTTTTCGTATTCACTGACGGCAAATGGGGTGACGGAATCCCCCTCGGAAATGGGCTAGATACGTCCATTAGGAACCTGATGGAGGAGGTGAAGGCTCGACGGTTGAACAGAACGCATGTGATGTTCCAATTTCTCCGGTTCGGGGAAGATGAAAAAGGCCTAAAGCACCTGGAATTTTTGGATAGATTCGGGAAGGAAGAAAAATGGTAAGTCCCTTTCTGAGCAGGTCATTGACTTGACTCGCACGCTGACACGTAATCATCAGGGATATCGTTGATACCCGCGATATCAATGGAGACGTTCACTCCATGTTTCTAGGTGCATACCTCCCGCATCACGATTACAATAATGACGGGGCAACGACAGGCAGCGCATGACCGGCATTTTACTCGTCACTACCTGCGCCATATTATATTTTTGGTAGCTTGTTATTTCGCAACCCCATTCATCCCGGATTTGAGGTGAAGTACTGGGTGCAAATCTTTGATAATCAAAACGTGTACGGTCGCATTGATACCCAAATAGAGCGTTCCTTGTACTGCCAAGCCAGCTGAATCTACAAAGTTCTCAATATGGTCTGGACTCATGAATGGCTTCATTCAACTCGTATAGCATATTTGTAGGTCAATCTTGTTTGATGTATGAAAGAAATCTGGTGGCTCTGGTTATCCATATATTTCCAAGGCCACTTTTGGGATATCGCGAAATGGAACCCTCAAAAAGGCGGGCCGCAGGGCGCTCTAAGGCCCATGAGAGTAGTTTGATTCGGGATTTTCGTCAAAATCTCCTACGAACACAGATGCCACCTCAGGCGTGTCCCGGAATTGCATGTGACAAGTGAGGACGCTGCTAAAAAGATGAACCATCATATGACAAGTAGAGGACAAGTGACCAGCCCGAGGCACGATTATAAAGAACGTCTCGAAATGCAGTTTCTCGCAAAAGAAAATTTGGGAACGGTCTTATTAACGGGTTTAAAAGCAGTCTCTTTGCTTTCTCATGGCCATCACATCCGATTCTGGGCGTAAGACCCTAAGTTATCCCACTGAATCCGTGATCCCTGCTTTGTCATGGTCCCATAACTCTCCTCCAATGTTAGCCGGGCACTACCTGGGCCATCATCCAGGCTTTCGGCTTGGACCTTGAAAATTTCTCGAAGTCTTCCTTGTTGCCACCAAGCCGATACACAGACAGAACAAACAAAGCCCACTGATGCCCAGCCAAGTGCGAGCCACCATTTCACGGCATTTTTTATGCTCGTCTCTTCCACGGCACTCAAATTGACATAGGCGCCTGGCGCTACTGTGTCCAGCCAATATCCGAAGGGTACCTACTCCACGTATGTTAATTGCTTTGATGCGCGGAAAGGTTTTGGGGAAAGCAATGAAAAAAGACCAAAATCACCTTGCAGACGCACGTCCTGTATACTCCAATTAGTTGAAATAAGGTGCCTATGATCGTTGTGAGGATGGCAAACAACCCTGTGATCATCTGACCGCACCAGCTGATAATTTTAGCCCGGGTCCTCGCTTCCGACCACCTCTCCCCATAAATGCGCTTTAGCCGGACTTCCCAGCCCCAGAAGAGACTCTCGAATATTTGAGTGAGGATGTACATCAGGTATGTGCCACTGTGACAAGAAATTCCCTTCGGGGGCGTATTGTACGCCGTCAGAAATGCCAGCATAGATGGAAGAAGTACCAGGATAGTACCCGCACCTGTAATGTGGAAGTAGTCACCAAGACCCATGCCGAGCCGGGTGCAAAAGATATCCGGAGACATCGATTCGTCTCCATGTTCGTCAAAGTGGGCGGTGTAGTCTCTGATGACCTCTTCCACCCAACGCCTCTTATTTGGGCCACGGCTCCATATGGTGACTATTTTGAATTGGCCGTCATACATTGACTCGGTCAGTTTGTACCTGCGTGTTGCCTTTAGGACCCATCTACCTAAGGCAAAGCCTTCGGCTTTATTTTGAATCGCATCCCAAGAACCTCGCTCCGATTTCTCCCGTGACGCTATAGCACCACCATCCCAGGCAATGCCTCGTAGGGTGCTCGGGTCGGGGCAAGCGAGCATGGCACAAGACACCATGGCGAGATACGGTACTGTTGTCCACCCTGATAGGAAAGTTAGCGTATCTTCAATCGTTTAGATTCCTGTGACTTACACATTCCCAAGGCCAAGGCGTGAGCTGTATCGATACCTTGAAACCCTTTTTGCAAATCCAACAAAGCGTACACGAAAGCGCCGATGAAAAACAGAACCGGGGGCCCCAATGGCTGCTCCGAATCTACGTCTCACCAAGGTCAGAGTCTCCCAGATAGTATGCTTTCCCGGATATGGACAGACCTTGGCTGCGAGTTGAGCAGTGCTTTAAGCTTCATTGACAGGCGAACCTTGCCACCTAGCCATGCGATATCTGATTCATCTTCATCGACCACGGTCATGACTCTGCTCCAGGTGTTGTCTTTGAGAATATCCCCAACGGATATTCTTCTCCGGTGTGTCTCCGCGTGCCACTGAGAGACCATAGATATTCTGCGGCCGGTTGAGATTCGCAAATTTCCAACTGACACCGCCAACAGCAGCTGCGCCTTGACTTTTGGAGGGATCTTTCCCACATCGTATTTTCCTCCGCCCGTGGGATCATTGAGGAAGACCCAAGATTTTCCTGTCCAGCGCAGACTCGTACATCGCACTCAGCAGCATTGGCCCACCAAAGGCAAAACAGATGAACAACCAAACAGTTGCATCGACACCGTTGAGTATACTGGTCCATAACAGCTCAATCCAGGAGGTGGCGAACCAGAGAAGACTCCATGGGCGCCCTCGGGAGATCATCATGTGTGGCACCGCCAATTTACTTACCCTCGGTATACTTAGACAAAATGCAAGGCTGGGCAGAATGAAGTGAACAAAAGGCCCGACCCATTGCTGAAGCACACTGATGCGGCTTATTTCCCAGCCTGCGCATTCAGATTGACACCAGTCATACGGAACTCTGATGATGGGTGACTCAGCCGGACTACTGCCTCGTGAAGCGCCGCACGGGAAGCCGGAGTCATCTGTTAGGGCGTGTTCGAGGTCTGCGATGGTCACGGACGACGGCTGGAAGTATGCGGGAGTGCTCAATGATAGTGTTCCGTCCGGTCCATTGAGTGAAAGGGATTGATTGACGGCAACTAAGCAGCAGTGTGTAAAATTTTGCCGTCCTACGGTTCTTGTAAGAGCCGTGAGGTTGGCAAGCTGTGGAATCAAATCGCCGAGGCTTGAATACCCCATCTTGGCAGATCGAAATCGCGGCTGAAGGGCTATGAGCTAATGACGATATGTGTGCAAGCAATGAATGCGGTGCGCGCTTGTGCAGACCGTGACACAATCTGAGGCTCTCGAGACATCATAGCTCGAGAAAGAAGACTCGTCTGGTTTTGCAGCTCTGACTTTCCCGGGGCGCGACGGTCTTATCTGGCACGAACCACTTCACAGACCAAGATTCGCTACGGCTTGAACACAAAGAGGAAAGGTGTCGTGGACACGGAAGCTCAGATACAGTCTGATCCGTCAACGCAACATATGCACAGACACGACGGGACTAAACACAAAGACAACCTCTAAGGTACATTGTCTGTGCGTCGATATCCTAAACTACAATCTACTCAAAATCGAAGGTACCTCGGGTCTCCACATCTCATTGAGAAGCCGGCTGGCATTCACCATCTCCGGCCGGAGCTGGTCAAGCGAAGTCACGCCCAACAGTGCCATTCCCAGCGCCAGTTCTTCCGATAATACTATAAAGTTTTGGTCAGCATCTTGTTCAGTGGTATCGGCACAGATTTCCACTTACTGTCTATACATCGCTCCACGCCTTGCCCACCATAAGCAGCCATTGCATAAAAGAAAGGCCGCCCAAATCCGACTGCTGTCGCGCCCAGTGCCAAGGCTTTAAGCACATCTGCGCCATCGCGGCAGCCGCCATCCAAGTAGATCTCCATCTTCTCGAGCACTTCGGGGCAGTATGTGCGGATTTCCAGGAGAGTTGATAAGGCGCTCGGGGCCGTGTGCTGCTGTCTCCCGCCGTGATTGCTGAGCAGGATACCCTGGCAGTCATTCTCCGCCGCTAGTTTGGCATCCTCGGCCGTTTGAATACCCTTCAGGACAATTGGGCCTGCCCACTCCTCTCTGATCCACTCCAGGTCCTCCCATGTGACCATCGGACTCAGCTGACCCGGCACCGGTCGTGCACCTACCGCAGGCGAGAAGGCATTCTCGTTATTTTCTTTGCCGACAGGCGTTTGGAAAGTGCTGTGGTCTAGCCCGTCCTCCAGCGCCTCGTCAGCCTGCTTCCTTCGATCCTCCGTCCTCTTCCCCAGCACGGCCGTGTCCACAGTGACGAAGAGACCCTTGTAGCCAGCCTGTTTCACCTTCCGGACCAATTCAATAGCTTTTGCCCTATCCGTCGGGATATAAAGCTGGAAGAACAATCTGGATGGGCTGACCGACTCTCCGCCAATTCTGTTCAGCTCATCTGCATGGGATTGCTTGATGCTCTCCAAGGGTTTGGTACTCGCTGTCGACGTGACTCCATGAACGCCCTTCCGTGCCAGTGCGTTTACCAACTCAAATTCTCCATTAGGATGCGACATGCCCATGGTGCCCATGGGGGAGACGAAAAAGGGCACGATGGAAGGGTTGCCGAGAAGGGATGCCTTTGTAGATACGCTGGCTACATTGCGTAATATTCTCGGTCGGAAGTTCACCCTGGACCACGAATCGATATTCCCTTGTAAGGAGAGACCGGCGTTCGCACTGCTGGTAACGTAGATCCATGACCGGCGATCGAGAATCTTCTCAGCCTCGGCCCGGAAGTCGCTAACCCTGACGCAGAGCGATAAGGGCTTCATCTTTTTGCTGTCGACCGCTGCTGTTGTCTTCGATGGGTTTGCCGGAAGGTTCAATGAATCGACCGTCGAGGGGTCCAGTTCGCCCTTGAGGCTACCATCGGGCAGGTCTTCAATGATCTCCAAGGAGTGTATCTTGTCGAACTCGGCTGTGGCGTCCTATCGATAGTCGTCAATAATGGGCCGACCTGGATCATTCTATGTACACTCACAGCTCCGCCTTGCCTCAGCAGGATGCTTCGGCCACCAGGGTGCTTGTCCAGGAAACTCGTGATATCATAGACCTTGCCGTGTATCACTGTCCAACATGAGTCGTTGGATTTATGCTTCGCAACTTCAGCACCGGTCAACATGGTGAAGCAGTGTCTGGAAGATCACCTCGCCTTCTGAAGTAGTTGAGATGTCCTGAAGTTTGCCGTTCAGGAGTGGATGAAGTATGTCGAGGTCTGTATGGGAGACAGAGCGGAAACAGACCGGCCACTCAAGTAGCCTACCAAGATGATTACGCACCTGCCGCAATTTGTTACCCCGGCCTCGGGATTGCCGGCACAGGATGCCGCCCGGGCGACCGTGTGCAACATTGCGGGGAAATTTCCTCACATTTCCTACTCTAATCGGTAAGCTCTAGCCGGACCCTTGACCTGGCACAAGCTGGGCGCGGGACAACTCACGGATAACAAGACCAACACAAAAGCTGCTCATAAAATTGGCTGCAGTATACGGGCCACATTTTCACACTATAGAAACAACAAAGACAGACACATTGGTTTATTCCCGCGACATATTTTTTGGGGAAACCTCGTGGCTTTTGACATTGGTCTGTTGGCATAGAATATCAATGACATGAGCTCTCTACCCTACAAATTTTCATCATCAGCTTTTGGTGCTTAGGAGCCGGCCACGGGTGGCACGCTGAAGCCTTACCTCGCTTGCTTGCATCTGCTCCCATGAGTTCACAATTCCAATTCTTAAGGCGGAAATTGAAAAAGGCTCCGGAAGATAGTACTCCCAAGCTCTGGAAAATACATACAGATATCTTCCGAGCTAGATCACTTGGAGACAATCATCTAAAAGGCGTATACCGCGTCCAGAACATGTCAATAGAGCACAACCATGGCTGCATGATCCTTTTGTATTGCTCTGTAAGATTGAGTACTTATATGTTCCATGTTTTTCTAAGAGCCGGGCGACTTCCATGTCCTACCCCACGTGCTGTTTCCAGATACAATGTCGACAAATTCCCGGGCGATGATTCTGTCAGTTTGCTCCGAAGGGTGCAACGAATCATACCATAGATAACTGTCTCGAACCTCAGAATCATTGCAGGCAGCACCGCACGCGGTGATCGTTGAAGTCACGTTCGCTGGCACAGTGCCATTGAGATAAGATTCAGGATTATTCCAGATATCGCTCAGCTGTTGGTCAAATGGTCAGCAAGATTAATTCGACGGGGAACGCGAAGGAATGAATAGCGACATATCAGTTTCATACCAATGAGTGCACATCAAATATGGTGAAAGAGCTACTGGGATAGCGATCGGAAATCTGGACCTCTTCTGTCGTCCGGTAGTTATATACGCTGTTGAGCAGCGCGACATACTGGCGCATCTTCTCGCTGACCTGAGTCACATTGCTGTTGTAGGCGCCCTCATCCTTCCAGAAAGTTGTGTTGATCGTGCCTCCGTTCTCTGGCAGCGCATACATCGGCGCGTAGTTGAGCGGTGCAAGGTTGAGGAGGATGAAGTTACGGGCGCCCGCCTCGTGAAGAGTATCAAGTTGCTCATAAACGCAATCCACGTAGTCAGAAAGTGACAGCTCAACGCGGTTATCAGTAAAGAATGATGAGGGGCCCAGGTCGTTTGTGCCAATCCAGATTGCGTAGATTGTCTCATTGCTGGGAATGACGAGTGAATTGTCACCGACGTAGTCTTTGTCTTTCAAGAAGTAAGGCACTTGATTCTGTTTCACCCCGTTCCGCTTAGAGGGCGAGAAGTATGCGTCACATACTGCTCCGGATACCGCATAGTCGTAGAGGTTGATTCCTGTGTACTGCTGGATATACTGAGGCCAGATTCGTCCTCCGGTTGAAGTGACCGTTGACTGGTGGTTGGTCAGCATAAACTGGGCAAAGCCTTGGCTGCCGGCACAAGTGGAGTGCTCACGAGGTTCTGGCTTGGTTCTGGCGTATAGTACTCTGGTCCGTCGTCCGTATAACTATCGCCAAAGACCCTGTCACAGTTTAGATCACAGCTCAACTAGTGAATGCGAGGAATTTCAGCCCTTACACCAGACTTGAGAACTCCTGCAACGTGGACGAACCAGTGAGTGCAGCATTTGCTACGGCACCGAACAAAGTCATTAATCGGTAAACAGCTTGAAGTCGCGACATCGTGAGTAAATTGACTGAAGGTCAAGCACAAAGCAGAGATCAAGAGCGAATAGAGGGTAAGGGACTAGACATTGGCGGGGTTCGCCACTACTTGTACACGCAGAGAATGTCAGTCCGAATATGCAGTGAGTAGAGACTCCGCATCATGGAGTTTGTTTTCCGGCGGAAGGAAACGCGAATGCGTTGTTGCAGTCGAACCAGGCTCGTAATTTCCCACGCCATGTACGACACCTCGGGGCATTATAGGACGAGCAGCGCTGGGGCTACCGTGCTAGAGCTGACTTCAGCGGGTAAATAACAGCACTTCCTAACCTTGGCGATAATCCACATCGTGTGCTGGCCATTCGGATTGAGTTCGACGGTAGATGAGCTGCAGTGTTCATTCATTTTGTAGTTCAACTAATAAAAGTCAAGGATCAACACATTGACCTGCACGGTACCAAGTACAGTCACATCCCACTCTTTGGATGATAGCGCGTGCTAGGCCTCAATTTGTTCTCCGATCTCGGTAGGGCGCGGGACAGACGTTGGCGATTAAGATTCCCGGAAGCTGACCTCGGACTCCACACAGGCCGGACCAAACGACAGCCGAAATCATAATTTTCCAACTCCCTCAACTAGGGCACCTTTTCAACGCAGCTCTTTATTGCCGCTTTAGTTCTCAATCAGCGTCAACCTTCAAGGAAAAGCTTGATTAATAATGTCCAGACCATTAGCTGTTGTAAGGTCGCTTGATCACTTGGTTCTCACGTGTGCGAGCATACCCAAGACAATCCAGTGGTATAGCAAGTTCCTCGCGATGAAGCCTGAAACTTTCACGCCGCCATCTGATCCATCAGTCCAGCGCCATGCTCTGAAATTTGGCACTCAGAAGATTAATCTGCATCAAAAGGGGAAGGAGTTTGAACCAAAGGCCCAGACGGCTCTGCCAGGGACTGCAGACTTGTGCTTCCTCATAGAGGATGATTCTAGTCTTGAGGATCTGGTCAAGAGATTCCAGAAGGAGGGCGTCGAGGTTCTTGAGGGTGAAAAAGTTGTCAACAGAACTGGTGCAAATGGACCTATTCAAAGTGTATATGTGAAAGATCCAGACGGAAATCTGATCGAGTTAGTACCCATCACTCCCTTGACCACCACAACGTGCCGAATCTGTGAGACTAATCGCTTCCAAATAGGCTCTCAAAATATATCTCGTAGAATCTTGAGGCGGATTGCGCAGTACTACTCGTTAGCAAGCGGGATGGTCAATCGATTTGTTGTATCTAAATTCCTAGGTTAACTATGCTCCTGCGAATAGTTAGCCCTAACAATATGGTCAAGAATTCACTCTAGCTAGCCCCAAAGAAACGGCAAATAACCGTTGACAGAAACTGCCTGTACTACTTTTTCGCGCGCTTATTATTGGTCTTTTCTGATTGAGGGAGTAAGCATTTGCCGCCTTTAGAAACTCCGTATTTTGTCGCGTTTAGTGTTGCTCGCTTTTAGAAATGAGAGGTGGACGAGATGGGGCGCTCCTATGAACATAGAACTTACTCTTGATGATGTCTCAATGTGTGTATGACGCGAATTTCGAGGACTCAACTACTTGAATTGTACGTTCTTATTCGCCTCATAGATGCGAAGAGTTAAATTTCACACAACCGTCGGCCGCAGACTGGCGTCACTTTTACCTTTCCAAGATCCTCCACCAACTATCTCCTCATTAAGCACGTCGCAAAATTACTTTAAAATTTAACGACGATATAATTTCATGCCTCATGCCTCATGCCAGATGATAAACTGGAGCGCTGAAGGACTCAACTGCTTATCCTAGTCGCCAAGCCGGTTAAAAGACCGAGTCCTGCCAAGCTCGCCGCGCCTTTCCCCTGTTCAAATCGCTTCAATAGGCAGAACAAAGCTATCGGTAGCGCAGTTATAGACGGGGACAGCTAAAATTACCCGACAAGCGTGTGGAGTTGGACGGGAGCGCGCTTAGAAACGCGGGGGATGCCCAGTTGGCATTGTGGTTGACATCCGAATAAAGATGACAGTTTCATGGCTTCGGCCCACACAGCCGAGATTTTAGACCCCAGAACATCAACTTGAGTCCGGGGTAGCGGCTGCAATGAGAGTCAAGCAGCCCTGTTATTGGATGGGTCACATTCCCCTCATCTTGGTTGAAGATGATGGGTGCATCTTGGCTGGTCAGGGCCAGAATATATTAGTTAGCACGTTTAATAGTGCGGAACCACTGAAGGCCTCTCCAACACCGAGTTTGCCACCACCTACCTTAAATAGAAGGCTTACACTACACAGAATCTAATCCAGACGACCCCCGTATGTTCTCGAGTTTTGAGTAAAGCACATCATGTACTTCTCCGTATTCACCTTTCAATTTTTGGCTGCTTATTTGCCTCTGGCATCGGGGCAGCTCGACTTTTGGGCGAAAAGAGCAGGGTTGAAATACTTCGGCTCCGCGACCGACTCACCTGGACAGCGCGAGCGTGCTGGGTACGAAGAAGCCTACCCCCAGTACGACGCAATCTTCGCGGACAATGGCGAATTTGGCCAAACGACTCCAACTAACGGCCAAAAGTGGCTGTTCACTGAATCTGAGAGGGGCGTTTTCAACTTTACAGAGGGTGAGATAGTTTCTTCCCTGGCCAAGTCACAAGGCAAAGTTCTGCGATGCCACGCTTTAGTCTGGCACTCGCAGCTTGCTCCTTGGGTCGAGGCGCAGAATTGGACAGCTGCAGAGGCAACAGAGATCATCACCACACATATTGTCAACGTAGCCGGCCATTGGAAAGGGCAGTGTTATGCGTGGGACGTGGTCAACGAGGCCCTGCTCGACGACGGCACCTGGCGACCGTCTCCTTTTTATAATGCCCTCGGGCCGGACTACATCAAGCTGGCCTTCCAGGTAGCATCTGAGACGGACCCCGATGCAAAGCTATATTATAACGATTACAATCTCGAACGTCCGGGCCCGAAGGCCACGGCGGCGGCTGCAATTGCGCAGACGCTCAAGGACGCAGGGATCAGGATCGATGGTATCGGCATGCAGGCTCATTCGACGGCTGGCCGCGCTCCGTCGATGGCAGATCAAGTGTCTGTAATGGAGCAATATGCTGACACGGGGGTTGAGGTTGCCCTGACTGAGCTCGACGTGCGCATTACCCTTCCAGTGAACGAAACCAACTTGCAGCAGCAGAAACAAGCCTACTATGATGTAAGTTCACGTGCTTTTTCCGCGTGTATCTCGCTCATCAGTACTGATTTGACATGATCCAGTCCGTGGCTGCCTGTGTTCAGGTCGAAGCTTGCGTTGGTGTTACGATCTGGGATTTCTATGACCCATTCAGTTGGGTGCCAGTGACCTTTCCAGGATCGGGAGCGCCTCTGCTCTGGTTTGAAGATTTCACAAAGCATCCCGCGTACTACGGAGTACTGGAAGCTTTGGCCCCAGACACGAATTCAACCTGTGCGCGCAGAGCACGGAGGGCATTCGGACATTTTTAGTATCATTGATGCTACAATGGATATCGGCTACGCGTTCTGTCAGAAAGGTCTTCTCCTCGGGCTTGCTTTGAGACCCAGATCAATCTCTGTGCGATCTACGCACCGTGTAGTCTACAGTTTTCTTACCTCCTGACCAGCACGAAATCAAAATTTATAAGGGAACCCCTTGTTTACGGAAATTCCGCAATCCGCCGGTGACAGTCACGACCAAAGATTATCACCGGGAATTACTCGTCGACGGTGCAAAGCCCTACGTTTGAGCCACTACAGGGAATCTGGACTGTTCCACAGTCTTAGGTGAACGGAGGCTCGAAAGCTTTGCTTTTTCCCGTGTGAAATGGATACCAGTGTGACTTGCAGGGAAAGGATGACGCTCAAACGCGAGACATTCTCCAATGATTCCAATGTAGAAAGAATTTCGAGTCACCACACTATTTGCCGCACCGATTCAGCACGGGATTCGACTTTTCCAGAATGTTGGTTCAGCATGACCCCGCCCGGAGCCGCCGTTGTGTTGATCCTCTACGCCAGCGCTGCAACACACCACATGCGACCAGCATAAGCTCTTACCCGCCCTGTCCAGAGCTCATCCGGACAATAACTTCAGTACAGAAACTCCAAATCCATGGGTCGAGATGTCCTTGCACAGATGAAGCAGGCGGAATTGTCATACAATATCTCTACATCAAGCCACTTCCGGTCTTCTGCCCTCTGCACATTTCGCGCTGCCGACGTACAATCACCAGACACTGCACAATCATGGCTGGCATGAACAGAAAGAAAACCCTCCACCTGGTCGGCGTTGGAGTTAAGCACTCCATAGCACCCCCCATGCATAACCATATCGCCGAATCTCTCGGGCTCCCATGGACTTTCCACAGCACCGAATGCTCTGACTTGGACGGTTTGATGGATCTTGCAAGATCAGGAGGGACTGCCGGCCTTGTGGTGACTATGCCTTACAAGAGTACTGTTATGGATCGTCTCGATCGCCTAGACAAGCTAGCTACCACGATCGGGGCATGCAACAATGTCTACCACGATCCATCGGACTACACCAAGCTGGTCGGCACGAATACAGACTGGCTGGGAATCAAAGGGTGTCTCCTTGAAAAGGGCGACGAAGAAACACGTCCAAATTCGGGGCAAAACAGCAAGCCAGCGCTGCTTGTCGGTGCTGGCGGAGCGAGTCGGGCCGCCGTATACGCCTTGAGCACGCAGCTCTACTCCACCACGATACACGTCTTGAACCGTGACGACAAGGAAGTGGAGGACTTGATCAGGGACACAACAGGCATTGAACCACGTCCAAAGATTCTACATGTCAAATCCCTGGAGCAGGCTTCGAGCCTCGAAACTCCGTACTACGTGGTGGGCACTGTCCCCGACTTCCCCCCCTCCACAGAAGCGGAAAAGACGGTGGCAGCAGTCTTGGAACACTTCCTGGGCCGTTCTCCCAAAGGGGTCGTTCTAGATATGTGTTTCAAGCCCCGCAAGACTCGGATGATCGAGCTGGCCCGCCGCAAGGGTTGGCCGACGGTGGAAGGGACGCACGTCATTGGGTACCAGATCGAGGAACAGTGGCGGCTGTGGGCGGGTGAAGAAAGGGCCGCCGAGCTAGACAGCGAGGGGGCCTGGAAGGTGTTGCTCCGCGCTGCCGAGGAAAGCCCCGGAATAAACTTCTGAGAGCGGTGACAGACTACAACGCGGACCGGGAAAGACCTCGGCCGGCCCCTCCTCGGATCCTACCGCGGACTCCTAAGCACCAGAATGTTACATAGCGAGGCGAACGCGCAGATAGTAGCCGAAACTTGAGTTTGCTTTTCACAATCAATGTGGCATTAGCTTTGGCTGTCACAAAACGGTCTCTAGTATCTTCCTTTTCCGATAACGCACCACCGACGCTTCTATCAGAGCCCAGCAGCGCCGCAGCAACATGCCTGACTTGCATAGTCTCCCGGATGGTTGGCTGCCAGGTAGTGTCATTGTGCGCAATAATGGCCCAGAAAATCTGGTGCTAGAGCGGTTTAAGTTGCGAGAGCTTGCAGAAGGCTGGCCATGTTATAGGTGTGCATGTGTGCTTTCCGCCCAGAAACGTCTGAGTTGGTGACGTGACATCAGGCTGACACCCATTTCGCGACAGGGACGCATGCGAATGGGAAAACTTCGCATCGATTTTCCATGAGGACGCGTACGTTTACACGACCTGGTCCGGGAGGGTCAAGTACACCGACTTCATCCAGGGATCTAAAGCTGGGATCTTCAGCTTCGGGAGAAAAAGTTTTCCTATTTTTTCAGAAGCTTTTACCTATTCCTACAGTTTCTTCTACCCAATATATAGGTAAGCTACTTCCAAAAGGAGACCTTACTGTTTTTAGCCCTATCTTATACCTAATTTTCCACCTATCCACCCTACCTAAGCCTATATAAAAGGGTTAACTATAATAATACCTACTACTATTAGTTATTATAAAAGAGAGTATAGAAGGCTAAAAGGATTATCTTAAGTACTATAATAGCTTAGAACTTCTTAGTAGGTATAATAATATTACTATTATTCCTAGTACTAACCTTACTATTAAGCTTTAAGTTAGTATACTAGATAACTTAAAGCTAGATATAATCCCTCTAAACTTAGAAAAAGATATACTAGTTATATATAGGCTACTTAAAAACACTATTATATACTTAGAGTATATTAAGTAGGTACTATATAGCCTCTATACTACTACTTAAGTATATAAGCTATAAGGTAAGTTCTTTACTAATAGAGTTAGGCTTATAGTAGTTTAGGATAGTAATACTAAGCTATAGTAGCTAGCCTTATTAGACTAAAATACTTAAGTTTTAAAGCTACTAAATATTAATATAGTAGTCTACTATTATTATTATTAATAGAGTAAGTAATTCTTATATTTAAAAAGAAAGATATATTTTATATTAGTCTTTAGTAGAATATTAGGTTAACTATTAGCTACTATTATTTTAATATATTATAAGTTATATAGAGGTTAAAAAGTATAAAGGATATCTCCTCCTTATTATATAACTTAGATACTACTATCTTTTTATATAAGCCTTAACCTAGTTTAGATTAAAAATAAAGTAAGAGTAAATATAATAATAGAATAAAGCCTTCTCCTTTATAGTAAACTATTTAATAGAATAAAGCTTATACCCTTAAGATTCTTAAATATATTAAAGAAAGTAGAACTATTATCTTTAATAAATAAAGCTATTAATATTAACTATTAAAAGAATAGATAATATAGTATAGATATTATAAGAATAAAGTTTTTATATTAAACTAGTAACTTTCTAAAATATCTTTAAAATATAATCTTATTTCTAATTTATAAAAGTAGTCCTAATACTTAAAACCCTTATATCTAATAATAAATAACTTTAATAATAGTACTTTTTAAAACCTAACCTATACCTATAATATACTTATTAAAAGTATTAATACTTAAATATTATACTTTAACTACTAATTATATAATACTAATTTACTAACTATTAAAGAAACTACTAGCTAGTATACTAAATCCTCTTAAATATACTAATATATAGTAGCCCTCCCTTTTTTTATAGAATATTATTATACCTATAGCCTAGAAGCTTATTACCTATACCTTTATCTACTTAAATAGCCTAATAATAGAATTATATAGGGAGTATAGATCTATAAGCTAAAAGTATACTATAGTATTAACCCTATCTAAAGCCTCCCTCTATATTTAGTAAGACTTATAAAGGCTACTTAGAAGGTTATATAATACTTATAGCTAATAGTTTACTATAACTAATACTTTTACCCCTTCCTAGATAGTAGTAATAACCTTATTAAATATAGGTAAAGTTAACTTAAGGTAGAGCTAGTTATTAATAATATAAGCTTAAAGTAGAAGAGCGTTACCCTTTAATCTATCCTAAGACCCTAGGGATACTAGGAAGGATGTGAGTAAGGGAGGTAATGTACTTATACTAATGATGAATAAGTTAGTTACTAGTGTAAGAGCAGTGATAGCCTTATAAAGTGTAGTAGAGGTGTTACTTAGCTTTTATAGTATATTAATAAACCTTAAGTTTAGCCTAGGTAGTATCCCCCTTAGCTTTATATAGGCTTAAAAAACTATAGTAGCGCTATTATTAGCCTTAAAAAGTTACTAAGGGTAAGACTAGTAATATTAGGGATAAGAAGAATCTACTTAGCTATAATTAAAAGCTATATTATAACCTAATATATTTAAAGTAACTTTAAATAAAAGCTAGTAAGGGTATAGGCTACTTTAAGGTATATAGTAGATATTTAGTTTATTAGTTTAATAATAGGCTAGTAAAGGAGGTAAATTATATTTTAGTAGTAGTATCTAAAGTAGCCTATAAAAGACTTATTTAAGCTATTTATATATAACTACTTAATTAAATTATAGAGGATAGTAGTAGTATAGCCTATCTTATTAAAGAACTTATATATAGTGCTAATATAGTTACTTATATAGCTATTAGGCTGTGTGCTTAGTAGGAGTAGGCTTACCTTACTACCTAGGAATAGCTTATATATCTTAATAATACCTATAAACTTTATAGTAATATTAAGGGTAGTATAGATAGGCTCTAGTTTAAATACTACTATCTAGGAGTATATTAAAGTATAATATTTAAAAGGAGTAGCTATAATCTTATTTCTAAGGGTATAGTAGGTAGAGAGTAGTATAATAATAAGGGAAATAAGGGTATAGGTTATTATAGTAATAGCTTAAAGTAGTATATAATCTAGCTAGGTAGCTACTTAAGTACTAAAACTATTATAATCTAGGATAATAGCTTTATTATTATTAGGTATAACTAGGTTATTAGTGATTATAACTAATAACTAGCTATTTAAAAGGGTAGTTAAAGAGGTAGCTAGTAATTTATTTAGAAGGGTATTTAAAGATAAGTAATTAATAAAGCTTAATATTATTAGGACTAGGTAAGGGAGATATATATAGAATAGAGTAGTAGTTTAGATTATATAACTAGCTTTAAAACTAAAGTTAGTATAGAGAGTATAGAATAGGAGAAGAGGACTAACACCTACTAAATATATAGTAGAATAGAGCTTATCTTTAAGTAAATTTAAAAGGCTTAGACTTAACACTACCTAGTAAAGCTAGCTAGCTAGACTAGATAATAAGCCTATAAATAGCTCTTAGCTTTAAAGAAAACTAGTAAAATATTTATTAGAGTATACTAGCTTACCTTCTAAACCTATAAAAGGTAAGGTAGCTATTAACTATAAAGCTAGTATTTATACTACTTACTACTTTAGACTAACTAATAGGCTAAGCTAGATAAAAAGATATCCCTACTTCCTAATTACCCCCTTTACTAAGATTATCTAGTAAAGGCCTAAACTATTAGAAACTAAGTGCTTAAATATAGCTATATATAAGTCTTTATTAAAAACTAAAGGAGGCTAAACTATAATATATAGTATAGAAGATAATATTATATATATAAATACTTATAATATAGCTTCTAGTAATAGCTTAAGTACTAGCTACCCTACTATATATTAGCCTTTATATATAGGAAAAGATAAGCTATCTTTAAACTAAAAGCTTTTACTATATAAGCTAAACTTAAAATAGTAGTTACTACTACCCCTATTATATTATAAATATATAAGAAATAGTATATAAATATAAATATAAATATAAATACCTAAAAGCTTACTCTAATAATAGTAACTTAGAAGGAGTAGAACTAAGTAAGATAGGTACTTAATACTATTATTACTACTACTAATATAACTAATTAGACCTCTACTATACTTTCTAGCCTTAAAGGAACTAGCTATAGCTTAACTAACTAGATAGCCCCTTATATTATCTCTTATACTAGCTATAGTATATCCTACCTTTATACTTATATTATACTATAATACTATACCTAACTCCTATATAGCTAGTAGTAGCTAAGAAGGTATTTAATATAAAGATTAATAAGCTCTATAGTAAGTACCTCCTTACCTTAGAAAAGGCTACTAGCATTATAATCTATATATATAAACCTTAGCTTAAAGCTAAAATCCTATTATTCTAAGTTAAAGTCCTTAAACACCTATATAATAAGCTTTAAAAAAAGGTTATCCACCTAAATAGCCTCTATATTAACTACCTACACACCTAAGTATTCTAGAAGCTAATCCCTAACACCCTTATATATTAAGAAACTATTAAATAGATAATTTAAAAGATATAAGATAAGATTAAAGGAAAGGTAAGTAGGTATAAGCTTAGAACCTATAAAGTACTATTAATTAGCTATAAGATATAAGTAGAGCTAATAATAGTATAAAGTAAGATAAGTAACCTATAGGTAATTTATACTATATATTATAAAGATAGAGAGATACTAGCTATATTAATCTTAAATATAATTCTACTACTATAGATAATCTTATAGTACTAACTACTAGTATATTATACTATTATAAGGTTATAAGTACCTAGGTAGCTACTAGTAGACTAGGAGCTAATTATCCTCTACCTTTTCTTTCTTCTAAGTATAATAAACTAAACTTATAAAATAGATTATACTTTTTCTACTATTAATAAAATAGACTAAACTTATAAAATAAATTATACTTTTTTTATTACTAATAATATAAGGATATCTATACTCCCTAGCTATTTAATAGTCTAATCTAATAGTTAAACTAAAATTAGCTAGTATTATACCTAATATATAATAATAAGAATAAGCTATATAAGCTTTCTTTACTAAAGAACTAGTCTAAGTAATACTAAGCTAAAAGAGGAATATAACTATAAGTATATAAGCTAATTAGGATTAATTAATTAAGTAAGTATAGAAATTAACTTATAAACCTATATTATAATAAGTAATACTAGCTTCTTATAGTACTACTAGCTTTAACTAATATAGAGTATAAATTAAATAATAATAAACCTTACTTACCTTAATCCCCTCCTTAAAAAACCCTCCCTATAAACCCTACTTAAAAATAACCTTTACTAAGCTAATCTAGTAGCCCTATATTCTAATAAGTAACTACTATTAATTTAAACACCTACTTAACTATATATTATAAAGAAATTAAAATATAGTTAAATATTAATACTAAAGGTAGGATTAGATAAAGGTTATAGGTACTTAGAAAGTATATAAGTAGGAGAAAGTAAGTACTAATAATCTTAGTAAAGTATAGTTAAATT
Organism: Diaporthe longicolla; assembly: GCA_000800745.1. Taxonomy (NCBI): domain Eukaryota; kingdom Fungi; phylum Ascomycota; class Sordariomycetes; order Diaporthales; family Diaporthaceae; genus Diaporthe; species Diaporthe longicolla. The sequence goes on from JUJX01000003.1 coordinate 440,554, forward strand.
TACCTCTAAAACTAATTAAAACCCTATAAAGATACCTAGAACCCCCCCCTCTAAAACATCACCTTCCTAGTAGGTAGCTTATAGCTTAATAAGATTAAAGTACTAGACTATAATAGCTAAAGCTATAGACTTTAAGACTCTATATTAGCCTATAAGAATATAAGCTTTAATACCTATATTACCTTTAACACTATTAGTAAGCTTACTAGTAGTAGTAACCCCCTTATTAGCTAGTACTCTTATCACTCTTCTATAGAGGAGTATATAGTAGTATAGCGCTCTATATTACCCTCCTCTTTATAAACCTATATAATATAGGCTTAGAGGTTAATAATACTATTAAATAACCTCCTAATAGATATATAAAACAAATAGTATAGGTTAAGCTTCGGTAGCCTCCTAGGGCCTCCCTTAGTAATAATATAATCTACCTAGGCACTAGGGGCTATATATAAAAGTAGTAGGTATGTTTTAAAGGTAGGGAACTAGTGCTACTATAAGTATTACTTATATAGCTTTTTAATACTATAGTAGAATATAGAGTACTAGATTTAAATAGCTTTAAAGGTTATTAAAATAGCTAGTTATAATATATAAAGTAGGGTATATAGAGAGTAGCCTTAAAGGATACCCTAGTTATTCCTCCTTATCTACTATACTTTATTTAGATAGACTATATATACTTAGTTAATAGATACTAACTTATACTAAAAATAATTAAGGTTTTTAAATATAGGTATTAGAGTATAAGTTAAGAGAGAAAGAAATAGGTAGACTTATATATAAAGAGTATAGTAATATAGATAGCTCCTATCTTTACCTATATATTAGCTTATACTAGAAAAAAAAAAGAAGAAAAATAGCTTAGGAGTTTAAAATAGTAATAATACTTTACTAAGGCTACTAGTAAAATATAGCCTTATACTATATAATTATAAAGGTAGAGTTATAATTATCTATTTTAAAAGCTATTAAATTAAAAAAAAAGTAGGTATAGCTATAACTTAAGTAAGGTATTACTACTATAATCCCTTATTAGGTAGGTAAGAAGGAAAGGGGTTTTATTATATATTAGAATAGCCTAGATTTAAGAAAGTTATTTAAGTTAATACCCCTTTTTAAACTACCTTAATTATTAAACTATACTACTATATAAGTAAAAGTTATCTAATAGTTATTAGCCTTAAACTTTAAATAGTCTACTTTTAAAGTCCTATACTTTTTAAAACTAACCTATATTAAGACCTATACTAGATTTTATATCTTTTATTTAGCTAAGATAAGGATATATAATACTTTATATCTAACTCCTATACCCTAATAATATATAAGCTAGCTAATACTTTTATCTACCCTTACTTTAATCTTATTTAAAAGCTAGCTAAAAGTATACTACTATAATAAGCTAAAATAAGACTACTTAACTAAGTACTAAAGTATAGAGCTATAGTAGGCTACCCTATTAAACCTAAACCCCTTATCCCTACTTATAGGAGGGGTACTATTATCCTTATTATTAGTAGATAGCTATTACTTTTACTTAAGTATACTACTAATAGTATTACTATTAGTAGCTACTATACTAGTAATACTTAAAGAATAAGTTATAATTAACTCTATATAGTAAGCTATTAAATCTATAGTAGCCTTTTACTTATAGGTAGTTATAGCTAGGTTAATATAACTATATATAGGTAGGTTAGCTAGTATCTTATAGTATAACTTATCCTACTCTTTATAGAGGTTACCTTTACTATCTAAAACTATATATATAAACCTAAACTATATAGGTATATTAGTTTAGTACTATATATATAGGTGTTACTATAGGTTACTAGCTTTACTAAATACCTTACTATAGATACTACTATTTTATAGCTACTCTCTATAGTAAAATTAGCTTTTAAGTTACTTAGTTATTATTATATTTTATTATTATATAGGTTAATACTTAGTAATAAGCTACCCCCCTTTTTATTATACTATTTATAATCTAATAATACTTTTTTAAAAGTATAACCTTATATACTACTTAAGCTTTATAATATAATAAAGATACTAGTATAATAAATACTCCTTATTTAATAACTATACTAGTAGGGCTTTAAAATAGTATTTATAACCTATTAAGTAATAAAGGTACTATTATAAATAAAAGCGCTATAACTAGTAAAGACTTTAACTTTAGAAGAATAAGTCCCTCTACCTAATACTTAAAATAAGCTTTTTCCTATAGAAGGAAATTATAGCTAATATACCTAATAATTATAGTAGAGGAAAGTAATAGCTAAATTACTTTAATATTATATATTAAGCTAACTACTAAAACCCTTTTTATTTTCTTTTTCTTTTTCTTCTTTTTCTCTTTAATCTTATTACTAAACCCTAACTTTATACTATAGTTTAATAATATTAAAGGTAAGATATATCTTTACCTTAAGGAAGGCTATTTAGAAGTAAGGGAGTTTTTAAGTAGTTAGCCTCTAGATTCTAAACCTTACTTAAACTTATACTTTAGTATAAAAACTAGCCTATATAGGTACTCCCCTCCCCTCCCCTAATAAAAACCTTAGTATAAGCTCTTTATTTTACTTATAAATATTCTATTAATTATTAATATTAATCCCTTTACTACTTTAAAGGAAGAAATATTTTAGGTAAAGAAAGAAAGGTTTTATTAGTATAGAGGGTCTTAAGAAGTATCTTATCCTTTAGGAGTTACTTTAGGTAATTTTATATACTACTAAGCTTTAGTTAAAAGGGGGGAAGTAGTAGTAAATAGCTAGGCTAGGGCTATAATATAGTTATTACTTTAATATTTACCTTTCTATTCTTACTTTATTAGTAGCTACCTTATTAAACCTATCCTAAATACTATTAAGCTCTTCTATCCTTATAATAATATCCTAGGTAGCTTATACTAGTTTCTCCTTATAACTCTCCTCTATATAGTATAGCTACTCTTATAGTAAAACTAATATTATATCTACCTCTACTACCTTAATAGTTAATAGCTAAGCCCTCCTCTATAATACCTACTACTCCTCCTTAGCTTTAATAACCTAGTTTAAAGTATTCTTTATATTATCCTATATATAGCCTAGCTCCTCCTCTTAAATACTATTAGTGTTAGTAGCCTACTTAAAAAGCTTACTATATTATAATATAAACTAGTTAGCTTTATCTACCTAAACCTTTAGTATCCTATACCTTAAGCTTATATCCTCTACTTAGCGCTACTAGGCTTAGGCCTCCCTCTAGGTAAAACTAAGCTAATCTTTAATATATTAGTTTTTATTAATAGTATCTCTCTAATACTAATTAGTATCTTTAGCCTTATAGGCTATCCTCTACCTATTATTAAACTAAGAAGGTATAATAATAAAATAGCTATCTAATATTTAGTCTTAGCTAAAAGTTAGTATACTCCTTAATAAGCATACTATAATTACTAAACTAACCTAAATAGTATTAATACTATACTTTATACTTAATAGGGATAAAGCTATACTAGCTAGTATATTAAAAACCTACTAACCCTTCTCCTCCCCCCTAAATATTAAACTTAAGCTATCCTTTTTATAAGCACTAAAGTCCTATACTATAGCACTATATATATAAAACTAGTAAATACTAAAGTATATAACACACTACTACCTAGCCTCCTTATCCCTAGTAAGGTCTACCCTCCTAGGCTCCTAAAAGATACTAAAGTATATAATATACTAATATCTAACCTCCTTATCCCTAATATATACTAATATAAAGATATTAAACTATACTATAAAATTATCTTAACCTTTACTTATAGTATTTAATAGTATACTTATAGTAAAGCTTATATTAAATTTTAAAAAGTAGGGTTTTATATATTTATTAGCTAAGTAGATAGTATAAATATATATATTTATATATAGAGTAAAATAGTATACTATAAGCTAATATTAATAAGCCCTCTACCCTTTAACTAAATAGCTCTACTACCTAGCTATTAACTAACTAAAGTATATATAAATATACTTTTAATAAAAGTTATAGTAGTAATTATATATTACTATACTCTACCTATATACTACTTTATAATATATATATATTATAAAAGATAGAGTATATAAAAGTAAGATAAGTATAATAGGTATATTATACTTTTTATAAAATGTTATATTAGATTACTATTTTAAGTAGCTAAAGTAAGTATAGTGCTTTTAAGTATATAGGAATATAATATATAGGTAATATAATAACTTAGCTAATATAATATATAAAAGGGAGTGTAAGTCTTTATATAGGGAGGAGGCTCTTTAACTATAGGAGTATAGATTTATACCTTTTAAATTAAACTATTTTAAGAGAAACTTAATCCTACCCCTAGTATACTAGATTAATAAGCTTATATAAAATTAATAAAATAAAAGAAAAGATAAGAAAAGAGATTAGTAGCTATAAAATAGTAGAGATACTAGACTACCTTTAACTCTTATCCTACTAATCTTCTAACTAAATATAAGTATATATAAAACTTAATTTAATAAGGACTAAATAACTTTAAAAGCTTTTTAATAGTACCTATATCTACTATAATATACTTAAAACTTTAAAAAAAGCTTATATAAACTCTATTAAAGTTACCTTTAACTATTCTTACCCTTATATTTACTTTATTTAAATAGTATATAAAGCTCTATAGTTACTCCTACTTAAACTATTTCCCTCTTTCTATCTTTTAGTTAGTTAAATAATATATATTAAAAGTTATAAAGCTAAAGTTTAAAGGTTTTAATAACTTATACTAACTATAACTACCTTTATTAAAGTTAATAGTATAAAATCTTTTACTAACTAAATAAACTTTATTATAAATAGGTTTAAGACCTCTTATTTATATATCCTTATACTACTTTAGTAACTTTAAGTATATATATATTATAAAAGAGAGTACTTTAGCTATAGCTTTAGCTTTATATTATATAATAATAATTAGGTAAGTAAGGTATAGCTATATATTAAAGTAGCTATATAAAATATAACTTAAATAGTAAAGCGTTAGCTACTCTATATTCTTAAAGTACTATACTTTATCTAGTATACTATATAGCTTTACTTTAAATACTTTTAGGTTCTAAGCTATAAAGGTTTTATAATAGGTAAACTCTTTATCTATCTATAAAATACTACTAAATAAATTAGTTATATAGTCTACTATCTCTTTTAACTCTTTACCTATAATTATATTAGCTATTAAACTAGTATATATAGCTTTATATTAGTAATAGTTTAACTATATTAATATATTAGAAAATATTACTATTCTTCTATTATATTAGAACCTTAGTAGGATAGTATATAACTCTAGTATAGTAGTAGTAACTATTCTACTTATATTAGAGTAGATCTAGTATAGAGAGAAGACTAAAAGCTTAAAGAAGATTATAAGTATCTAGATAAACCTAATAATTATACTATTATAGTTTAAAAGTAGTAAAAGGATAAAAGGATTATCTTTAAGAGGGCTATTAAGGGGGCTACTACTAGGGGGACTATTACTAAGAGGGCTACTACTAAGAAAACTACTATAAGGATAACTTAGAAAACTATTATAAGAATAACTTAGAAGACTACTATAAAGATAACTTAAAAGACTACTAATAGGAGGACCTCCTTTAGGAGGACTATTTTTAAGAGGACTATTAGTAAGAGGACTATCTTTAGGAGGATTAGTAGTAAAAGAACTATTAGTAAGAGGACTACTTTTAGAAGGACTATTTTTAAAAGGACTAATAGTAGAAGGACTATCTTTAAAAGAACTAGTAGTAAAAGGACTAGTAGTAAGAGAATTATCTTAATAAAGACTATTTTAAAGAGGGAGAGTAATGCTTATAGACTAAGGTAGCTATATATTTAGTAAGTAGATACTAAAATCACCCCTTACTAATCTTATAAATTCTAACATTATAAACTCTAAGATAGTATATAGTAAATAAAGTAAAGGTATTAGTTAGACTTTAGATAAAGGTTTAAGGAAGATATAGGAGATATATTATAAAGGATTATATTATAAGATTATATAAATAACTTATAGTAGTATATCTAGTTTACCTTAGAATAATATTTAGTGTTTTTAGTAAAGGAGAAATTAGATAGGATAATAAGATAAGTATTACTATAATAAAAGGTTAGTTAAAAGGGAGTTAAAGGAAGGGTACTACTATATATATATATGTAGGAGATAGAAGCTTTAGTAATATTAAAGGATAGCTATTACTATATTTATTTAGGAGAGAGAGAGGCTTTAGTAATATTAAAGGATAGCTACTACTATATATATTTAAAAGTGTAAAGCTTAGAGAAAGTAAAAGGATAGGTAGTACTACTATATATATTTAAAAGGAAGAGGCTTAGGGTAGGTAAAAGGATAGGTCTTACTATATATACTAGAGGTAAGGGGTTTAAAGGAAGTAAATAAATAGTTAATACTATATAAACCTAGTAGAGAGAGGCTTAAAGGAATAAAGGATAACTCTTCCCCTTTTATATTTACTACTACTCTTAGTATATAATTAATAAGCTAGATATAATAGAGGAGGGGTAGAGGAGTTATATATAAGTATAACCTATTAGAGTTAATAAGTTTAAAGTAATAATATATAGGTTCCTTAGCTAGTAGTAGGGATAGTAATACTACCCTAGGCACTTTTTCTTAAGTAGGTTTATAGATAGCTAGCTAAGGATAGCGCCTAGTTAACCTATATACCCTCTTTTATAATTCTATAAGAATTAGAAGCTATAATTTAGAGTTTAATATATACTCTTAGTTATAAAAACTAGCTTTAAATACTAAGTACTATTTAAAATTCTATATTAAAAGATAGATAAGTTTACTACTATTATATTAGTTATTATTAGGTTATTTACCCTACTCTTTAGCTAAAGGAAATTTAAAGGTATAGAGTACTTAAAGCCTTAATTAGTAGCCCTTATAGCTATCCTACTAATACCTATTATAACTAAGCCTATAGCTATTATTAGCTATAAGACTATATAGTATATTTAAGAGGTATACTTAATCTATAAATAGTAGTTTATTACTAAAAATACTTATACTACCTACTTTAACCTATTTATAATCCTAAAAACTAATAAGGTATTATTCTATAGTAATACTAAGTCTTTTACTATAGTTATTAGGCTATTAATATAAGACTACTCTATATAAATCCCTATCCTACTCTACTATACTAGGTGTTAATTAGTCTACTACTAGGAGTAGTAAGGAGAAAATATATATAATAATAAGTATATAAGAATACCTAAGTAATTTTAAAAGATATAATACTTATACTATAGTTTTTATACTACTTACTACTAAATAAAAGTATAATTTTAAGCTAAACTATATAGCCTAGCTTATAAGTAACATATTAGGTAGGGTACTACTATTAGAACTTAGTGCTATATTGGATATTTATAGGTAGTGATACTGTGTGCTAAGCTAAGGGGTTATTATAGCTAGTAAAGGGGGTTAGTTTAATATAGTAGTTTAGAGATAAAGCTATTTAAAGTTAGAATTACTTACTTTAGTAGGGGGGGGGGTTTATTAGTCTATTATTTCTATAGTTTATAATAATATTACTAGCTAATAAGATAAGCTTATATATAAATTCTAAGTGTCTTTTCTACTATATTAGTATATAAACTAAGAACTATACTTTTTTTATTAATATATTAATTTACTATTCTATAGTATACCTACCTTATAGCTATTATTTATAATATTACTATCTATATAAAGCTTTTATTAAGAACTATTAGAATAGTTAACCCTATGTTTTATATAGGGTTAAGTAATGTACTAGGGCTATAGGTATAGTGCTAAGAAACCTAGCTCCTCTAGGTCTACGCTTATTAACCCTACCTAATAAGCGTTTAATTTAATAATATATTACTAAGAAACTAAGGCTCTACTTCCCCTTTAACTAATATACTCTTTAACTAGTTATACCTTACCTTATTAACTATTTAACCCTTACTATTATATTAATACTAAGCTATAACCTTATTATAGTATTTAAATTAAAGATAAGGTAGGCTCCTTTATAGTTTTAATAGTATTATTAGAGTAGGTGTTAGTTAGATAATAGACTATCTACCTACTAAACTTATAAAACTAAAAGGTTATTAGTAGTAAGCCTTTAAAGCTTATAAGTTTATTAGAATTAAAGCCTACTAGCTAGTAGGATTAGCTAAGGATAGGTTAAATAATTTAGGGTATAATATTATATATTCCTCTTAATAGCTTATTTTAAGAGAATAAATACTTCTTTAGATATATACCCCTCCCTTTTATAGTAGTCTAAAGTTAGGTTTTAGAGTAGACTTTATTAGAAGGGTAGTACTTAAAGATTTCTAATTAAACTTAATATCTCCCTAAGTGTAGTACTATAACTATAAATCTAGTTTAGTTAGGCTAGGTATATAGAGAGTAGTATACCTTAAGCTATCTATAGCTTAGTTTATAATAGTTTTAAAATACTATTTAAACTTTTCTTAAAACCTTAAATAGCTTATAACTAGTAGTTTAAAACTATATAATACTAATAATAAAGCTTTTAAGATTAGATTCTAATAGATATATATAGTTAATAGTACTATACCTATCTTATAACTATAGAAGTACTAGGGGTACCTATATAGAGGCTAGCTATATCTACTCTAACTAGTATTAATATAGGGCTACTAATATATCTAGTTTTTAATAGCCTATACTATTATACTATCTATATATCTTATTATACTACTACTTTTACTACTCTAGTTATATATATATTATTACTTTAGACTAACGCTAGCTACCTCCTTTACTCCCTTACTCCCTTATATTATCTTATATTTTTAGATTATAAAAGTAGCTAGAGAACTAATTATTTTATAAGGTTAGTACCTATCTTATATAGTTAGGGCTAGGCTATATAGCTTACTTTAGTAAATATATTCTATAGTATATAGTGTTAACTATAGCCGCTGCTTTAATGCGAGTGCCTACTGCTACTACTGCTAGCTTTTAAGGCTATTTATATATAGAGTAGGCGGTAGCTATTATACCTTATAGCTAGCTTATAGGTGTTATTATTACTAAGGTCTACTAGCCTATTTAGGCTATTATTACTTAGTGTAGATAGGTAGTGTTATAGTTTACTATTTACTACTACCTTATAGGGAGGTAATGCTTTTAGTGTTTTAAGGAGTGTAATATTATATGTATTACTACTATACTTAAAGATATAAGGAGTAATAATTATCTATAGCTTATTACTATCTATAGCTGTGAGGGAGCTGTGCTTTTTAAGGTGCTACTGGATATAATTAGGGATAATATTAGTCTTTCTCCTATTCTAGTTACTTTATTTTTATAGGTTTATTTTAATAAGCTAGTAGGCCTACTTTATACTATTTTTATTAGTATAGATAAAGATATTATTATTATAGTGGAGGTTTTAGAGCTTATACTATAGTAATATTTTAATTTTCTTTTAGATAGCTTTTTTAAAGCTAAAGTACCTATAGCTTATAGTAGTTACTAAAGCTATAATATCCTTACTATAGTTTTATAGATAAGGCTTTTAGGTAGTAAGGAACTAGAATATAGTATAGTTATAGGAATTATACTAAGGAATCTATTTACCTAGGGATATAAGAAGGTATTAGATCTAGATACCCTTAATAACCTTATAGCTTAGGTTAGTAGCTAATAATATTAGAGAGTGCTTCCCTATAAAGATAATAAAGGGGGGGGGGGATATGGAATACTCTTCTACCTTACTTATAATATTATAGTGTTTAGGTATTATAAGCTACTTATTATATTAGTGAATAATTAGAAGGGTAAAGTTTAAGTGTTTAATAAGTGTTATAAGGATAGTAGCTCTTTATATAAAGTTATTTATTTATATACTTAAATACTAGTATAGCTAGCTAGCTCTACTATTAAACCCCTCTATCTTATCCTTAGTAAAACTATAGTATACCTACTATATATTATTATTATATATAAGAGTCTTTATATAATAAAATAGTTATAATTAATATTTTATTATTCTACTAGTAAACCTAGCCTAGCTTTACCTTTAGTTAAAGTAGTATTATATATATTAGAGTTAATATTATATATATATAAAAGTTATAGTTTAACCCCTATTATTAGTTAGGTTTAATACCTATACTTATAGCTATTATATATATGCTATACGTGTGCGGGTAGGGAGGTAGTAGTAGCTACTATAGCTATATTATAAGGTGTGGGGCTATTAGCCTTATTAATAGGCACTTACCCTATAGGGTATAACTAGGATTATAGCTAGAACCTATATAAGAAAGTATATTAACTATTCTACTTTTAAACTACTATATTAAAGTAGCTTAAAAGGTATAGGTATATCTACTCTCCCTTATATTAGTCCTAGCTATACTAGCTTTTAGTTATAATAGTAATATACTAACCTATTATTAGAAATATTTACCTATTAATTAAAAGTTCTTATCCTTTAATTATTATACTTAAGTTACTAATAAAATATAGTATTAAGTTAAAACTAATAGATATTATCTTTATTTAAGCTATAAGATAAATAATACTAGAGTTACTATAATAGAGCCCTACTATTATAGGGTTATCTAGGTAAAACTACCTTTAAGCTACCTCTTTTCTTACTATAGGTACTATACCTACTAGTAAGAATAGCTACCTTATTAGACTTTATTCTTTATATCTAGCCCTAGTATAAATATATATATAGTAGAGGGGCTTATAGTAGGGCCTATAGGTCTAACTACACCTATTATAGAGATATAATTAACCTTTAAAGAAGTTATTACTTTTATTTAAAGATATAAAAGTTACTATTAATATTAAAGATTAGCTATAAAAATTAAAGATAAGCTATAAAGAATAAGACCTAGCCTTAGCCTTTTAAGTTTTTAGGTACTTACTTATATACCTACTATATACTATATTAGCTCCTATTCTAAGACCTAACTAATTAAGAAGCTAGCTTTAGCTATAGGGTAAGCTTAAGGTAGTAGTACTAAAACGATATATATTTTATTATATATAGTCGTTTTAAGTTACTACTATTAGTAAGCTTATATTAAGCTATTACTTAGTTATAGGTACTATATATAAGGCTAGTAGTTTAAGATAAGTATAGCTTAAGATAGGTAAGTTTAAGATAAGAGTAGTTTAAAATAAGGGTAGCTTAAGATAAGGGTAGTTTAGGATAAAGGTAGCTTAGGATAAAGGTAGTTTAGGATAAGGGTAGTTTAAGATAAAGGGTAGCTTAAAAGGTATAATATAATAGTTTCTATAGATATTAAACTACTTAAGTATAATTACTTCTCTTTAACTTATAAGCTTTCTTATTAGCTATAATACTTTTATTAACTATCTAGCTTTACTTTTATATTAGTATTTAGCTAAGATTTTATTAAAAGGGATTAATTAAAGGAAGGGTAGGTTCCTTTATAGCCTTAGTAAAGTATAGTCCTCCTAACCCTATAAAAGTTAAAGAGTAGCTAGGGCTATATAATAAAATATAACTCCTTCTATACTATACTATAAAGTTAATACTATACTAGCTTACTTAGATTATTAAACTTATAAGGATAAGCTAGTTTTAGACTTACCTAATATTCTTAGTTTATTAGCTCTATAATATACTAATAAAATAAAGTTATTATATAAACTTTATATTAGAATAAGGGTATTATAGGGTAAATATTAAATTAAAAGATTAGAACTTTATATTTAAATAAGGATATTATAAGAATAAGTTATATTAAAATCCTTATTTATTATATATTTATATTTTATAGGTTTAAGCTACTTCTTTAGGTATTAAATAAAGTAGTTCTACCTTATTACCTACTTTATCTTTATTCTTTATCCTTAAATATTATTCTTTAGAACCTTAATCTTTATTATATATTATACTATAGGTTAGAATACTTTTAAAGGCTATAGTAAAGCTTTATAAAAGCTTTAAATAACTCTATTATATATAACTAGGTATAAGCTACCTTAGTAGTAGTCTTTAGGGTAGTAGTAGATAATATAGGATAATAGTTTTAATATATGAGTGGCTGGACTAAGATAGCCTAGTGATGCTTCTAGCTATTATCCTTAGTAGTAGTGGTAGTAGTAGTGGTAAGCTTAGCTCTAAGTGTGTCTTTAGTGTGTGTTATAAGGCTTACTAGCTTCTTAAGGGCTAGGGTTAGTATAGTGTAGGGTAGGTAGGTGAACTTAATAGTAATATTATAGAGGTTACTATAGTTAGCTATGTTACTAGTAAGGGTAGTAGCTACCTAGCTATAAAAGTATTTAATAAGTATACTAAGCTTATAGATACTAAATTTAATATTAGGGAGCTCCTACTATATTAGGGTTAGCTTCTCCTATATATTATATTTTTAGCTTATTTTAGTGTAGAGAAATATAATATATATGTAGGGAGGTAATGCTTTTAGGTATAGGTAGTTACTTAGTATTCTTAATAACTTTAAAACCTTTAATATCCTTAATATCCTTAATATCCTTAATATCCTTAATATCCTTAATATCTTTATAGCTTTTAATATCCTTAATAGATACTAGCTTTATTTATAGTAATAGTATAGCTAAAGCTATATAGTATTAGTTATAACCTTAAAGGATAGAGTATAAGCTTAATAGGTTTAAGTAATACTAGTAAATATAGATAAGTTAAGCTATATACTTAGTAGGTTTATATTATAAAACCTTAGAGGGGTAGTTCTTTTTAAGAGTATAGGGTAAGAGGACTATATACTTATAGCTTAGTTTAGGAATAGTATTTAAAAGAGGTAAAGTATAGATATATAAAGTTAAAAGATATAGGAGTATTTAAGGGTATAGAGTAGTTTATAGAGTATAAACTCCTTATTAGTAAAATAGATTAGAGAAGGAACTAAATAGGACCTAAGGAGGAGTAGGACTTAGGTAGATTTATTAGAGGAAAAAGCTAAAGGGGAAGGAAGTCTTCTAAGCTATATAGCTTAGATTATAGGCTTACTATATAAGAGCTTAGGTATTATTACCTTTCTTAGTAGGGGGTAAGTAAGTAGCTAGCTACTTAGTTAGCTACCTTAAGTAATAGATAGGGAGCTAAGATACTAAGGGGCTTTTATATATTAGTAGGTCTTTATCCCTAAAGTTCTATTACCTATATTTAAATACTATTTATTAATCTTATCTAACCCTACTAGGTTAGTCCTACTTAGCTTTATTATTAAATCTCTATTAGCTATCTCCCTTTACTTTAAATATCTAACTAGTATAACTAGCTACCTCTTATTATATTAAGTTAGTTACTTAGTTAGTTAATTAATAATTAATTAGCTATTTAGTTAGTTAGTTAGTTAGTTAGCTAGCTATCTTACTCTACCCTTACCTTTATTAACTATCCTTTACTAGCTACTATAAGCTACTTACTACTAGAAAGGAGCTACCTACTAGCTACTACCTAAAGGGCGCCACTAGTAAGCTAAAGCCTAGGTATTACCTAGTTATATATACTTTAGCCTTACCTATTAACTACTATAACTATATAGTAGGCTATACTATCTAAAGTAGACTACTATATATAACTAGAGTAATGTAAATATAAGTAATACTACCCCCCTCCCCTACCTACTTATACTTATAAGGCTTACTAATATAGAGTATAGTACTTTAAACTATTTATAATATATTAATAAAATAAATTAGGGTAGGTATTAATACTAGTAATAACTTCCTTATTCTATTTTATTATATAGAATTAATAGTAATCCTAGTTACTATATAGGATTTTAGTATATACCTAGATAATATTATATAGAACCTAAAGTACTTAGTAAATATCGCTACCTCTATAGTATAGAGCGGGAGCTTATACTATACCTTTATATAAATAATAAGCCTAGTATAAGACTACCTACTCTCCTAGTATACCTAGCTAGTTATTATAGTAGTTAACTTTACCTACTTCTATAGTACTATTATTTACTATAATAAAGGCTACTTTTAAAATAAAAAAACCCTTCTATACTAGATATATTAGTTAACTACTATTAAATAGTAGCTTAAAGCTAAAGGCTACCCTATTAAAAACTATTACTTTATAAGCCCTATTAATTAGCTAGTAATATTTATACTACCTAACCTTAGTAGGATAAAGTAGCTCCCTATAGTAGGCTAAGGTATATTACTTAGCCTAGCCTAACTATAAGCGCTAGCTATTATTACCTCTTTAACCCTAGTAATAAACCCTTTAAATAGCTATATCTATTAGTATATCTCTAACTTTATTAAATACTTTAATAAAGTATATAGTAATAGTAATAGTATTACTATTAAGAAAGCTATTAGGGCCCTTTACTACCTTATTTTTAAATAAGGTAGTTATTACTAGAGTAAGTCTAACTATAGCCCTAGGTTACCCTATAAAACTACTTAGAATACTTCTTATTTAGCTACCTAAAAGCTATATTATATTCTTCTATCCTTAATTTTACTAGCGTTTAAAAAGTAGTGCTTAGGCTATTAAACTTATAGCCTAAAGGTATAGCGGTACCTATCCCCCCCTAGTTACTATAGCTACTTACCTATATAGATACACCTCTTAACTTAAGCTTAGATTAAAGTAGTAGGGAAGTACTTCTATAGTAAGGGAGGGGGGAGCTTAAGTAGATAGAGTAGGAAGCTAGGCCTAGGTAGTACTCCTTATACCTAGCTTATCTTTAATAGCTTTTAAAAGGTTAGAAACTTTAACTAAATAAATAAAAGATCTATAGCTTAGAGGTATAGATGTGTTAATTTTCCTTTAGCCCTATACCTATTTAGGTTATATTAAGTTTACTATTAAAACTTAGCCTATAGTAGGAAAATAGCTAGGAGGTTTATATAGTCTTAGTTTACTTATAAACCTACTAGTAGCCTAAGCTATCTAAACCCCTCTATCTTTAAAGTATATCCTATTATATTATCTTAATATATATATAATAAAGCTTAGTAGGTAAATAGAAAAGTAATAAACTTTAATTATTAAAATAGATAAATAATAGTATTTTAGCTTACTTTAGTATTATAGTCTAGCTAGTAATTCTATTTATTAGTTATATTACTATTCTAGCTTTAATTTTAAACTACTATAGGAAATTTAAAAATATTACTATTTTTTTTTATTTTTTAAAGGCTTTAAAGAGATACCTTAGTAAAGGTTTAAAGGTAGTACCTTTATAATAAGGGTAAGGGTATTAGGGTAGTAAATCTAGAAAGGAAGTAGGGAATTAGACTATAATAGGAAAAGGTATAATAGGGATATAGAAAGGGTTATAGTTAATACTTACTTATATTAAATCTTACTTAATAATACTATATTATATTATAGTAACTAAGCTATTATAGTTAATTAAAGCTTACTTTTTAACCTTACCTTACTATTTACTACTATCCCTACTAGGCTAAAATAACTACTTATAATAATAGTTATTAGATTAATAAATATTTATTATTAGATATAATGTAGTTAACTTTACCTACTTATCCTATAAGATATCTCTACTTACTAATTTAATAATAGTAAACCTAGCAGCTATTAATAAAGTATTGTAATCTAGGGCTAATTATAGGCTATTAGGCTATATAGACTAAATAAGTAATATAGTATAGTAGACTAGGGTAGCTATTTAGAATAAGTTAGGTTATAACTATACTATAGATTAAAGATAGTATATTTAATCTATTTAATATTTTATTAACTAACTATATATATAAGTTAGGTTATAGGTAAGAATTTATATAGAAAGGCTATATCTCTTAGTAGTGTAAATTCTAGCCCCCCTCTCTTTCTCTCTTTTATAGTAAGGTAGCTCTTTAGATATATATATTCTAGGAATTACTATAGGTAATATAATAGAAGTTATAGTAGATCTTACTAGTTATTAAGGTTAGACTATGCTATAGGAGTACTTACTTAGTAGTGTAGCTAACTTATAGTTAGGAAGTGTTATACTATTTATAAAGTAAGGGTAGGAGCTCTTATAGGCCCTATTAAGGCTAGTACTAAGGTATAGCCTAGCTGCTTTAAGTAGTAGGTAAGTAAGCTTTATAAATAGGTAGCCTTTATATTCTTTAATAATATATCTTTAAAGGTAGTAGAGGGCTATAAGCCTACTACTAGGGTTTAGAAAAGTAGTAGGTTTAGCTTAAAAACCTAAGACTAAACTCCTTTATAGTATTTAATTATTAAACTAAGAGTTCTTTACTAATATAGGTATAATCTTTAATATAGTACTTAAAGATAAGCTAAAGCTTAACTACTAACTAAAGATTTAGCTTTTAAAACTAGATTTAAATATTAAAGCTAAACTAGCTTCTAAAGTAAGACTTAACTATACTATAAAACCTTATAAATATATATATTCTTATACTATAAGTAATTAGCTTTTAAATTCTAATATATTACTAGTAGATAACGCTAAATAATAATATAGCCTTTATTATAATCTTATAAATTAATATAGTTAAAAGGAATCTTATAACCCCCTTACCTCTTAAAGCTCTAATACTAATAGTAGTATAATACTAGTAGATAATAAAGTAGCTACTAAGTATTATACTCTAAGCTAGTAGGTAGTAGGTAGCTAGTAAACTACCTTATACTAAAGCCTTATACTTATACTACTTATAGGCTATATCTTACTTAAAGTAATATAGTAGCTACCTAGTAATACTATTTATAGCTTAGCTATTATAAGGATAGTTATATTAACTATCTAGCTTAATATTAATATAATCCTTAATACTTATAGCTCTTTCCTATATATTAATATACTACTTCTACCTAAGCTATACTATAATAAAGATAATATAGTAAGTAATACTAAGTTATAGGTTCTACTTATAATAGTAGGTAAGGTTAACCTAGTATATAAGAGGCTTCTATACTATAGCTATAACTACTAGCTAAGTTTAAAGGCTACTTATTAAAAGCTAATATAAGACCTTATATCTACTATTAAGGACTATTAAAGGGTAATAAAGTCCTTTACTAGCCTATATATAAAGGGCCTCTAGCTCTCCTACACTAAGGCGCTACTATTAAGGCTACTCTAAAGCCTTAATAATATAAAGGTAGCGCTTAGGTAGTTTAATATCCTAGCTAAGGATAGTAGGGTACCCTAGCTTACTACTATAGTAGCTAGTAGGGTAGATAATAGCTAGATAGAGGTAATAGTTATATTATTAAAAGGCTATATTAATAGCTAAAGGGATTTAAAAAGGTTAATTAATAGTAAGATATAGTAGGTATTACTACTATTATATAAGTAGTATGTGAGTATTATTACTAATATTAGGCTACTATTTAATAATAGTATATATAGGTAGGCTAAGCTTTTACTATTAGTAAAGTAGGTAGAGTAGTTAGTGTTTACTTTTAATAATATTTTAGATACTCTAGATGCTATTAATAATATACTATTAAGCTTTATTTAGTAGTTAGACTATATACTATATAGCTACTTTAAAGTAGATAAGGTTATAGGTAGGACTATAGTAAGGATAAGGTTTAAACTATCTCTACCTAATATAATTTTCTAGTTAGTTATAGTGTACCTAGGGTGGATGTGTGAGGATGTATATGTGTTTTAGTAGGGCTAGGCTACGCTATAGTGCTTTATAGATAGGTTACCTAGGGTATATAGCTTAAGCTTAGGCTTTAAGTAAGGATATAGTATCTATACTACTTATACCTTAATAGGTTCTTAATATTTATAGGCTATAAGGATTACTTAATAGCTATTACTAGTAAGAATATACTTTATCTACCTATCTCTATTATTATATAGTTAAAAAATTAATAATCTTTTATTTTTAATCTATTAATTAGTTAAGTTACTTAAGCTTATAACCTTTTAGTATTAACTTAATATCTTAGTTTTATAATAAAATACTACCTTATAGTATAAAACTAAGGTAGATTTTTATATAATCTAGTATATTATAGATCTTTAGTTACTTTATTTTTAAACTACTAAAGTTTATATAAAGTAAAGGTATTTAGTATAATATTATTATAGTTACTTATTAGGTATTTAATAGGACTATATATTTAATATATTTAAATATATTAATAGGAATATATAGCTTAAAAGTATATTAGATAGTGTTTAAAGTAGGGATTTCCTTAGAATTTTAAGTTAGGAGGTTAATGTTAGAATATTAAGGTGTGGGGCTAGCTTTATTAATAGAATAAATATAGTGCTTTATTAGCTATTAAAGTACTAATATATATACTTTTACTTAAATACTAATCTATTATAGATATTTATATCTAGGCTAACTAATATAATATTTATCCTTACTTTACTATATATAATATACCCTTTTATAAAAACCTATATACTTACTATTAGTATATTATTAAATTAACTATAGGTTAACTAAAGTTTAGAATTTAAATTATAGGTGAATAATATTAGATATCTAGCTTAGTTTAAAATATATTAGGTATAATCTATTAATTTAAAGACCCTATAGTATTTATATAGTATATAGTAAGAGTAAACCTTTACTACTAGTATAGGAGTATATATTTACTCCTAGTTTACTATTTAAGTATAGACTATACTTAAAGGCTTTAATTATATTTATTTATAACTTTATTATTTAAGTATAAACTATACTTAAAGGCTTTAATTAGCTCTCCCTTATAACTAAAGTCTTTTATATATATAGTGTAGTTTATTAGGGGTACTAGGGGTTACCTATAGCTACTAATATAGTGTGTAACCTAGCTTATAGGCTCGGCTACTCTTTAAGTATAGACTATATTTAGGGATATTAGTTAGCTAATAATAAGCTTAGGTTACTTATTAATAGATAATAGTATTCTATATATAAGTTTTTACTATTTATATTTTTTAACCTAACTAGGGTATATAGGTTAAATTAGCTATAACCTATATATTACTTATTTATTACTATTTATAAATAGTAGAGAACCTATATATTACTATAAAAACTATAGTTACTTAGTACTAACTAAACTTATTACCTATCTTAAGCTATATAGTAATAAGATAAGAGTATAAATAGCCTTATATAGCTATAAAAGTATAAGAGGGATAACTTATTACTAGTATAAGCTTATAGCTTAACTACTAAATAGGCTAAGTCTTATATATATTATAGGGCTACTAAAGACTCCCTAGTAGAAAGCGAAGATAGGAGTAACCTAACTACCTATAAGTAGCTATATTAAAGCTTTAATAAATATAGCTATTTACTTAGTACTTTATAATACTACCTTAATCCTAGTTACTAGTATAAGGTAGTCCTTAAGTATTTTAGTAGGAATTTACTAAAGCTAGTAGAGATACTTAAATCTTACCTTTATAAATCCTATAGAGTTTATATTAATAAGAATAAAACCTTATAGAAGGTATGCGCTAAACTATGCTTTACTAAGTTTATCTTACTAGATATAAGTAGTAATTTTAGTATTAACTTTATAAATAGTACTTTATTAAAAAAGGTTAAGGTAAAGGAGAGCTAGAAACCTAGTAATAAGGATTAGGTTATAAAAGAGATATTAAAGTAGTTCTAATAAGCTATTAAACTTACTATAGCCCCTCCCCTTCCTTCTTATCCCTATATACTAGCTTTCCTATTACTTTTATACTATAGGTTAATATATACTAATAGCTACTCTATACTTTTAAAAGCTATAGTTTATACTTTATATCCTTTTACACCTATATCTCTAATATTAACTAGCTATATATCTTAGTAGGTATACTATAAAAGATAATATATAAGGGTTTAAGCTTTATATAGGAAGAAATAATATTATATTATAAGTTTATAGTGTTAAAGGGCTTTTATAGGTTTAAGTTTAAACTACTAATATAGTACCTCTACCTTAGCTTTATATATATTACTAATATAGTCTTATATTAAATAAGTATACTACTTAGTAGTAGTAAACTTTAAGGTTATAGTAATAAGGTTTATATTAGCTAAGGTTCTATAGGATTTTAAAAAGCTTATAAAAGGCTTCTTTAATAAGCTTACTAGCTTTAACTACTTTAGCGTGTTTATAGAGATAATAAGCTTTAAGAATAGTAAGCCCTTTAACCTAGTAATCTAAAACTAACTTATAGAGTAGTGTAGTAGGATAGGTTTAGTGTTTATTATTAATAAGGCTATAATAGTAGTGAGATATAGTAAGGTGTTTATATATAAGATACTAAAGTATAAGTAATATACCCCCTCTATTATTATCTTTAGTAAAGGCTTTTAAATATTTAGCTAAGCGCTCTATACTAATAGCGTGAGCCTTAGTAGGATCCTTAGTAGTAGCTTAGCTAAGTACTTATATAGTACCTTTAACCCTTAAGTCTTCTACTTATAGATAATCTAACTAGCTATAGCTAAGGAAGTTTTTAATATATTATATAAAATTATATATAATAGTCTCCTAATGTAGGCTAGGAAAATAGGCGAGGTAATATATAGGATACTCTATATACTAGCTAAAAACATAAGCTATATATAGGTATAAAACCTATATAAGCGCGATAGCTAATAATGTAAACCTACTACTAGTAGCATTAGTATAATAATCTATATTATATAGGAGCTAGCCTACACAATTAGTATTATACCTACTAATATAGGTAAGACTTATATATAGCTACTACTATTTTTATATAAGGTTATAATAAATAAGGAGAAGCTATATAAGCTCTTTAGTTTAAATTTAATAGCGCTTTATAAATCTTTAGCTTTAGTAATTAATATATATACTATGTATAGCCTCTTAATAATAAAGCTTTAAGCTAGAGAGGTTAAGCTATTAGAGTAATATAAGGGAGGAGGGGTAGCTAAGGTAAAAGGTAACTTTAATATAAGCTTCTATAATAACTTTATATATACTTATATAATATACTATATCCCTATTTATTAGTAGTATTATTAGATAGCTTAGGAACTAAGTATAAAGAAGGGCGCCTAAACTATAACTAAGGAGGAAAAAGAGTATAATAAGATAATTAGGTATAGAGTTTTAATATATAAGAGAGGGGAATACCTAAGACTTTTAATAAATACCTTTAAGTAATAGCGATACTATAGATAAGGCTAAAGTAGATATAGTAGGTAGATAGGGATATTTTAGCTAGTAGTTATTAGTTATTAATTATTAAGAGGAGATATTTAAGAGTTAAGGTAAAAGGTAACTTAAGTTAGTTTAACTATAAAGTTAGTATTAGGTAGCTTAAGTTAGATAGCTAATTAGAGATTATAAGTTTAAATTTAATATAATAATTATAAGGTTAAGTTAGCTACTAATCCTAGATAAGAAATAAGATTAGATAAGCCTTATTAGTCTTAGTAATATAGCTATAATAGTAATGTGTAAGCTACTATAGTAGGTACCTTCTAGCTTATAAAGAGATATAATAGCTACTATTTTAAGCTAAATACCTAGCTTTATAATAGCTAAAGCACTATTAACGTTACTAGCCTAGTACTATTAAGGAAGGATAAAAATAAAGCTCTTATTAGTTTTAACACCCCCTACCTAGTTTTAACTCTAATTTATTACTAAGTATTATACTTAGCTATACCTAAAAGTATATAATTTAATCTTATAAGTTAAAATAACTTACTAATAAAATCTAAAAGATATTAAATACTAGGTTATTTTTAAAACTAGGAAGCCTTAGTATTAAGACTAAGCTAGTAAGCCTATATAACCTAGTTATCTTATTACCCTAGATAGCTACCTTACCTTACTATATTAAACTATACTAGACTATAGCTTACTACTACCTCTATTAATCCTTAGGTAATTATAGCTTTAAATTAATAATCTTTTATAGGTAATTAAAGCCTCTCTTACTATAAGTTATAAATACTACTTTAGTAATACTAACCTCCTTTTAGAGGCTTAAGCTTTAATATTAGATTTATTAATTATAAGCTTTCTATTAAAATAGTTTTAATATTTAATAATAATATATATACTAAATATAAGAATTCCTAGCTTTAATATTATATATAAGGTAATCTAACTAAGATAAAGGGAGAGGGAGTAAGGTTATAAATAGCCCTAGAGTAACGCGGGAGACTTAGGCTAATAAGATAAGCGTATAGACACCCTACTAAGTTTAAGAATACACCTATCTATACTATCTATACACTATATATAGATATAAGCGTAGTATACCTTATAACCTATATATAATAGGAAATACTATAACTATAGTAAGGGATTATAGGATAGATATCTTAGGTATATAGGCTATTAGTTCTATATATAGACTACTAAAAGTCCTAAATAGGGACATTATATCCTAGACTTATAGTAGGTGTGTAATTAAGGGTATATAAAACTTATTTTAAATATTTAGATACCCTTAGCTAGGCTGTAAGCCTAGCCGTTATATATATAATATTAATATATAAACTCCCTACCCTTATAGGGTAGGGAGTTTATATATATAAATATAACTTATATAGTACTTTAATACTAAGCTATAGATATATATAACTTAATATAAACTCCCTACTTATTTTAAATAGAGTATTTATACCTTATAGTATTTCTATAGTTAGGTTAATTATTAAGCTAAGTTTAAATATATATAAAGGATATTTAAAACTAAAATATAGAAAACCTAGAGGAGAGAAATAGTTTTATATAATATATAAAAAGAGACTTAAGAAATACTTACTAAAATTTCTATAACTAATACTATTACCTTTAGTAAAATATATATCTAAGTTATAATTTTAAGTAAAGATTCTTTTTATATTTTTTTTAAACTTATTTATCTTAAATTAATAGATTTATATATACCTATTTAATAAAATAAAGTAAGGAATAGTTATTACTTATTTAATTACCTATATTTAAATTTTATATAAATAAACTTATAAGTTTTAAACTAAATAAGAAGATACTTTATTAAATTAGAAAACTTAGAAACTAATTTATAGTTTATTAAAGTTTTATTTTATAAACTTATAAAGGTATATAAATAAATACTTAATTTATAAACTTTTAAAAGTTACCTAATATAATATTAATTAATTAGACTATAACTATAATAGAGAGTATAACTAGATACTCTTTAGTTTATAAAGGGTAAATAAAAGTTATTATTATATTATTAAAAGGTAGAGATATAATATTAGTTACTACTATTAAGTATAGTAAAAGTATACTTTAATATATATTTACTAAACTATAAAATAAAATTACTATTTATTTTATACCCTTTATTAAGCTTAGAAAAAAGTAGGTTAAAGATATTATATCTAATATAGCTAGTTCTTACTCTATTTAGGTTAATATAGACTTATATTTAAAAGTATATATATCTATTATCCTATACTATAGACTCCCTACCTAATTTTAATAAAGAGTTTACTACTTAATCTACTACTTATATTAGAATAAGATCTAATAATATAGAAGAAAATAGGTAGTAAGTAATATATTTATATTATAATAAGTTCTAAGTAAGTATAGAATACCTACTTCCTAAAGCTCTACTATAATCTATTGTTTAATAGTATAATTAGTACTATAGTTATTAATAAAGTATATATAATAGTAATATAAGGGAAGGAATTCTAGCCTACCTTTTCCCTTATTTATTAAATTAAATTACTAATACTATAGTCTATACTTCTATTTACCTATATAGCTATATTTAACTAAGTTAATTAGGACTATATACTTAAGTATATAAGGTTAGATATTAATAATATTAAGATAATCTATACTTTAATTAACTAACTTAAGTTATTAATTATTATATAGCCTTTTCTTTATAGATATTTATTTAACTTTAAATAATTATATTTCTTACTTAATAGTATAAATCTTACTAATCTAATAGCTATAACTAAGATTTTTATTTATATTAATAATAAAATTTAACTCCTTTAGGCTTAAAACCTCCTCATTTAATACCTTAAAAAGAAATATAGTTTTTAAGATTAATAAGCTATAGACTTTATAGGGTAGTTTAATATAGATATCTAGAAGATAAACTAAGATTAAATATTTAAAGAGTATAAGAAGCTAAATTTAAAGTACTATATTATACTATTAACTATATTATTTAGTATTAGATTTAATATTAGTAATATTAATATTATTATATAGTTTAACTTATTATAAAAGCTAAAGATCTTTAACTTATAGTAGTATAGTAGATATAGTATAAGGAAGAAACTAAGATAGGGATAGTTTTTTATATTTACCCTTTACTATTAGTTTAATTACTTAAGTATAGAGGAGAGGTAATTATAATATTTATTAAAGCTTATACTATTTAAAATAATCTAAAAACTAAGAAGCTATTAACCTATATAACCTAGTTATCTTTATAAAATAATATTATTAGTTAATAATATAGTAGCTAAATAAATAAGCTATAGAATAGATAATATAAAGAGTATTATAAGTATAGCCTTATATATAAGTAATATATTTAAGGAGATAATTAACCTTTTAAGTTAATAAAGGGATAAGTAAGACTAAGTTATATAGTTATAAGATATCTAGGAGCTTAAGCTTTAGAAATAAGTTTAGTTTAATCTTAACTAATATAAGAAACTAGACTTAGAGTATAAAGTATTCTTAAATATAGAGTACTTCTATATATATATTATAAGATATCTTTAAAAACCTAACTTTATTAATTTTAAATATAAGAGACCTATAGACTTAAAACTTTATTATAATAGCTAAGTATACTATAGGTATAGTAAAATACCTAAGATCCTACTATTTTATATTAACTAGTTTTATTATAGTAAAAAGCTATATATAAATACTATAAGTAGTTTTATACTTAAGTTACTTATAATATAATGTATTAAAGAGGTATAGTATTTTATTTTAGTAAATACTTATTACTTTATACTAACTAGTAGGATATTTATAAAGGAAGAGGTTTAATAAGATATTAGTTACTTATATAATAAAGCTAGTATATATAAAGAATAGCTTAGGAAGATTATATTAAATATAAATAGTATTAAGTACTTTATAAAAAAGGTTTAAGCTTTATAAGAGTAGGAATTCCTTAGTAAAAAGGGTAATAAGCTATTTAGTCTACTATAAAGCTAGGTATTAGTAGTATAAGAGAAGGTTAATACTACTAGTATAGGTAGGTTAGAGAAGTACTATATAATAGAAGAACTAAAGAGTATAATACTTACTAAGTAGCTAATATAAGTAGGTAAATAATATAGCTTAGTTATTAACCTAATTAGTAAGCTTATCTAAGTAATATAGACTCCTTACCTTAGTTTAATAAGGAGCCTATATAGTATAGCTACTATAGCTTAAAATATTAAAAGTATTACTTTTAAGTATAATATTTTTTTTTAAATAGTTAATAATAGTAATAGTAGTAATAATAATAACTATAATAATAATAATAGTATATCTATATAGTAATTTCTTTTTATTTTTAATTTTATATATATTAGACTAATATTTTTAAATAATATCTATTAATTTTAAAGTTATAAGGAGGAATAGTAGTAGAAATAGTAATAGAGTTAGTAGTAGTAGCCCTAGTATATAGCCCTCCTCTATAGTACTAATACTAAACCTAATTAATAAACTCTCTATCTATTTTTAGTAGGAAGTTTATTAATTAGGCTAAAGAATATATATTATATTAATTCTTCTCTTACTACTAGCTTATACTAACTTTATTTATAATACTTATATAGGATTATATTAAGATATATATTCCTACTATAGTAGTATACTATTTTATAGTAAGGTTAGAGAACTAGTAGGTTAAGAAGCTATTAGATTTACTAATAGTTAATATTTTAATTAATAATCTATATTACTATATAAATAGTATACCTTTTATATTAAAGGATGCTTCTAATATATCTCTTATTAATAAAAACTTAATTATAGTCTTTATTTAGGTTACTAGTAATATATCTAACCTAGTATATAATAAGTATATTAATTAATATAGTTTCTAGTAAAGCTATATAAGGGCTCTAACTATTAGAAATACTTTTTTAATAGTAGGAGGTACTTATATAAACTATATATATAATAGTTATAATAAAGCTTATTTAATTAATATATAGCTAGCTATTCTATTACTAGTATCTTAGTTTACTTAGCTTACTTAGCCTTTTATCTTAAATTAAAGGGTATTTAATATAGAGGGAAATAAATAGGAGGAGGATAATATAGTTATAGGTATTAAGGATAAGCTAATATTATCTTTAGCCCCTTTCTTTAATTCTAGTAACCTATTCCTTTTAAATAATAAAGGCTAGTAACCTTTAGTAGATCTAAATAATAAGGAAGCTATAGATATAGATAAGGATAAAGGCTATCTAGACTTTATACTTTAGTACTTAGAAGGGATTAAGGAGTTCCTCTACTTTTCTCTAGTAAGATAAGTAGAGCTTAACTATATAGTTAAAGTAAGAGTAGAGTATTATAAATCCTAACTTACTAAAGTAAAATAAGAGTATTAGTAGGCTATAAAGAATTATTATAGAATAAAGCTTTAAATATAGATATAAGATAAGTAGAGTAACCTACTTTATTACTAATTACTCTATAGAGCTAAAAAGGAAGAAAGTATAGTGTTAATTAAAAGGCCCTCTTTATTTCTATTTAAATATATATATATATTATATACTATCTACTATTTTATTTAGGTTTTATATACCTTTTATTTTACTATTTTATACTTTTAACCTACTTAGTTAGGGTTATTACTAAGGCTTTATTAAGTAGTAGTAGCTACCTAAGGTAAAGGATTTAGCTAAGATTTTACTAAGTAGCTATAGTTATTATAATATCTAGCTTACTAAGTATATAGAGACTATTAAAGGAGATTTATAAAGAGAGAAGTTTATACCTAACTCTTTATATTTATATTTATATAGCTATAAGTAAAGGTAGTTATAATCTAAATAATAAACTCTTTACTAAAATTAGGTAGAGAGTTTATAGTTTAAATTAACTATACTTACTAGTTAATATTTTTAATAAGGGAAGTAGTAATAGTAACTAGCTTTAATACTTTAAAAAGACTAACTATTAAATAGTTAGTAATAGATAAGGAAAAGGAGACTAGGTTTAGCCTATATAACTAAGTATTAATTAAAAGTAGTAATAGAAAATAGTTAAGTAGTATAATAGTAATATATTTTACTTAAAGGGTTTAGTCTTTAGCTTAGTATTCTTTTACTTAAGTTAAAGGAGAAATATATCTTTAATAAGAGGATTTAAATTTAATCCCTAGCTTAGTTATATATTTTTTTTTTTTTAAAAAACTAATCTAATAGTAGTAGTCTATAGTATATTACTTTATACTATTAATATACTAATCTACTTTTAAATATCTTCTATAGTAGACTCTTTACTTAATTTAAGTAGGGAGTCTACTATAAAAGATATAATAAAAGTATAAATTAACTATTATCTAAGGAAGACTAATATTATTATTTCTATTTATCTACTATTAAGTTATATATATAGATATGCTATATACTATTACTATCTACTATATATAAGTAATTTCTATTACTAGTAATACTTAGGAAGTTCTTACTATCTAGTCTTTCCTCCTTTAAAGTAGGTAACTTTAATATAACGCTACCCTACTCTAGGTTTAGGAATATCTTATTTTATATATCTAACTACTAAAGTAGTACTTTTTACTCTTTTAACTATATATTTAGAAAGTTAAACCCCTAGTAACCTAGTACTTAATTAGTTATACTATTAAGAAATAACTTCTATTTATACTAAAGGATATTATCCCTTAAGTTATCTAATATATACATTCCTTTATAATATTAGCTAAAAGATTACTTAATTACCTTATAAATAGTTACTACCTATAGGCTATACTATATTAATTAAATAAATATTAACTAGATATTATATATTAAATTCTTATTATACTTAATATTATTAGTATAACTATAGTTAATATACTTATTAGCTTAGTTAATTAGCTTAAACTTATACCTAGTAGTAGTATATTTAACTAGACTAGCTTTAAAAATATTA
Source organism: Diaporthe longicolla (assembly GCA_000800745.1). Classification (NCBI taxonomy): domain Eukaryota; kingdom Fungi; phylum Ascomycota; class Sordariomycetes; order Diaporthales; family Diaporthaceae; genus Diaporthe; species Diaporthe longicolla. Next base: position 468,699 of record JUJX01000003.1, read on the forward strand.
TTCTAAACTTATTTCTTAGGTATAACTTCTTTATTTAAAAGTTATATTATATTAAGTATCTTTAGCTTATAGTTATATAACCTATCTCTTTAAAATAATATAGATAGTTAGGTTATAATATTATAAATTAGCTTATAGTTACCTTACTAGTTTATTTTATTAAAAATTAATAATATCTTAATATATATTATATACTAATACTAGCTATAGAATTTAATATTAATAGCTTTTCTATCTCTATAGTTACTAGTCTACCCTTTTATATTAAAGACTAAGTATTATATATTATTTAAGATCTTATTTAAAACTTTATTAAATATATCCTCTATTACTCTATAAAACTTAAGATACTTAAACCTAGTTTTATCCTCTTTAGTTATTAAGCTATATATAAATAAAGTGTGAATTACTAATATAATAAGCTAAGTACTTAAGCTATAGTAAAGAAGTAGTATAACCTTATAGTACTTAATATCCTTCTTATTAATAAATTTAACTTAGATAAAAACTAGAATATTATAAAGTATTATAGCTTTAGATTTAATTACTAGATTCTTAGTATTATAGTAGTTTTAAAAAAGTAACTTAATATAATTTAGCTTAATATAAAAGCTAGTAGGGAAGGCCTCTATTTATCTATAAGCTTTATATATATTATAGGATTCTCGCTAGCTATTCTTAATATAGTATATATAGCTAGTAGTCTTATAATTACTATAGATTAGAAAGATATACTATATAAAGAACTTATTATTAAAGTATAAGTATTCTTTAAATAACTTATTATAGATATTATAGATACTAGAGATCTTACTCTTATTTTTATATATTACTCTTATCTAGAGAAATAGTATATAGTAGAAGTATATACCTATATATCTAATAATAGGGAGTTTTAGGACTAAATCTTTACCCTTTTACTTAAAAAGTCTATAAATATAGCTTAATATAAGCTAGACTAATACTTTATTAAGAGTTTTTAGGTACTATAGGAGGTACTACTAAACTATAGCTATAGTAAACTTATATTATAAGTTAAAGTTTATTTATTAGATATAGCTACCTTACTATCTAGATATATTAAAGTAGATAGTAGTTATAAGGTTAATAAATTAACTTTATTTTCTACTAATAAGATCTTAGACTCTATTAAGATAATTAAAATTATTATACTAGATAACTATTTTTAGATTATATATATAATAATAAAGGTTATACTTAGCTATTTCTTAAATATAATCTAATACCTTATATATAGTTTAATAAAAAGAATAAATTCTAAATTCTAAAAATATTAGTTAGGATATCTATATATAATAATTATTAGATTATACTATTATAGACTCCCTATTAAAATTAAGTAGGGAGTCTATATAATACTAAAAATATATTCTACTTTACCTATAATCTAATAGTACTTTTAATATAGGATAAGAAGAATAAATACCTATACCTATTATAAACCTATTAGCTAAGCCTTTAAAAATAGTAAACTCCCTACTAAACTAAAGTAAGGAGTCTATATAAAGAAAACTTACTAGTAAAAGTATTAATAACCTAGATATTTATACTATTAGAGAGAAGATATACCCTTAAAACCTTCTATATAAATAAACTATCTTTATATATAAAGTTATATATAAGATAAAAGATAATTATAACTATCTATACCTTTTTTTTCTTATTAGTAGTTAATTTATAAATAGTTTAATATATTATTTATTAATTTTATAGAAGTTATAATAAAAGGACTATTAATATTAGTATATTCTTTTCTAGATCTACCTATATATAGTTAATATAGTATTATAAAAGGTTAGTATTAATAGCTATTTTAATTATTAGCTTAATAGTATTCTTATAAAGATAAAGAAGTTATTTATCCTTAAATAAATTAAACTTTAAGAATAAACCTTTCTTCTTTAATACTATTATTTCTTTCTTTATAGCTATAGTAGGATTACTAATATTTTTAAAATCTAATTTATAAATAGTAATACCTAATACTTTAAAAGTATTATAAATAGTTAGGTTACTTAATATATTAATAAAGATATATTTTCTTAATAACTCCCTAACCTATTTAATAAAAAAACTATAAAGGTTATATATCTAGTCTTTATTCCTACTATTATATTTATAGATAGTATAATATAGTCTCTTCTAGAGTTCTTATATCTAAGTAATAATATCTTCTAAAATATTATACTATAATCTCTCTTCCTCCTCCTCCTCTTCTTCTTTACTAGTAAAGTTACTCTTAGTAAAACTTAATAAGTAATTATCCTTAGTAATAGATTTAATCTTAAAATTAAATTCTATAATATTCTTAATACTAAGGTTCTTACCTTTAAAACTTAGTTTTATTACTTAACTTAATATATAAAGGTTTAGTATATTTAAAGGAAGGTCTAATAGTTTAGATATATTATTATATAGGTAGCTATAATAGGAGAATATTATTAGTTACTACTAAGCTAAGCTAGATATTATATATATTATACTACTTTACTAATTACTAAAGTATATACTAGCTATATTTTAAGATATATAGTTATATATATATTAAAAATAATATTAAAATAATTATTAGAGTTAAGGGACTCTAATAGTAGTAGTATTTATTAATAAATAATTATAATAGTAATAATATAAATAGATTAAGGTTTAATATATTTATTCTTATTCCTTACCTATAACTATAATAGTATTTTAGTTATAAACCTCTATTACTTATATCTTATCCCCCCCTTCCTAGCTATACTTATATAAAGCTTAGTATATATTAATATTTATAGGTATAGACTCCTTACCTAGAATAGGTAGGGAGTCTATACTTAGAGATATAAGCTTAAGGAGGTTTATATATTAGAGATAATATAAAACTAGATAAGGTACCTATATAGTAGTCCTACAACACCTACCTACCCTCTAACCCCTTAGTTCTAGGGCTTTTAATATATATTTTAAAATATATATACTACTATATAGTACAAACATACCTATTACTAATACTATAGGCTACTACTAATTATATATTATATAGCGTTAGCCTAACCTTACCTTAAAGGATAGGTATAAAATAATATAATATCTAATAAAAGTAAGGTAGTATATAGAAAACATTAGTGTATATTATATATACTTATAGGTAACTTTAAGGTTAGCCTAGATAATTAATTTAGATATAGGTTTAGGTTAAGGCTACTTATATATACTACCTTAAAATAGCTTAATTATATATAAGAAGTTTAATAATATAGTAATAAAGAGATTAGCCTCTCCTCTTAGGTTAGTAATATACTAATTACTAAGCCTAATAATAGTCCTACCTATTATATTATAAAAGATCTAGGCCTAATATTAATTATACTTTAATCTAGTAATAACTTAAGATAACCTAGTTAATAACCTATATAATAAAAGCTATTATAATAGTAGCCTAAACTAAAAGTATAATATTTATTACCCTATTAGGAATCCCCCTCTCCTATAGGTAGTTAATAGATATAGGTATAATATCTAATCTACCCTACTACTTCTATATATAGATTAAGTAGGGACTCTTTCCTTATAGAGAGCCTTAAATATACCTTAACCTAATATTTATACTAGGGAGCTAATAGTACTTTAGTATAATACTTATACTTATCTAAGTCTTTAGTAAATAAGACTACCTAGTATATATAGCTTACTAATACTATATAGCTTATCTTACTAGTAAGTATTAATATCTAAGCTTTTTAGAGAGTACTAATAGTATAATGAAATCTAATAATCTCTTTAAAGTTAAATCTATATATAGGTAGTATAACTAGTTTAAAGGATACTAGGTTTACCTCTAGCTACCTCCTTCTTTACTAGTTCTACTACCCTTACTATATTAAATAGCTATAAGATATAAGGTAGTAAGTTAATAGCTTAATAACTAAGTTATATATTAGGTTAATACTATTTATCTTACTTTCTAATAGTATAATCTATAGATAATATATATATATACTTACTAGGTAGAACCCTATCTATATATAATTTAGTATAAGATAGCTTTTCTACTACTATTATAAATATCTTAACTTTACCCTCTTTTATAAAAATAGAAACCTTCTCCCCTTTCCTTCTACCTAACCTTACCTTTTTAATTTATTTATATAAAGATTACTACTTATATCTATATTAATATAAGAATATATTAGAGAGAATACCTCTTCTCTATCCCTTACCTAGCTAACCTATCTCCTATAGTTTATCTATATAATAGTAAGTACTCCTATTTAAGTATAATAAGAGTATATTAAAAGATATTCTATCTACTACTCCTCCTTATCCTCTTTATTTATTATTAAAGCTAACTTTATATAAATAGTACTTCTTTCTATACTATTATAATATATCCCTTCTTTAATTTCCTACTTAAGTAAAAGCTTATCTTTCTCTCTTACTCCTATTATACTTACTTATCTACTTACTTACTCCTTTACTCCCTTACTTACTCTCTCTCTATCTCTCTCTCTCTCTCTATCTCTTTCTTTCTCCCCCTCCTCTCACTCACTTACTCCTTTACTTACTCTCTCTCTCTCTCTCTCTCTATATATATATATATATATCTATCTATCTATCTATCTATCTATTTATCTATCTATCTATTTATCTATCTATCTATTTATTTATCTATCTATCTATTTATTTATTTATCTATCTATCTATCTCTTTCTCTCTTAATAAAATCCCTTATCCCCTTACCTAAATTAAAGAGTATCTCTTCTAAGATATAATCCTACTTTATCCCTAGTAATATATTATTAATCCTAATATAAGCCCCTATCTATTACTTAAAAAGAAAGCTCTCCTTTTAATATAAAGCCTTTTAAATCTTATTAAAGAGGAGTAGCTTTTATTTAATAATATCCTTTAGTAGTATCTATTAATAATAATAGCTTATTATAACTAGAAGAGTCTATTATTAATAGAGGTATATAATCTAAGCTAAGGTACCTTTTAAAATACTAGCTTAAAAGGCTAAGAGGGCCTAGTAGTAATAAGTAACTACCTACTATAAGGCGGTTATAAAGCTTATTAAGAAGGTTAGATAGTAAACTAAGAGGTTTATCTAGGTTAAGATTATAGTATATTATAAAGCCTATAATAAAAGCTATACTCTAAGTTAAATATAATATTATAGGACCTATAAAATTATATTAATAAGATAACTAATAAGAGCCTTTATATACCCTATATTTAGTATATATTTTATAAGGTTATCCTCTACTAAGCCTATATAGGTAGCTTATTAAAGTAATAGAGGGCTATTATCTTTAGGAAGTAAGATTATATATTAACTAGGTTTAAAGAGTTAGTGGATAAGTAGTAGTAGGAGAAGAACCTTAAATTAAAGGAACTTATCTAGACTTTTATCTTAGTAAATATATCTAATAATATTAATAGAAATATTACTAGTAATAATTTCCCTAGTATTACTAGTAATAATATCCCCTATAATAATACTAGTAATAATTTCCTTAATATTACTAGTAATAATATCCCTTATAATAATATTACTAGTAATAACTTTATTAGTAATAACTTTACTAATAACTTTATTAGTAAAAACTATAACTATACTTATATAGATTAAAACTAGTAGTTTAGTTTTAATAGGGTAGATAACTATACTAATAACCTAATTAGTAAGAACTATAACTATATTAATATAAATTAAAGCTAGTTATTTAGTCTTAATAGGGTTAATAATAATACTAATAATAAGTATTAACTTTTAAATAAAGACTAACCTTTTAATAAGTACTATATTAATAATAAAGATTAACCTTCTAATAAGGATAATACTCCTATCTCTATACTTTATACTAAGCTACCTATTAAACCCTCTTTATTTAAAGCTAAGGTAGGTAGTAATAAGGTTAATATATATAATAAGTAGCTTAACTTTAATATAGATAGTAAGGCTACTAGTATCTCTAAAGCTAATAAGCTATTTAAGTTAGCCTAATAAATAAACCTACTCTATAGTATTAATACTAACCTCTCTACTAGTAGGAAGGATAATAAATATATAGTAGTAATTAAGCTATTTAACTTTTATCTAAATCCTTTTAGCTACTTACTAGTATTAATATAGTAATATATACTAGAAGAGCCTATTATAACTAGTTATCCTAAAACTAAGTAGGCTATAGATAGGCTATACTTAGGCACTAGGTAGCTATACTATAACACCCTTATCACCCTTAGCTTAAACTATATAGACTTAAACTATATAACTTTATTATATAATCTATATATTAACTTATATAGATATAGGTAGATAAGTACTAATAGCTTTATCTATAGTATTCTTCTAAACCTCTTTAACTATAATAATATTTATATCCTATACCTTAAGCTTTAAGTTAATATAATTACTAATCTAGGTATATATTAAAATAACTATTTCCTATAAAAGAAAAGGGAATATTAATACTATATTATATTAGTTAATATTAATACTAATTACTTTATTATTATAATTAATAACTATTAAAAGAATAAGGTATACTTTTTTAATAGTAAGTATTAGGATAATAGTGCTAGGGATAAGGTTCTATACTATATTAAAGAGTACTATAAAGTCTTCCTTAGGCTAATTAAAGTACTAGAGATTAAGCTATAGTATAGCTATACACTAAGCTAGCCTAAGGGTAATAATATTTTATATAGGCTAATTATACTTAAGGTAGTATAGTATATCTTTTATAAGCTAAGTAAAGACCTAGCTATAGTTAAAGGCTAAGACTTCTAGCTTACTATTATTATTACTAGTACTATTAGTAAAGGTATATAGTTTAGTAGGAGTAGTAAGGAGCTTATTAGGGTGCTATTATAAGTATAGCTTCTTTAGATTAAGAGGGAGCTTAATAGTAATAGGTTTAGGTATATCTTTACTAGTAAGCTACTTAGTAGTAGTAAGCCTAGTAGTAGTAAACCTTATAGTATAGCTTAACTATATATTTATATAAAGGGTATTAGGTTTAAATATATAAATCTACTAACCTTTAAGAGTAAGTTCTTTAGAGTATTCTTTAAGAATATAGTTAATTATTAAATAAATAAGTATTAAATAAAACCTTATTTTACTAATAAAAAGCTTATAAAGAAAGGTTTTATAACTATTAAGGAGAATATTAAGTGCTATAAGGACTTCTCCTATATATATAAAGAGAAATTTAAATAGTATAATATCCTATCCTTTATATAGGATAATAGGTATACTAACCTCCCTACCTACTATATATTAAATAACTTTATTAGTATACCCCTAGCTAATCGTAGCCCCTACTCTATTTTAACTAATACTAACCTCTTATATATTATTTATAAGGAAGGGGTAAAGATAATACTTACCTACTATATATCTAATAACCTTATAGCTATTACTAAGTATATTAACTAGTTAAAGGGGAGCTAATTTATAAACTAAGACTTTACTACTAAGGCTCTCTTACTATAGTAGCTTTATAACCTAGATACCCCTTAGTTATAGTAGAAATAAAAGGTATAGTTTATACTTAACTACCTTAATAACCTTACTATAGCCTAGTAGGTTAATATGTGCTATAGTAATAATTATAGGTTTAGGGAGTGTTGTAAGGTATAGAAGAACTAAAGGGATAATAATTTAAAGGTGTTTATCTACTTTTAAGCCTAGCTAAAAGAAGGTAATATATATATAAAAAGCTTTATTTATAAGTAGATAAGCTAAGAATAAGTCTTTTAATATATAAGGGTTTTTTTCTTACTTAATTTTAAAGATTAGTTTAGAATTATAAATAAGATATTTTTAAAGAGAGAGGAGTAAAGGGGAGAATATAATAGCTTAGAAGATAAGATATAGGTAGTAGCTTAGGTAAAAGGGCTAATAAGATATAAATTTAAATTCTTCTTCCTACTATATAAGATATACTTTTTATTTTATATTACTATATAGAAGTACCTACTATAATAGGAGGACTAGATAATTATATACCTTATTACTCTTACCTAAAAAGAGGTTAAAAGGGGCTTAAAGAAGTATAATTATAATATAATTAAGGTTAGCTTTAGTAAGGATAATTTATATAAGGTTAAGAACTAGGTATAGGTTATATTCTCTATATTCTTTAGTACTTTAGATAAGTTTATTAAAGTAAAGAAGGAGTTTAGGGATAAGTAGTAAAGTAGTAACTAGCTACTACTTAGCTTTAGTAACTAGGATAATATTTTTATAGATAAAGTAGTATACTTCCTAACTAATAAAATAGGTATTCTAATCCTACTAATTAAGTATTATATCTTATAATATATATATAAAAAGTAGTTTAACCTATAAGATATTATACTATTTAAGAACTAAGTTAGCCTTAATAGTATACCCTTTAATAGTATAAAGCTCTTTATCTATAGTAAAGACTTCTACCTAATATACTCCTTTATTTTTTAGGCTAAAACTATATTATTCTTATCTAACCTAATAAATATAATTAAGGGGTAGGAGTACTACTTACTTTAAGAGGAGAGTAGGGCGCTTCTACTAAGTATCTTACTAAATAGGCTACTATCTATACTATATAGCTCCCTTAAGGAGAAGCTATAAGCTATAGTAGACCTTAAGGTATATATAGGGACTTTACCTAGTTTTATATTTAGTATTATTATACTTTAACTAAATACTAATAACCTTATCCTCTACTAGTATAGCTTTTAGTATAGTATCTACCTTAGCTACCCTAAGTACTAGGGTAAGTAGTTCTAGGACTTAACCTTAGGTAAGCTATTAAACTACTATCTTATAAAGTATAGCTACCTTAGGGGGTATAAGTATAAATACTATAGTATAATATACTTTAATAAGAAGGCCCTTAAGTTCTACCTCCTTCTTTACTTCTAGGACTTAGTATACCTATAATAGGTATTTTACTACTATTAATACTTTAGCTACTATATAAATAATAATAATAGCTATTTATTTTATATTAGTAGGAAGAGGAAGTATAAAATATAAGAGCTTTAGGGTTATTATAAAATATATAGTAAGTTAATAGTAAAATACTAGGATAGCTAGTTTTAGTATATATATAGTCTAGCCTATTCCTTCCTCTATACTATTATTATATAGTACTAAAACTCTATACTATATAAGAAGTAGATAGTATATTAGAATAACTCTTCTATTACTAAATACCTTATACTTTATAAAAAGTATAGGATTTTATTAAGTACTATACTTATTATAAATAGACTATATAAGAAGTTTTATAATAGTTAGTAGGTAATATTTATAGACTTTAATAGGTTTAAGATTATTAAAGATAGGGTAGTAGTGTTAAAGGACTAGGGAAAAATACTTAAGTACTTTTAGGCTAAAGTAAAGAGGCTAGTAGGTCTTTTTATAAGGGTGATTACTAAGTATACTCTACTAAGGCCTCTTTTTAAAGATAGTATTTATAGAGTTTACTTATAAAAGTAGATATTAAATTATAGTAACTATAAGTATTAGTATAAAGCTAGTAGTAAGTATACTATAGCTTATAAACTACTTTAATATCTTTATAATAATATCTTTAAGGATAATAAAGAGCTAGTAGATAAGAAGTAGCTTACTAAGCTACTCTTTAATCTATAGGTAGTCTATTATAATAAAGTAGTACTATTATTAAAGCTATTTAATAAGCTCTTTAAAGTCTATATTTTACTAAATATTAGTATTAAGGATTTTTATATATTAGTTATTAAAATTCTATATCTTATAGTTAAGTTTCTACTTTAATAAACTAAGAGTATTAATATTACTATATAGTAGATATTTAATATTAGTTTAATTATAAGATTTAGGAAGCTTAACTATATTAACTATTATTTATTCTATTTATATATAATACTAAGTAGGGTAGTTAGGTTTAATTATATATTTAAGATTAACTACTTTAAGGCTTATAAGTTTATTAATAGGATATTAAAGTTTATAAACTTTAATATTAGTTAGTTTAATATAGTTTTAAAGGTTTAAAGGTAGTATCTAGTAGGTAACTCTAACTTTAATAGCTTTAAAAAGCTACTTTATAAGAAGGCTAAGCTAGTAGTAGTATCTTTTTAAGGTAAGAAGGTAGCTTTAAAAGCTATATTATAAGTTAAGAAGCTATTATAAAAAGGTAGTAAGGGGGGGGTAGTAATAGGAAAGCTAATAAGTATATAAGCTACTAATACTAATATTAGATTATTCTTTATAGCTAAGCTCTAATAGGCTAATAGAAAGGGTAATAGTAGGGATAGTAAGGATAATAATAATCTAATAGATTTAGATAACTAGCTTACTATTAAGCTAACTATAGATATAGAAGGGTTAGATAAAAATATAAATATTAAGGAAAAGTATATTTATATAGGATATTAATAATTATATTAGCTATAATATCCCTCCTTACTATTTTAAGATACCTTTTTAACTAGAGTATATAGTAATAATATAAGGAGATAGGTAACTTATTCTCTACCTAGATAACCTTTTTTAAAAATAGGAAAATATCTCCTCCTAAAGCTATATTTTAACTATTATAGAATAACCTTCTCCCTTATTAAGTATAATAAGGTACTATTTTAGGTAGAACCTTCTTTAGAAATGGTAAAATATTTTCTTCTAAAGCTATAATTAACGATTTTAGGACAACCTTCTCTCCTATTAGGGATAATAAGGTGCCTTTGAAGGTAAAAGGTCTTGTAAAAATGGGAAAACATTGTCTCCCGAAGCTGGACTGGATAAAGGCGCGTTCATTATGCATCGGTGTTATGGGACTACGACGGATATCTCCCCAGACGCGAAGCGTGCAGTCACCAAGATGAAGGCAACCATAACGCAGAGGTTCATTATAGATGGGTGCGAGGTAGACGCAGAAGCGGATTGTCGCTTTATCTTCTTCTTTGAGAAGAGGGATAATCGATGGGGCGCGCGCCTGGTACGCCACTGGTACGAGAAAGACAAATTAATCCCCGTCAACCCTGCTAGGGCGCCGGTTCTCGACGAAGAAAGACTCAAGGCGTATCCTGAAGGATACAAGATGCTGGCATACTGTCAAGAATCCACCATGGGGGTCTCTGTCCTTAAGGACATGCCTGGTCACCGACGCCACGCCGGAACACCGCCAGGTGACAAACATGATCTTCTCTACAGACAGGCTCGTGCCTGGGTAGAAGGGGGCGAGATAGAAATCTAGGGCTGCGGTGGGGTAACTGGAGAGTGCTCCAGTGCCAATGCCTTGTCGCGGGAGTGATGGTTTTGAAGCGGAAATATTATCTAGTGTCGCAAATAACGAGTTTTTTGAACGAATAAATAGAAACATTCGAATGATCGTGATTGGGAAGTTTGACAAGTTGAGATGCTCAAATAAGGCTCCTTCCCGACTTCACTTTAATATCCAACTGCAATCGTTCCTTCAGCTTTTCCCACGCTCGAATCCCCCTCTGCGAATGTTGTTTAGGGACCTCACTGCTTTCCTCAGACATGGTGCGGGAGAAAAGCTCCATAGAGACGTATCCCTTGTATCCCATTTCGTCAATGAGGGCCCTAGCAACATATTCCACCGGGAGGTATGCCCCGCGATCCTCCTCGTAAATGAAAGCGCGAGCATTGCGAGACCAGCTCATCCTCGCTGGCTGCTCGTCCACGTGGAAAGGGTGGCCCTCGACGAGCGGCGACGCCAACCTCTCCGCGTCCACCACCTGGATGAAGAAGACCTTGGCCAAGTCTACCTCCCGCACCATTGCGTCTATAGACGCCTTCAAGTCCACGTCTGCATTAGGGGTCTTCCCGTCTGGCGACGTCGGGTCGGCCCAGACCCCGCCGGCGATATTGAACGTGTCAAGACAAAGGCCGAAATTGGGGCGGTCTACCATCTTGCAGATTTGCCAGGCTTTCTCCCAAGTATCGACGTGACTGCTCCAGCAGAGATTCTCATACGCGAATCTGACCTGAGGCTCTTCTTTAAGGCCCAGATCGGCCAGCTCTCTGAGGTCAGACGCGATGACGTTGAAGTCGCCGGTCAGCTTGTCAGCAGGCAAGAAATTGGCTGGGATCTGGATAGTGTTTGTCTGGAGTGCTTTGGCCAGCTTGAACCAAAGAACTATCTTCTCGATCAGTCGATCATGCTCAGCTCGATCAATAAGACCATCGTAAAATAGAAACGGCTGGAGATCGATGACCTCAAGCCCAGCTGATTGACAGGTCTTATGCACTCCCTCTGCAGCTTCGATCAGCTGTTCTGCGCTCGGGCTAGAAGTCCCGAACTTCCGTTTCGCCTCATACTCGAGGTCCTCAAAGAAGATTTCCACTCCCCGGAAGCCATCTGCAGCCGCTTGGGTGAGTTTGTGGTGGAGATCATGATGCCAAGCACGGCCCAACGAGGCAGACAAAATGGAGGGTTGATAGGTAACGTTAGCCATTGTCGCTGGCAGCGGATTGACGATGTTGATAGGATTCGGATTAAGGTTCTAATCTCATCCACCTTCTAATGGAACTCAATAAGACCCGTCGTGTGTAACTTTTCTAGAGCTAGCAGGATGCTTGCGACCTCTCGGGTAAGACATTATCCAGCAAAAACCCAAGACCACCTGGGCAATTCACCAGTACGACGTGATGTCATGCACATGCAGCTCATCTAGGTGGTAAGCCCTTTTCCAGAAGAGATCGGAAATTCGCACAGTAAAAAACGGAAGGTATACAGGTATATTGTTTATATCTATACTATAGCTAATTAGAGCGCTCCATTTAACGTCACCTCATACACACACTACCTACACTAAGTACTTCTAATACCCCTAACCTATAGACCTACTAATCCCTCTATACCTAGTAAACAATACTCCCTCACTAACTACCTACAACATATAATATATATAAAATTCTTCTTATAATTAATTATTTAGCTATTAAAAATATATCTTTATTAGTTAAAATTGAATTTTCTAGTATTATAGTAATAGTATAGGCCCTTAACTATACCTACCTTAAGGTATAGTAGTAGATAAAGTAAGAAGTAGTAAAATACTAGGGTAGAAGAAATAATAAAAGTAAGTAGAAGTAATAATAGTAGTATATATATAGTAATAGATATATATAGTTAATAACTGTGTTTTATTGTTTTATATAGTGAATTAGTAGTGTAAATTAAGGTTAGCGTACTGGGGGTACACTTATACCTGTATACCTTCTGTTTTTTACTGTGCGAATTTCCGATCTCTTCCAGAAAGTTGCATACTTCATGCTCTAAACATACCAACGCCTACGGAGGGTGTACTCTATCTACCTAACCCTCTGAGATTTTCCCGCAATGTGACATGGCCATTAAAAATGAGCGAGGTCGTGTCTCCCGAAATCTGTAGCCAGGTTTCCCTTGTGGTATCTTTGTTCCTTCTTCCCATCCATTTCGTAGAGTTTGCCTTCGATACTCGGATCGCCGATTGTGAGTCTCAAAAGTACAACAAATTTCTGGTAGCCCTGGGGATCTGTTTGCTGGCATCAATGTATGTGTATATGGCGCAGCTCGCTCTATACTTCTGATTCACACAGCCTCAGCCCGTAAAGAGATTATGGAACTCTACAGAATCAATGTCCCCCAGTACCCCTAAGTTTTCCACGAACTCTTGCGATAGAACCGGCCTGGTGTTTGTCCCGGTCAGAAAGGTGTGGGGCCGAGGATGGCTCTTCGCATTATCAAGCGCTGGTAGCGAAGAGATGTGCAATATGACAAGGGAGAGACAGAAGCACGTACCTGTCGTCATTTTCCAGAGATAAAAGGCTGCTGAATAAATATTTGGAGTTTGTCACGTCCACGGAGTCTTGGAGGGGTGTCCTAGAACGACCCATATGTGGTGTACCATTCGCATCGGCTTGACGAGATCGAGTGGATCTGTATTCAGCACAGTGTGTCAGCCCGTGATTTACTCGCGGAATAACGGGGACTACTAACCCTTCCGTCTGGAGCCGAAAAGAAGCGCTAGGATCTCTGGTAGCAAACAGACCAGTGCCACCTCTGTTTGCCTCATATTGCGTTTTATTCATAGCTGAGATTTGATTTCTTGTGCCAATATGATCACTTGAGTCTTGTCCAAGCACCCCTGAGCAGGCATTTGGGGCCGTCAGGGGCTCTCTGTGATTGTGAATCGTTGCTTCGGGCGAGTGGTGGTGGTCGAAGTTGATAGGACCCCAGGTCCTGTTGTATCTCGCCCTGACTTCCCACACGAACGTCATAGGATCATGTATGTCGCGAGAAAACGTGAATTGATTGTTCCTGTTCTCGATGATATTGAGGTATACATCGGAAAAAGGCGGTAGTATGAAGGCTCTTTGTTGTTTGGCTCTTGCAGCGACGCTTGCAAGAATCCGGTGTGCTTGAGGGATGCTAGGACACGAGAGGTTGGTATACTCGATATCAGCACCTGTAGGGATCAGATCTGGAAGGCAGGCAACGGTCGCCAACATTAGGTTAGCAGCTTGTGGCGATGCCTCCTGTGCTTCTGATAGAGCAATAAGATTGTTGAGATGATCATGCGATTGTAAGAGACCGATGATATCAAGATGTCTTTGTGGAATACCCTTGTCGGCGTCACCCACGTGACCTTGGAGGTTGTCATTTATTATGGTTGATGCTTGCACCAGGAGGTTGAAAGTGCTCAATACACGCGCAGGTTGCTGGGACAGCCGTGGTAGGTTGCAAGTTGTCGACGATGGCAATAGACTCGCCGGCCTCCACGGTTCCCATTCTTCAATGCCATCAGCATCAAGTATTCCCACCGATTGGACGTCGCAGGCTCGCAAGTATGGCCGTCTGTGCAGCCGGGCCGATAAAAGAGTCTCTAGGACAAAACAACTCAATACAACCCGTTTGCTTCGGGGATTCAACGACGATGATTGTGCGATACCGGGTTTTAGAAGACCTAACTCCACAGCATGGTAAACAGCTTTCCCAACGAAGGCCCACGCCATTCTCAAGTTGCCCTGGGCGTAGTAGAGAATGGTAAAGATTAGCATGGCTTGAATATGGCCGATATCCCTTTGACTTTCGTAATGTGATATCAGTTGTGAAGCCCGTGCGAAAACATTTCCGAACTGATCTCGGGGATCTTTGCTAGAGCCGTCCTTCCCAATGACAACACACTCTGTGTATCTGGCGTAGGCGAGCATCGAGAAAAGACAGGCCTGGTCTCCTAGGGAAAGTTGATCGGCCTGACCGCGGTGAGACTCGGCAGCAGAGAGAGTGTATGCTGCCCGAAAGGCATCATTCTTCAAGACAATAGGTATCCAAGAGTTCGTGCTTGCGAAATAGATATCCAGAAGTTCAGGCCAGCCTTGCAATAGATTGGAAGACCCTAAAGTATCACTTGGTGTCGTTTCGGCGGCCGCTGGCATGCCGCCACCTCCTTGTTGTGCAGGGGAACCATTGACACCTGGAGTACTGCCACAATCAACCAACATAGTCTGGCTGTTGGTTGATGAGTTTTCAGAAAGTAGGGTGCTTGTACCGGTCCCTTCCTTAATAGACAACGACTCTTTCAGGGCTTCATCAAGTCTGTCGTGTAGATCACGCGCAGTAAACTCTTCATCTTCTCCGGATTCGACTGTCGAAAGAATTCTCTCCAGTTCCTTCCATGATGAGCTGTTCCGCCAGGTCTCTACCAGCACGTTGACAGTCGAGGCAGACTGATGTTCCTGGTCACCGATTGAAGCGATAGAGGACTCGCCTTTCAATATGGCAACAATTAAGTGCTCACATCCCTCTACAGAGTGGAATACCAGCCCGAGCAATATCTCGAGGCCCCTCACGTAGCCCGTCGTAAGCCCGCGTTTTTTGGGACGTCGTACGTAGGAGCAGTCGCGATCCTGAGATTTGCACGATCCACAAATCGGCTGTATTCCATCGCATCGCTCTTTCTTTCTGCGGCACTACGAGATCGGACGTCAGAATTTGGATCTTGGTCCACCTCCACATCGCGGTGGTGATCAGAGCACTCGGAAGCGCTTACATACCTCCGCGCACGCCCAAGATACCCGGAGACGTTTGGTCCGCTTCGCTTCGGAATGTCCCGCTACCTGGATTGTCTCCGCGTCCCTTTTCCTCGAATGTGTCTCGCTTGATGACATGCTGGGCCAGTAACCCCGGCTCCCTACCAGGGCGGGCAAAATTGTAGGCACTCCCAAAGACACAGGCCCGACCTCCGCAGCTCGAGCAGATGGACCTAGTAATTCTACGTGCCATGCATTGCAAGCTCGTGGAGAGAGTACTTTGACTGGGAGTCCATTATGGCAGAACGTACTTCCCCAGAATTTTGCCCAGACTTGAAAAATAATGCGTCGACGGGGATGGTCACGTCACTGCAAAGTGGCCGGCAAAGGTCTTAGCCGGAGGTCACAGCGCTGGCAAAGCACCACAACTGCCCCGAGTCGGATACCAACGACTACCGAGAAGATCGAGGGCTCCTTACGCAAATAGAATTGACTGGACGAGGCTTGAGTAGCGCTCGCCGTGCGCATTGACTCCGTCTAAAGCCGAGAATTGAAATTATTGTCAAACGGAAATGGCCAGGAGAGTTGCAGTCCTAGACGGTCTCTCAACTCCAACCCCGGTGAGCTGCCATGCCGGGACGCAGGTTCGCGCCTGACGCCTCAATAGTCCTTATCTCTCTCAGAGGGGCGGGGCGAACGACCTTGGGGCTTTTGGCAGCAGGCTCACTAGGCTTCCGCCTCATCGAAACCGACACCATCTTCCAAGAGACATTCGGCCTTTCAAGACGTGCTTACACATTCAAGCACGGCCACACCGATTGCCGCTCGAAAGAATCCAAGTTGCTGGAAGGTGTTCTTGCTCAAAATCCATCACGAACAGTCATAATTTGCGGCCCAATCTGTGTTGATGAATCGGGCCAGACTCTTCTCCGTGGCTTTGCGAAGGACCATCCCATCATCTACATTCTCAGAGACCCGGAAAGCATCTCCCGCCATCTAGAATGTTCTTCGGCGGCTGTCTCTGCCATAATCCAGGCCGGAAATCCCACCTTCAGATCTATGTCCAGCTTCGAGTTCTTCAATCTTGCCCACCCTCGGCCAAGCCAGCGCCAGGATGCGCGTGAACAAAGTCTTGCTGTACAAATGCCAACATTAGCCTTGAAAGAAGTTCAGAAAGACTTTCTGCACCTGGCATATAGCATCCAAGGCCGCGCAGCCGCCCGGACGGCGCAGGCTCGCACGCCTACCGCTTTAGCAGCCCTCGAACGGAAGCTGTACACTTACGCCCTCCAATTGCCGTTGGAGCAGGTGCCTCAGATGGCCCAAGTTCTGCGTCAAAGAGATTGTCTCGTTGACGCCATCGAGTTTAGGGTTGACTTGTCGACCTTTTCTGGACCATCTTCGGTCTTCGATCACTCTGCGGCCAGCAACATCACCAAAAGCTTCTGGACGATTCGGAATGCCTCCAGGTTACCTCTGATCTTTCATATCATCCATTCATCGGGCTTGCCCCAGGTATCATGCGGTATTTCCGACTGCGATAATGTAGTGCAGCTGTACCGGCAGGCCGCGCATTTCGCCTTAAGACTCCTGCCTGAATACTTGACCGTGGACCTTGGTCTCGGCAACGCGCTCGTCGAGGATATTGTTTCAGGCAAGGGGCACACCAAAATCATCGGCGATTACTTTGATACCAACATCGATAGCGCCGGCTGGAGGAGCGAGCACCGCATGTCATGTTTTGTTCAAGCCCAAGATCTCGGGTGTGATCTTGTACGCCTCAGCCAGCCAGCCCTGTCTGAAGCTGACAACCTCGAGGCACAACGGTTTCTCAAGACCGTGGCAGAGTCCGGAAGCAGCCGAATACCCGCCATCGCATACAATACTGGCAATATTGGCCGCCAGTCTCGAGTTCTTAACCCAATATTATCACCTGTCGTTAGCACCCTGGGTATAAGGTCATCATCCCAATTACTGACAGACGAGGGGCTTTTCACTGTTCAGGAAGCGCAAAATATCCTGTATTCTTCCCTCACACTACAACCTATGCGATTTGGAATATTTGGTCAAGGGGTACTTTCAAGTCTCTCTCCAGCAATGCAAGGTGCCGCTTTTCGATATTCTTCCATGCCGCATACGTATCAGGCTTTCAATTCGCCGTCACTTCAGGATCTGGCTCTCTTTGTCAAGAATGCGACTTTCGGCGGCGCGAGCATTACGTCTCCCTTCAAACAGGAGATCTTACCATTAATTGACATCCTGAGCCCCGACGCTCAGGCGATCGGTGCTGTGAACACAGTCATACCGCTGCGGAGTGTTGGCGATAACGCGTTGCTAGACCGGACTTCGACAGGACCGGTGCTGGCTCTTTACGGCGAGAATACAGACTGGATTGGAGTCCACACCACGGTCCGCCGGAACCTATCTCCCGTCAATGCCGTCAAGCCTCGGACATCTGCCCTCGTGCTAGGCGCGGGTGGCATGGCCTACGCGACTGTGTACAGCCTGATACGCCTTGGAGTGCAAAACATATGGATATGGAGTCGCACCCTGGCACATTCCAAGGCTCTAGCTGCAAGATATGATGGAAAGCGATACTCTTTCCCGAGACCCGAGCTAGTAGCTATGGATGCGCCTCATGGTCTACGAGAAGATGATTATTTTGGCCCGGCCAGCGTCAGGGCGATTGAGAGCTTGGAAGAGGACTGGCAAGCCTCTACGGCGTTACCTACCATAATAGTATCATGCATACCCTCCCCACAAATCGAGATTCCTTCTTCTTGGTTGGGAAGCAAAACTGGAGGAGTAGTCGTTGAGGTAATTCCGAATTCTTTTCTACTTCCTTACTACTTACCATCCAACATTCGTACTGACATCCTTGCAGCTAGCATATGACCGCCTCGAGACAACCCTGTTGAAGCAAGTGCGCGAACAAGGAAGGCCTGAGTGGATCAGAGTTCACGGCTTGCACGTGCTTCCCGAACAGGGGATTTCTCAATTTGAGCTTTTTACTGGTCGCAAGGCACCACAGAAGCTGATGCGCGCCGATATGCTGCGCGAATTCAAAAGGATGCACCTGAGACGCGGTCAAACGGCGTAACTCTCTTTGGCCGCGATCATCAGTCTTCCAGACCAGTTGACCCTAAGCTGAGCAATTTTCGATTGGTTGTTGGCAAGAAAGTGGTACTTGATTAAGTTATTGCCTCTCAGCTGGGGCTTTTCTTTGGATGTACCTCTATGGTTGTTCTAGCCGAATAAAGTCATCCCCTGCTTGTATAAATATAATAGCCAACATTGTCGCGATGCGCTCAAAATCACCCCGATCTTCTAGGTCGTGCTCAAAGAAAATTCCCCTATCGTCCCTTGACCGGAGCCCTTCTCTTCAGCTCTTCATCCATCGCCTTTGACATGACTTCCTTAGGCGCAGCTTTCCCGGTCCAAATTGAAAATTGTGCATAGCCTTGTTCTCTCAAAACGTCAATTCCCTTAAAGATTCGCCAGCCCGAATACTTCGCAGCTGCTTTTTCCATGGCCGTGACAGGTGGTTTATAGGCCATCTCGACCAACACCCCGGTTTCTACGCCCCCAAACAATTTTGCCGGAATCTTGTCCTCGGTGAGGTCGTCAGCGGGAATACATCCTATCACGACTCTGGGTGGAGTGGCTTTCGACGCCTCCGCGGCTCCCTGGAGTGTCTCGTGTATCTCGAAGCTTGCCTCCGTGAACCTCGATGCCATGGACTCTGCGTTGGCCCTGGTGCGAT
Organism: Diaporthe longicolla; assembly: GCA_000800745.1. Lineage (NCBI taxonomy): Eukaryota > Fungi > Ascomycota > Sordariomycetes > Diaporthales > Diaporthaceae > Diaporthe > Diaporthe longicolla. The sequence goes on from JUJX01000003.1 coordinate 488,489, forward strand.
TGACCACCATGATCTTGGGGATCCCCAGCTGGATCAGCGCGTAACACGCCGCCCTGGCCGCACCTCCCGCACCAAGCACGAGCCCCGGGGAGTCCACAAGCCCGGATATGCCCGCGCTGTCGATGCAGGCCTTGATACCGGACCAGTCTGTATTGTCTCCGCACAGCTTTCTGTCCTTTTTGCAAATGGTGTTGATGGCGCCTATCTTCCGAGCAGCGTCGGAAACAGATTCGAGAAGGTGCGCAACTTGCAGCTTGTGTGGGAAAGTGACGGAAGCGCCGCCAAAATCAGGGTCATTAAGGAGTGCCGCAACGCTCGAGTCTATCTCCGGAGTCTCATGGATCGTGTAGTGTCCGGCGAAGCCCGTGTATTTGAAGCCCGCGTTATGAATGGTTGGGGAAAGGGAGTGTGAGATGTTGTATCCGAAGATGTAAAACTTCTTGACACTTGTGGGCAAATTATGTTGTCCGATGTCATGCTTAACACATTCTGGCTGCCCATCTGGCAGACGGCTTAGTGTTGCCATGGCTCTTGGCTGATTTTCAGAGCTCTTGCCAACAAAATTGATGGGTTTTAGAACTCAACAACATGCACCTTTAGTTGATAAAGTTGTTTCGTCTACTGACATGCTTTTTACAATGGTTTCGGTAATCTATTTCCCCGGTAGAGGTGGCGGCGTATCAAGCTCCATCCACCTAGATATCGGCTAAGATCTCTGCCGACAACACATGCTCCGTTTTTGGCGTAACTACTACCAGGCTGCGAAGAATCAATAAGTAAGAACAGCAAGCAAAGGTAACTCGGGAGTAGAGAATCGGTATGATGGGCCTTTTCCGCTTGTTCGCTTCGCAGCCACAGCAACTACATGGATCACTTTCCCAGGTCGGCAGTTTTGAAACGCAAGCAACCTGCTCAGGCAAGATTTGCAGGTATTAAGCTTAATTCGAATTGATCTGTAGGGTAGCCTCCTGCGGGATTGTAGATTCGTATGGAATTGCTTGATGGAACGCAGATGAGGCATGGTAGTTAAAGAGGTTCCAAAAGGGTTCCAAAAGGGCTGTGAAGGATTTCTTTCTGTTTTTCGAGAGTTTAGCTGTGCCGCTATAACAATGCATACGGTGTCTGAAAAGTGGTGAAGTATGTTGAAAATATCCTCGGAAGTTCAACCTGAACAGCCAGATAACCAGCACGGCTAAACGATAATTTGGGATATCATCGAAGATTATTCAGGTTAGCTCTTCAGAAGTAGGCTGGGGGGGTTCGGGGGTTGGGTTCCTGAAATCCGGGGTTAGGGGCCCATGAGCCAATTCTGATGCCGAGAAGTCAGCCCTGTTGTGTTACCGGCTCGTTCCCTGAGATAATAAGTGGGTTCATTCTTTAGGCCAGCACAGCGCAAAAGATCAATTAAGCTCTGGCGGCGGTTGTGACGTCGTCCTGTCCGCCTGCCCTCTGGCCTCTCTTTAGCACTGTTCGTCGTGCGATGTGAAAGGTATCCTTTCCAAAGCCGAGCCGTCTGTCTCTCGCAGCGCCGACCTGGAAACCTCATACAAACAATGTTGAGCAACCTCTTGGGCGGTTCTGCCCCGCAGAAGCGAGGGGAGCAGCTGTTGCCTCCGACACGCAACGGGGCCGAGGACTCCAGCGAGCACAAGGACGGCGAGGCGAAGCCATTGGACCCCGGCAAGCAGAGGGACAAGATCAAGGCCCTCGACGGCTTGCGGGGTGTCGCCTGCTTCCTTGTCTTCAACTACCACTTCCTGTGGCCATGGACGCCTTTGATCATGCTGGGCTACGGGGCAAGGCCGCCGTACTCCCCGGAGCCCTTCACCGAGTGGGCGTCGCTGCCCATCTTGTGTCTCCTGCATAGGGGTAGACCTATGGTGGCCATATTCTTTGCCATATCCGGCTATGTTCTTTGCAGGCACATGTTGAGGTCCATGTATCAGGGACGCCTCGACGACACCCGCAAGAGGCTCGGATCTGCAGTGTTCCGCCGCATATTTCGCCTCTACATTCCGCCGTCCATCAGCATGTTCATCGTGGCATTGCTGGTGCAGATGGGTGCCTTCAAATCCGAGGATGCTATCTACAAGGGGAGCGACTCGATCTGGATCAATGGCACCGTGACCCAGGGGTTCTTCAATGAGACATGCATGACCAACGACACGATCGCGGTAATGGGCACCGAGGGGATCGCTGGCGCATTGGGCCTAAAGACCCAGAACTACCTGAACGATACGATTCACTGGAACGATACGCTCTGTCTCAACTCCACGTCGACATTGTACGGCGCTGCCGCCATTTACAGCCCCGAGAATCAAATCGAGGTGAAGAAGCCCAAGAGAATGCTCAACGGCACGCTGGGGTTCAACGGTACCATGCACTTCAACGAGACTGAAAGTTTCAACGAGACTGAGGACAGCAGCTGGAGGGATAAGGGCACCCTGCGCGGGCTTTACAGCTACCTGGGGTACGATGCGGACGGCTCTCAGTTCGAGGTGCCCCACCTGAACTCCAGCTTCGATTTCGGTCTCAACAGCACCAACACCACACAGAACTTCACGTGGATGCAGCTTGGTGGCATGTGGGAGGAGCATCCGATCATCCACCCTCACATCTTCAAGGCTCTCGCCAACTTTACCGTGGTGTACTCGGAATGGGCGAATCCCTTCAACTTTAACCATTACCACCCGCGATACGACCCGCACACGTACACCATACCAATGGAACTGCGCGGCTCGATGGTGCTCTACACCTTCCTGCTGGGCACGGCGGCACTCAAGGCAAAGTGGAGGCTGGGCACGGCAGCGGGTCTCTCCCTATACGCCTTGACTCTGGGCCGGTGGGACATCGGCACGTTTGTTGGCGGAATGGTTCTCTCCGAGATCGACGTGCTCTCCACCTCCGACCCGAGCGAGGTAGGACCGGACGACCGAGCCCTCCTGTTCGCCCTGGGCGGCGGGAAGGGCGGGGCCAGGGCAAAGCCATTGTCGCCGCTCAAGGCGAGGTCCCTTCGCTGGCTCCTCATCTTGGTCTCGCTCTGGTTCCTCTCATACCCGGACGCGGCCGCCGAGTATACTCCTGGGTTCAAGCTGCTTTCCTGGCTGGCGCCTCGCTACTACCACCCGATGTCGAAGTGGATGTACTACCAGGCTCTCGGGGCGCTGCTACTCGTCCCCTGCGTGCTCCGCAGCCCGACCCTGCGCAATCTGCTCGAGGGCTCAGTGGCGCAGTACCTGGGCAAGGTAAGCTTCTCCTTCTACCTGGTCCACGGGCCGGTCCTCCACAGTCTTGGTTTCTGGGTCATGCCGCGGCTGTTCGAGCTGTTCGGCAGGCCGGTTGGGTTTGTCATGGGGTGGTTCATGCTCTTGAGTGCCACCCTGAAGCTGGTGTCTTACTGGCAAGTGATCGATAATTGGAGCGTCACTGTGGGGAGAAGGGTGGAAGCGAAGCTGGTTCGCTCCTGATGGGATCACCTTTTTCGAAGCATTTGCATCCGTGCATTTTCAGGGCGAGAGGTTTTTCAATTGATGATAGAGCCCCGTCTCACCAGGGAACGTTGACAACAGCGCCGGGGTACTGCTCCACGTTTGTTATAGATTAGACAAGAGCATAAACGGCAATAAGTCACTGCCGAGGATGAGAACCAGGAGTTTGAGTTTTGGGGTGATTTACGGGCACAGGGATCCTTCGGTGTAATCTGGCGTTTGCGGGCATCTTTTAGACATGAACGTCCGAGCATTGTACACCCGAGGTATATCGACAATGTATCAGATATGTGGAATATAGAAATCTACTTTTGGTTGTGGAAGGTGCCACAATCCCACGGAACAGGTCCAAGTGCAAGCACCGAAGGATCTGTTCGCAATACTGAAGCCTTCTTTGTAATGTTGTGATCAAGGCCCTTGCATCCGAGCCGTCACGAACACAAGCATGGCCGGCCCTGCTAATCGGTTACGTGCCTAAGTGGGCGACTGACCCTGCTCGGCCGAACAGGCACAGCCACTGAAGGTTCGGCAGCCGTACGACACACAACATGCAACCCAAGATCCTGCCATGCCAAGCTGCGAGCCAACATAACAGTATCTGCAAGGCCCCATTGGCCTTGGGCGACCATGCCGTCCAACAGGATCAGGGTGAGCTGCGGTTGGTCTCAATTCCACTTGCACACCTGTCCGCCCCCCCCCTTTTGCCGCCTTTACGACCTGATCAATTTTTCCCAGTGCCAATTTTAGGAATCCTTCCCTCCCATCCATTGCAATTTGCTGCGAGGGAATCGCGAGATCCGGCGCGCGCAGCTGATTGGGCTGGACGCGCCTCGCTGAGTCGCCTGCGCCCCATGGCCGCAGAGGAGCCGATTTTAACTTCTGATTTGGACTGGGGAGAGGATTCATCGGCATAGCGCCAGGAACGGCGAACGCACTTGTCCGCAATGGGAGCGTCGCAGGTCCCTGGAGGAGCTATCCGTATTGCCCTTGTGGGCCCCACGATGCAACGCAATCAAAAGAATCCTGGCGGCGCCCGCACACCCAGACGTGCCAGGGAACTGTTGCAGTCTGCGGGTGGGAGAAGGGGCTCTCGTTCTACTCCAGAATCTTTTGCTGCTCAGGTCCTGTCGACCTGCATGCCATCCAGGACAACAGAGCCCCGTCGCCCCCAAAAGATGCGCCGAAGATGCGCAGGCCCAGGGGCAACGTCCAGTCTGAGCAATAAAACGGAGCATTGTGGGTACTCGTGAGCTTTTTGATCCTTCTACGAGATCTCATTACCCCAGGGCGCCAGACACTCGGGGCATTTTCCCCTTGACCATCTCGTCGGTAGCGCCCAACCACTGCTGTGTTGTTCTTCGACCATGTTGATCTTGCGCCTCTTCCTGCTCGTGGCCGCTGCGCTGGTGGCCCGGGCCCAAGACGCTGCATCGGCCAAGGTCACATCCATCTTTATTGACACTGTCTCCGGATACGACGAGCTCTCGACATGTGCCGAGGAGGTCCTCTCGACCATCGTACGAGCGCAGTACAGCGGGTGCGGTGACAAGGGCGCCGTGACCTCTTACACATGCTTTTGCACGGACTCGAGCTCATTAATGAGCGACATGATCACGAATGCCGTTTCAAATCGGTGCGACTCATCGATCGTCTCGGATCAGGCTTCAAGTGCAATTGACGTCTTCGATGCGTACTGCGCCATCGGGGTCCCGGGTGACCTGGCGACAACGACCACGGCCGGTACGTGACTCTACACAGTCACCTGAGCGACGGAATGGGATATTTGTTCAAGCTGACCCCTGAGTCGTAGCTTCAACGGCGAGCGGAACAGCGTCTGCGTCGCCAGCATCGACGGCGTCGTCAACTGCGGCATCGGCGACATCTGTGGGTTCGGGATCCGCTTCTGCAACTCCGACCTCCACGTCAGCCCCGAGCTCGTCAATGAGCCGTTCGAAAGTCGTGGCCATCGCGGTGGGGATTTCCGTGCCATGTGGCATCATAGCCATCTCAATGCTAGCATCTCTGCTTTGGTGCCGCCGCCGCCGGAGACACGAGCAGCTGAGATCCGAGAAGCGCCAGCAGTTGGAGGCGACATCCCAGGCGGCGGGTGTGGGGAGTTCGAGGCCCGAGTTCAGATGGCCGGCCCGGATCGCAGGTACGACGCAGGAACTGCCGACGCAGTATCACAGCCACGAGATGCCAGCTAAGGAGCCTATCGCTTCGCCCAGCAACTCGGAATACCACATATCGCCTTTGCCGGTCGCACCGTCGCAACAGAAACAACCTGTCTATCAGGTCCAGTCGGAGAAGATCCCGTATCAGCACCAAGAGTTCTACCAGCCGTCTACAAAGGAGCAAGACCAGCGGCAAGAACCACAGGAGCTGCCAACGGGGATCGAGGACAGGCACGAGTTGGAAGGAAGCCCCAGCCCGCTGTCACCGACGGGCCGCTTTTCGTATCAGACATATGAAAAGTGACCAGGCGAGGCATCATTAAGAGCGAGAAGATACCCTATTTCCATTGTATTTATGACCTAATGTAGACAATGAGGCGGCCTTTCTAATTGAAGCCAATACGATCTAGCCACTGCTTTCCCACGAGCCTCTCCCGCCGTATCATTTCCGTGGCTGCTCTGTGACAAAAATACGATCAAGGCCACATCAACGAAGGATGGGCGTGACGCGTCAGCACTATGACATGGTGGTTGAGCACTCGAGTTCCAAGGTCGGGTGTGGATTGACGACAATGCTTGGCTAGGCCACCTGCCCGTATGTGCGCTGTGCATCTGGCCTTCCAGGCCCCTGGGCGTCAGAACTCAAAAGTCGGGCTACTGCAAGCATAGGCTGTACACTAGATAAGATGATGGGCTTGTCTCCTGTCATAGGGGTCGTTCTCCGCACCAACGCGGGGTCTTGCAGGCTATCGTGGGGAAGAGACAAGAGCCCCACATTGTTTATTTTAGATGACTTTCTGGCTTGGCAAAGATATTCTTATAATCACGAACTGCTGAATGGTTGCGGGTTTGCTGAGGAAGATAGACCTCTCTTTCGCCACTGGGCGACACAGCCTCACGTGTTGGAAAAATAGAATGGAAAAATAAAAAAGGGGGGCGGGGGTGAATTAGGACTGACGGTGGCCCTGGAATGCTCACATGGTGGATGTGAGGTAGTTCTCAGAAGATGCATGGTCAAATACGGCGCAAGTTGCAAATTCGGTGGATGTAATCGATTTAGGATTTCACAGATCTTCCTAAACTGAAGCCGTCAATTAGTTCCAAAGACACTATGTTGGAGGCAGGATTGTTCTCGGTTACACCATTCCAATTGCTGGCGTTCATGAAAGTCACGTCACGAACTTCTCTGGTCTGGCTCGCGATCGTCGCTAATAAATGAGCCATTACCACCCCACGCTCACAATTGTGAGACCTTGTAAAGCTCTTCTATACTAAAAAGGTTCAGATATGATACTTTTTGCAGGGCTTCTAGAACCTCGGTTTTTAAGCATACTTTTGACCCAACATCGACATTAGCCTTCGCCTTGCCTTCCAATCGGTGCCGAACCGGCAGACGAAAATTTGGAGCTCTGCGACCTTGTCGTCCCTGACCGAAGTGCTCCCTCCCACCGTCAGCGATACCTTGACTCACCCGGCCGACATCTTCCCAGCCTAGTAGCGAGTCCGAATACCCGGGGTTCGGCCTTTCACATTTGAGGAGACCACATCGATCTGGGACCAGAATTCTTCGACAACCAAAATGGACGTCGACTCAAACATGATCGACCCGGCGCTGTCCGACTCCACCATGGACCACCTGCCACCCAGAGGGGCGAACGGCCCAGCAAGCGACGATGACGACCCAATTATTGCTTCGTACAACGTCTTCCTCAAGCCCTCACTGCCCGCCCACCGCAGTGTCATGATCCTCGAGCACCCAAACAAGTCCGACGGCAAGAAGATGGCCCGCGCCCCGCTCGAGATCCGCATGAAGACCAACACCGGCATGGTCGAGGTGGACTACCCCATCGACTACAACGCCTTCTACGACAGGTCCAAGGGCCTCAACTGGGGAACCCACCTGCAGAAGAGTACCGAGGCCAAGAAGGGCGGCACCCACGGTCTCGCAGGTGGCTTTGGCGTCGGCGCGCCCCCGCCCCGCGCGAGGCCTGGGAGGCAGCAGGATGAGGTGTTCGACCCCAGCACTGACTGGGCAGAGGCGCTGAGGAAGGACTACGTCTTGCGTACGCAGACCTTGGGTGGACAGATGCCGGATACAAGCCAAGAGTCCAAGTACATGGTTGGGGTGTTCTCTGGACGTAGGTGAAAACGCTCATCCCACTGAAGGACCACCTCCTCGTTCCGTACAATCGCTTACATTGTCCGTTTCCACATAGCAAACCTTCACCTGACACCCGCAACGTCTCTCATCCACCTTCGCCCCCAGCTCCACCACATCGACGCCACGACCGAGCAGGAACGTCTCGCAGCCACCCGCAGCGGCCCAGGCGGCCCAGGAGCGGCGGCTACCAAGGACGTCGCGCGCGCCATCCACATGACGGTGAAGCAGAACACGGACGGCAGCGAGGAGATCGTGCAGGAGACGATGGCGGACCGGCTGAAGAAGGTGCAGCTCGAGGCCTGGAAGAAGATGCGCTACGTGCACGAGGAGGCGAGCGACTCGTGGGCCGTCGCCGAGGAGGCCCTGTTTCTGCACCAACCGGTAGCCCCCGCCGCGGACCAGGACGCCAGCAAGGGCAAGGCGCCCGAGGCCGAAATCGATCCGCTTAGCCAGCCGGGTCTGCCGGACCTGGTCGACAAGGTGGCGCAGCTACGGACCGCGTGGGACGAGGACAGCATGCTGGAGACGACGAGTGGAATCGAGAGATCGAAGAACGTCAAGATCGAGATTTTCGACGACGAGCCTGCTGCTGGGGCGGCACCCAAGGCGAAAGGCAAAGGCAAAGCCGTTGCGACGACCACCAATGCGAAGACTACAACCAGGGGTAAGAGAGCAACCAATACCAACACCGCGAAAGCAGGACCTTCGAGGACCAAGAAGACTGATTGATGATTACACGAGTGCTGATTACGGATGGCGTTGTTTTGATTTTCTAGGGACAGGGTCATGATGATTCACGCGAGGCAGCAGCAAGGCTTTCTGAGTGCATACAACGGCGTTGGTTAGGCGCAAAAGGTCATTGATACCCACACACGGATAAAAGGGCTCTGGCACGCTGCAAGGCACTGAATGCGTATATGCATTGTTGTATTTGCTTTCGACGGTTTGCTGATCAACAGTGATCGGCTCAATCTATAGAAAGGCGTAATACCCTCCTGCCGAACCTCACCTTATCTTTCTCTCGTGCTAGTCCTACGGATATGTACAAGCCGCTCGTGCCTGTTGTTCGAATATCCGTTCTCACTGCTTCGACGGCACCTGAAACCGCGATTCTCGTGACGATCGTCCATTTTCCGCCGTGGACTGGCTTCGCAGCCCATCGTCGCCATTCGTTAATGTCGCTAACCTCCTCCGTTCTCCAAAATTTCAATCCCACCTGTCTTGAGCAACATGGGCCCCAGTGTGCACTCTGCAGAGGGGCGTCAACATCGACCACCCGTATATCGCGGAAATTAACCCAGCAATGACACATCGAGGCCGATGGCTTGCATGAACAAGTTCACATTGTTGAGACGCTGCACTGCCAGATCTTGAGGCAGGGTCTTGGCAACCTCGACGGTCCCGAGCACACGGTCCTTGACTCCTACAACCAGTCGCTGCTGCTGATCAGCATTGGCGCCGATGCCAAGGGCTGCGAGAAGCTGCCAGACATAGGCGTCCTCGCCAGACACCGGTGTGCCAGGGAACATGTATGGCAGAGTCGGCTCCAAAATGTTAAATAGGTTCGCGTAATTGCGCTCCCTACATGGAATGGTTAGCACGCTGCTTCCGGTCGTTTGCAAGAAGTCACATACCACGCGCCGCCGTCTTGGCCCCGGATGGCGTCTTTGCCTCCTTGTTGCTGGATCATAATCTCGGCACGGCTCAGAATCATAGTCAAAAACCCAGCACCAACCCGGGTTCTGGCAACGAGATCCACATTGACCTCGGAACAGAGCAAGCCTAGAATGCCGGTGATGATGTTCAACTCGAGCTCGCCCATGAACATGAAGAGCGTGTTATGTACTGCCATGCTGAAGAGCTCGATATCCTCACGCAACTTTGCGTCAAGGTTGATATGACCGTCGGTAACTGAGCCCCTTCGGACAACGTCGAGCTTGTCGAGATTCACGACGATCAATGTGAGAATCGTCGTACGCTGTTCAAAGTTCACATGGCGAAAAACTCGCGGGATGGCTTTCTTGCCCTTGGCAGTCTCGAGCATTGCAATGAAAGGGTGGACGAATGCTCCTGCGGGCACGGGTTCATGGATCTTGAGCTCTCGCCAAAGCTGCTGATTGAGCTCTTGCGTCGTCTGCTCCCATTCGGCGAACTGCTGGACGAGCTCTGAATCGTTCTCGCTCGCTGCCGGAGGCGGCATCTTGCGCCCGTGATCCTCCAGCTTCATCAAAGTGTTGTAGACTTTCTCAATGTCTGCGAGCAGGTTCTTCCTGTTAAGAATCGAACCGGGATGAGCCTTGTGTGGTGTGCCCTGACGATGCACATCACCGCCACTTTCTGTGCGCTTGATGTTGAGCAACGGCTTCGGTGTCTTGGCATTGCTGAAAGAAATCTTGCCCAGGCTGCCCTCGATGACAAGCTGTGAATTCTTGGGCTTGTTCTTAGCCGCCTCTACAGCCCGCTGAACTTGCTGTTCCATGCGCTGCATATGATTTTCCGGTCCACCACGGTGACGCCTGTGGCCGCCTTGACGGTTGCCCGTCTGGTATAAATATGTCTGCGCGAAGTTGCTCAGAGGTTGGCTGGGGTTCTGGCGCTGGCCACCACGAATCTGGTTGTGAACCTGGTAGTAGAAGTCTTCCGCGAGGGCCTCATCGGTACCGTTGTCGGACGGGTTGCCTGTAGCTGCAACAAGCTGCTGCAGCTGTATGCGCGTGATGAAGTTCTTGTCGTGCGGGGTCATGATGCCGTTATCGCGAGACAAGAGGTAGATCTTGTGATTGCGTTTGGCTCGGCGCGCCTCCTGCTCGAGATAAGCGGCCTTCTCGTCTTCCGACAGCTGGGCCAGTTGCGAGGGATGGGTGATTATCGGTGGCTGGCGACCAATAGAACCTTGTGACTGGTGCGTAGGATGAGATGGGTATGATGGGACTCCAACCCGAGCGGCGTCACCAGATAGGCGGTCTGGGTTTTGCAAGATCTGGGTAGGCTTGGGCACTTGCTGACGCTGCTGGACCATGGGACTCGATGAAGGTGGCACGGTGGGCTGCGGTTGCTGGGGCTTTGAGCGAGGTCGCTGGAGGATTTGCACGGGCTGACCATGCGCGTGAAACTGCGCGGTATCGTTGGGACGCTGAGCTTCGGTTGGAATATGCGGTTGTCCACCATGGTTGGATCCACCGTAAAAATTGGCTTGATCAAAACCTCCGTGGACTTGCGGCGCATGTTGCTGCGGCTGTGAAGCGGCCTGCTGGAAGTTGCCTTGGGCTGCTCCCGCACCAACTTGAGCTTGCTTTCTCGCTTGGGCTTCGGCTCGCATTGCAGCCTCCACCTCCTCCAAGCTCATGACCTTACGGCCCGAGGCTGGCGCGGGGGCTGGGGAGGGCTGAGCTGGCGCTGCAGGAGCCTGCTGCTCAGCGGGAGCGACGCCCCAGAGGGTCGGGTCGACCTGAAGATCCATGCTTGAGTCTGGCCCATCGTATTTCTCATATCCCGTGCGCACTGGCCTGTAAGCAGGCTGAGCATAGTTGTAAGGCGACGCATACTGACTATTTGCAGGAGCGGGTTGGGCTGCGGCGGCGGTCGCATTGTTGCGGGTGTAGAGCATGTGTTCCTCCTCGATGGCGTTGGCTACCTGAGCAGTCCGGCCAAAGAAGTCGAAATCTTTGCCAACCGGCCCACCACCTGCACCGGCGTCGCCTCCAAAGGTATCATCGTTGAAGTCATCGCCGGTTTCGTCAAGCTGGTCGCCGAGACCATCATAGGTGTCTTCAAAATCGACAGCATCTCCATCACCTTCGTGGTGACCGGAGAGTCCGGCGAAGGGATCATGCGCCTGGGAGAAGCCAGGTGCGGCTTGATTGTGGCCCTCTGTATCAAAGCCAAAGAATGACATTTTGCAGGCGTTTGTAGTCTCGAGGCTCAGAGGGGTTCGAGGAACGGATACAGGGCTAAAACCTTGTCAGTCAGAGAGAGGGTGCTAAGATGCAGGCCTGCGAATCAACACAGCATTAAAGAAGGGATTGGTGGGATGGCCGGTGAAGTAAGAGCGCGGAGTCTGCTTTTGGGCAGTGAGGTAAGACCAGCTTTCTGTTGTTGCGGGAACACCAGAAAGTGATGGAGCTGCCGTGTCAAGGATCGATGTCGAAGCTGTCGCGAGGTGGGCTGAAAACCAGCACTTCCAAGCTTACCATAGACAGGTAGCTTTCGCACATGCTGGTAAGGCCAAAGTGGGTCCATGGTGGGAAGGTGGGCAAGGGAGGGGTTGAACGACTGCGAGGACGGAATGATGCAGCTGACGAAGTCGCGGACGAGGATGCGCTTCGGGGGCAGAGCGGAGCAGGAGAGGTACTTACAACTAGAGAAAGTAAGGGTACGGCGTGTCTCCAATGGTCTGCTTTATCATGATCATCTCGAGACGCAAGTGGGCAGGATAGCAGCGGGACAGGATCTTGACCTGGCCGGTCCAGAGGAGGTTTAGACGCAGGAGAGAGTCGTCCCCAAGAATAAGAATGGGCGAGCAGTTAGGAAGCAGAAGGTAGGCAAGGGAAGACAGGCAGCCCTTGGGTCAACAAGCGACAGGGTCGGTGCAGTAAGGATGGTTGGGCAGTGCTGGGAAAGATGACGCCTGGCACGATGCACACACAACACAAGAGGTGATGCGACAATTGACGACGAGAGCTCCAGGACTAGTGCAGCTGCACGGACCATCTCGAATCGGCGCTGTGGCTTCCGGCACCCGAGGTCCAACGTCAGGCAGTAATTGCCTTGGAGATGAGCGATTCAGCCGGCCGACTGGCCGGATATACAAGTCAACCTTCCATTCTGTTCCAAAGCGACAGGCGCCCAATTTTGTTTGCTTCCCTACCACATACCGCCATATCGTCGAGCATCTTCGTCACTCAAATGATCTGGCCACCTGGGCAGTTGTTGCACAGTCTCGGAGCTCATTTGTCGTTGTGCAACCGCCCAACGACCAAGTCCCAGGATATTGGGTACAATGGGCCGGCGATCATTCTAACTTTTGGCATTATGATAACACTGGGGGCGCTCTCGTGGTAATTTTCCAGGTAAAGAACAACAATACTTTGACACTGGACCTGGGGAGCTAGGACAACTGCCGTAAGAGGAATAGGCCGGCCGTGATACGAAAAGCCAGCTTCGTTTCATTGACGGGTTGTCTGGTAATGGCTGGATCCGGCAGTAATACGAGATTCTGAAAGCTAGCCCGGGTACGGAGGAATGAAGTGATCCTGAGTGGGCATAACCGACAACGCGGCCATCTCGGAACTAACTGACTTGGGTGTAAAGCCGCTGTTTAATGCTGTGTATCCGGCACTGGCTCGGGCGTAAACACACTGTACCGTCCAAATCCCTGGGGATTTCGAGCATGAGGCTGAGGATGTCGGGACAGGTGCCAGAGCAGATCCATTGGGATTGGTCAAAAGGCGAAACAACAAGTGGACTCGTGGGCTGGAAGCAAATTAACAGATTGTCGCACTTCAGAATGCGAGTTGACAGATTGACAAATGAATATCAGCAGAGCCATGGCTGGCACATGGCGACAACGGGCCCAGAGAGCCTAGACTGGGCGAACTTGAGGGATCTCAGCGCATCTCAGGGTCCTCCCAGGCTTTACAGTTGCCGGTCATTCCGGGTCCTCTCTTGGTCAATTTGCCACTGCAGCGACGCATCTCATCCCGAGTGCTGGAGCGCCTGAGTAGCGAAAGAGGGCTATGCGATACACAACCTCTGTGGGCACCTGCAACAGTTAGAACAGTTACTAAGTTTGTACCAAACGAAACAGGAGGGCAGCGGAATAGGGGGGGCATTGATGAATTCCGTTCAGGCCTGGGTGGCTTGGGTCTTGGGTGCAACGACATCCGGTGGCTTTATCGATACCCCTCTAACTGATAGGCGGCACATCGACGCAGCCTTCATGTTAGGGGTGCGGATGGTCCCTGGCCACTAAATTAGCGTTCGGTGCAGGGGTGGGACAAACTGACGCGGCAACTAGACTCAGACAGGAGGTGGTGCTGCACCTTAGAGCACGACCGACGACTTAACTGGCCTCCGTCCATTCGCACTTCTTTGCAACTGCTTATTTTCGCTTCTCCTGTCCGACCGACTCCTCTGCGGAAAACATCGCCCTGCTGGCGACTTCCAATTAGCACCAGCGGATTTCTATTCTCCTCGTCTCGCCTGAGAGTGCCGAGTTGGCGCGCAGTGTAGGCGGAGAATGCTACGCCTGAGCCCGACTTGCGACCACTAAGTGCCGATCGAGCCACGACACTCGACCAGCAGAACCGGCCGGCCCATTGGAACGCTCACGGCGCAGCCACCACCAATTTTCATTGAAATCTACCGACTACCCACTCTCCTTTTCCGTCCACCAGTATCTCCCAGTCTTCAAGATGGCTGGCGGCGTGCGGATATTGCGATACGCACTGCCTACCTTCTTCGTACGTCTTCGCAGAGCCAACTCCCCATCTCATCTATTCGCTCGGCTGCCCAAGTGCGCCGACGTACAGATGAGACCAGCGAAACCAGGCCGTACTAACACTACCCCCAGATAATCATTCTTCTTTATATTGCTCAGACGTCATATCGAGGCTCCATCACGACCCCCGGCTTCTCCTATGGCAATACGGATGCCACCAAACCAGATGGCGAAAAGACACAGGCACCCCAGACCGGCGCGAAGAACGGAGACCTGGGAACAAGCCCGCTGGTCACCCAGCCCGGATCGCCGCAATGGGAGGATCTGGCCAGCACTGCGCCCGGCCCGCGCATGAATGCCACATTTGTGACACTGGCTCGTAACTCGGACGTTTGGGAAATCGCACGCTCCATTCGACAGATTGAGGACCGGTTCAACCGTCGCTACAACTACGACTGGGTGTTCCTCAACGACAAGCCATTCGATTCAACTTTTAGGAAGGTGACCTCGTCTCTGGTCTCGGGGAAAACACACTATGGCGAGATTGCCGAGGAACACTGGTCCTTCCCTCCTCACATCGACCAGGAGAGGGCCAAGCAGGTCCGCGAGGACATGAAGGAACGCAAGATCATCTACGGAGACTCTATCAGCTACCGTCACATGTGTCGGTTCGAGTCCGGCTTCTTCTTCCGCCAGCCACTCATGATGAATTACGATTACTACTGGCGCGTCGAGCCCAGTGTCGAGATCTTCTGCGACATTCATTACGACCCCTTCCGGTTTATGGCGGAGAATGGCAAGAAGTACAGCTTCGTGCTCAGTCTATACGAATACGTCGAGACTATCCCGACTCTCTGGGATAGCGTCAAGAAGTTCATCAAAAATCACCCAGAGCACATTGCAAAGGACAACTCTATGGGCTTCCTCAGCGACGACAACGGCGAGAACTACAATCACTGCCATTTTGTACGTCCCCTTGATGCTTGTAGTTGGAGCGTCTCACTAACAATGACCAGTGGTCCAACTTTGAGGTCGGCGACCTAAACTGGCTGCGTTCGAAGGCGTACATCGACTTCTTCGAGTCTCTGGATCAGGACGGTGGCTTTTTCTACGAGCGTTGGGGGGATGCGCCTGTTCATTCCATCGCCGCCGGGCTCATGCTTCCCAAAGACCAGATCCATTTCTTCAACGACATCGCGTACTATCACGTCCCATTCACGCACTGCCCGACTGGCGAGAAACACCGACAAGATCTGAAGTGCCACTGCAACCCTAAAGACAACTTCGACTGGAAGGGCTACTCATGTACGTTTTATCTTCGGTCCATGTCTTTGTTATTATGCTGATCTCGTCCTGCAGGCACATCGAGGTACTTTGACATCAACGGCTTAGACAAGCCAGAAGGATGGGAGAGCCAAACAGATTAAAAACACATCGGGCAACTGGCCATTTTATGTAATTCCACATCTTCTGGTAGTTCAGGTTTTTCCCCCTCAAAAGGTATGGTGCGGCCGTAGCACTGGAGGAATCAAAGGATCTTGAAGGCGTCTGGGTCGGGGCTTGGCAAGCCGGATTTGGGGCAACGCGATTGATTTATCGCAAATGGGATAGCATTCATAGTTAGGTCCGTAAGCATGAACATCGATGCCTTGTGGGAGAAAGGGTAGATTTTGAGCGCAAAACAAACGTCACAAGGAATATGAAGCATTCGAAAAGACCATGGCAGCCACGTTGCGCGTCCTGAAGCCAGGCCTACGCCACATAAAGAGCTGCTATTAAAATATCATGGGCACATTCAAGCGTACCACTGGGCGTGAATTCCCTATAGCTTCGTGACTCTAAGAAGCAGATGCGTTGGTCACCGATCTATCTCGTTGATGTAGCTGTGGTTCCCAGGAATCCCATAGCTTACTTGGCATGACAGCCGTCTCCCCCGGCAAAGTTCCCAGATAGAGAGGTCTATGTTCATACGGTTTTGCAACTTGGATATATACTCCACCGTTCGCCATTGCTGGCCAATTCTTCCCACCAACGCCCCTCGATCCAACCTTAGCTGAGACTGGCCTTCTTAGGCTTCTTGGTGCCGTACTTGCTCCGGGCGTTCGTCCTGTTCGTGACACCACCCAGGTCAAGCGCACCCCTCACGAGCTTGTACCGCACACCGGGGCAATCCTGCGCCCTGCCGCCCCTGACCAGAACCACGCTGTGCTGCTGGATGTTGTGGCCCTCTCCCGGAATGTAGGCCGTCACAGTCTTGCCGGACGTGAGACGCACACGCGCCGTCTTTCGTTCTCCCGAGTTGGGCTTCTTGGGCCGCGTGATGCCGACCTTGATGCACACGCCCTTGCGCTGGGGATCGTGGCCGCTGGCCAGGGCGGGGGAGACGGCGTGACGAGCTCGGCGGGGTTTTCGGCAGCCCTAGATAAGGAATTTTCAGCATGCAGATCGGGCAAGTAGCACAGCCACGGGTTCTGGGGAAGCACGCACCTTGAGAACTTGGTTGAGCGTCGCGTTCTGTGCCGGTGTTGCTGAAAAGGACCGCAGGGGTGTCGACGGTTTGAGGAAAGCAGATTTTGCCACGGTACGAGCTGTGGGGAAAATCGACTTCCTTATCGATGGCATCAAGAGATGCCTCAGCATTGGCATCGCCATGACTGCTGGTGGTGAAGCTGCGAAGCCTGGAATACGCGGGTGTGACGAGTCGAGGTCCACTCACGTCTGTTCAGCATTGGAGGTTCCGATGAGCCCAAAATCTTGGGACAGCAGACGCGGTCGAAGCGTTCTGGGCATCGCTTAGTCACTTCCCTTCACATGCCATAACGCCTAATACCATAGTAGTGTAGTACTGTAGGTACCCATGGACCTCTACCCCGGACCCCAATTTTTCTCCATGACGCACCAGCCCGAGAGCACCCCTGCGGCCGGGTACATTGGGGGGGGGGCAGGGGTGTTCTGGAGCGGGATTGGAATGTGGGATGCGACCTGGTGGTTATCCTCGGCTTGAGCCCGTTCACTCCATCGTTTGTCGCAAGTCGCCTACTTGGCTTATTTTTCTCGAACCCGCCCCTGACCGTTGAGACATCCTGTACAAGTCTCTTTCTCGTGATCTTCGTGACGATCAAATTCCTGGCCTTACTCTCCCTGTTCTGCCACCCAGCCACATAGCATCATCACCTCTGCACACCATGTCATCTTCTCTCGCGAGAGCACTGCGCCCGGCTGTCCGGGTAAGCCAAAGGGGACTGAGCGGTCTGCGCGCAACCCCCAGAGTAGTACGTCCTGTTCAAAGGCTTGCCAATGCACAGAAGTGAGTATCCGGTGTACAACTTTGTCTGCAAGTGTGCTCACAAGTCTGGTGTTGTAGTGCCCGTTCTTTGTCCAGCACCCCGCGCCTGCTGTCCGACATTACGGAGATCCCACCCACGCCGATAACACACTTGTCCGAGGTCGAAACTGCAATGCAAGAGTCAGTGTCCAAGTTCGCCAACGACGTGATCCTGCCCAAGGTCCGAGACATGGATGAGGCCGAGAAGATGGACCCCGCCATAGTCGAGCAGCTCTTTGAGCAAGGTGTCATGGGTATTGAGATTCCAGAGGAGTACGGTGGCGCCGGCATGAACTTCACGGCCGGTATCCTCGCCATTGAGGAGCTTGCGCGTGTGGATCCCTCCGTCAGCGTGCTCGTCGACGTCCACAACACGCTGGTCAACACCGCCATCCTCAAGTGGGGAAGCAAGGACCTCCAGAAGCGGTTCCTGCCCAAGCTTGCCACCAACACGGTCGGGTCCTTTTGCCTGTCGGAGCCTGTTTCCGGGTCTGATGCTTTCGCGTTGGCTACCAAGGCCACCGAGACCCCGAACGGATACAAGATCTCGGGCTCCAAGATGTGGATCACCAACTCTATGGAGGCCAACTTCTTTATTGTCTTCGCGAACTTGGACCCTAGCAAGGGGTACAAGGGCATCACTGCCTTTATTGTCGAGAGGGAGATGAAGGGTTTCTCCATCGCCAAGAAGGAGAAGAAGCTCGGCATCAAGGCCAGCAGCACATGCGTCGTCAACTTTGATGATGTCGAGGTCCCCAAGGAGAACCTCCTCGGAAAGGTGGGCGAGGGCTACAAGTATGCCATTGGCCTCCTGAACGAGGGCCGGATAGGTATCGCGGCACAGATGACGGGACTCGCGCTGGGCGCCTGGGAGAATGCTGCCCGGTATGTCTGGAATGACAGGAAGCAGTTCGGCCAGCTGGTCGGCGAGTTCCAAGGCATGCAGCACCAGATCGCGCAGTCGTACACCGAGATTGCTGCTGCGCGGGCGCTGGTGTACAATGCCGCCCGGAAGAAGGAGGCTGGCGAGGACTTCGTCAGGGATGCGGCCATGGCCAAGCTGTACGCCTCACAGGTGGCCGGTAGGGTCAGTGGGCTCGCGATTGAGTGGATGGGAGGCATGGGCTTCGTGAGAGAGGGGCTGGCTGAGAAGTACTGGCGAGACAGCAAGATTGGTGCTATCTATGAGGGAACAAGCAACATCCAGTGAGTCTTCAATTGGTGACACAAGAACACGAGTCAACTGATACTAACACCACTTCCAGGCTGAACACCATCGCAAAGCTGTTGCAGAAGGAATACACGTCATGAGGTGATATCCAGTCAACCAGCTTGAAGAGTCAGGACGCATTTTGGCAGGAGTTCATGTAGAATTTAGATGACAAGTAACTAGCAGCCAGCAATGTGCCACCTTTTGGTTTTCGTCCGACCACATCACCTCCCGGCGCCCAGTGGCTGCCATACGCCGGCCTCGTAGTCCTCCTGCAGCTGTTTCGCAACATCTGTTGGGACTTCACCAAAGTGGTCTGCCCACTCTAGCTCCTCCTTTGTACTCTCACGTCCACGATCTGGATTCTCATACGGATACCTCTCAAACCGGTCGATAATGGGTTTATCTATAACATTGGGAGTTAGCCATCAAAGAACCCAAGAAGTAGCTTCACAGGAATATGGCAAGCAGGCCACAAGGTGACCACAAGCCCGTATCAAGACCTGCAACCCGAAAGCTCTTTGGTCTATAGGCTGAGGGCGGAGTATGTTTGTTCTTGAAAGGGTAGTAAAGATTGTATCTAGAAGCTACTTACGGATATCCATAAGCATCGTCCACCACCAAGACCACGTTTCCAAGGTCACGGTTTCGCCCTGTGGCGGGCCAGCGACGAAGACACGTGGAAAGCCGTCAAGATCCGAGAGGACCTCATCACGCCTCGCCCTCCATGGGTCCGTCAGCCCAGTCTTATGCTCAACGGCTCTGCGGGTCGTATCCGTGAAATCCAGGGCGATCTCTTGGTTCTCCATGGATTCAGAGTGGACGAACGGAGCGCCCAGCCAGAACCGGACGCACGTCCAGTATTCGAACGACACGCCCAGCTCGGTGCACCAACGTTGCATCGAGTCCGGCCTCTGGTCGTCGGGCAGGGCCAGCCACGACCTCGCGAACCGCTGGCTCACCACGTCGAAGTAGCACGACCTCCACCTCCCGTCGACGCCCTTGCAGAGGGCCCGAGGGGCCTGGTCCAGGAGCAGTTGCAGCCCCAAGCACTGCCGGGGAAATGCGGCGCCTGTCGGGGACGGCAGAAAGTTGGCCATCAAGTTTTCAGGGCTAAGTCTGTCCAGACCGGCTTTGCTGAGTGCGAAAAGGGCAGGCCATGCCGTAGATTCGACCTTAGGGCCGAAGTTATCCTCCAGGAATGTCTCCCGCCCGACTTGCGCAAAACTAAGGGGCCCAGTCTGCGCGAAGGGTATGCGCGCCTCGACGACGAGGTTGAGCAAGGCCGGGGTGATGAGATGCTTGAGATCGTCCATTTGCGCAGTTGTCTATGTCGGGAAAGTGAAGGACCCCTCACGGTACACGAAACACAGTCTAATTTCTGACATCTGGAGTTGCAATGGACATTGTTAGTTAGTCTCAAGGAGCCGGAGCACTCCTGTCAGCCGTCTAGAAGCGAGACGGCTAGATTGGTCTCATGGTAATCTTTCATCCTAATGCCACATCCGAGTGTAACCTCAAGCAAGGTGGAATTTTCAACGACAAAAGAATTAGGAGTAGAAATACCTGTGATACTAAGCCTGAAAGAATAGCACAAGTTTTCTTGCTGTTGCGGATGAATATGCTCGGCATCTGAAAAGTCCGCCGTACCAGGCACCTTGAATTCCTCCGAGCGGCAGGTACTGATGACTTCATTGAGACGTATCAAGACCTAGCGTTAGGCAATGGCTAAAGAGCCATCTCCATGCTGCAGGTTGACTGTGCTTAAATAGCAGACTATTGCCCTTCCCAAAATTCAAGACTCGAACCGAGAAATTGCTCTGAACAAATCCACACAGGCGATTCTATAATAAGGGCTCTCCAGATTAGCGTGTTTTACATCCATATATTTACAACCGCCAAAATGTCCACTGTCAACAGCGTCTTACAAGTCACGAGCATTTCAATCTCTCTCCTTGCATCAGGAGGGATTGCAACCCTTTCACTTTTCGATGTTCCTATCCTCAGGGCTCAGCCGGCGTCCCGCTCGCTGCCCTCGGTGCGTTGGCTTTTCAGCCGCGGATCGCATCTTTTCCCTACAGCGGCTATCATATCCGCCGCCGGCTTTAGTATCCTCGCATATCGATCATTACCAGCGTCTCTAACGTCGCGCACGGTATTGCAGCTGTTGAGAAAGACGAAATTGGGAGGTTATTTTGCGGCGGCCGCTCTCAATATTGCTATTGCGCCCTGGACGAGTTTGGTTATGATACCGAACAATTTTGAGCTCATCAGGATGAACAATGACCTGGGCGGCCACCGCAGTACTGCGAGCTCCCAGGCAGTTCAGAACGAGAAAGGCATGAGACGACGGAGCGCTGAAGAAGCCGTTGACGGCAAGGGCGAGGGAATTGATCAGTTTAAGGACACAAGTGATCCACAAGAACAGACGAGGCAAGAGTCTTCGAGTTCGGAGGATGAGAAGGTCAAGGCGATGCTGACCAAATTTGGTTCTCAAAACTTCGTGAGAGCTGCATTGACACTCGTGGGGGGTATTGTAGGACTCTTCACGGCGCTAAGTTGAAAGCATTATGGCAGATAAATACCTAAATACACATAAGACATACCTACACGACTACTGACTACGATTTTCTGTATTGATCAAATTAAAAATTTGTCGCCGAATCAGATGAAAGCGAGTTCACAGAAATTGAACTCGTCGAAAAGTTTGGCCATAGGCTCACGCAGTTCAAATCTCTAATTATGACAACAGTAATCAGGCTTACGTTCCATTCTATCCAGTACGAGCGGTCGAAACATGCATACAGCATTTGATGCACTTATATGTGGTTTCAGGTAATTGTCTTGAGTGTGCTGAATGAAAATTATCGGTCAACGACTAGTAGTGGTGCCCTGCCCGAGAAGTAAATCGAGTATAAGCGGTTTCGTTCTTGATCCGTATACATCCCGAAGGCGTACGGTCCCTTCACAAAGTGGTAAACGCTCAAAGACCAGTTCGGGTATAGAAAGTCGACGTGTGTATGGTGGACTACTCAGAAGTACGTGCAGTTCAGCCGGCCGAGGGTGGTGTCCAGCGAACCGACAAGACTGCCTAGGCCAGCAGAGATGCCCCGGAGTCGAGTCTAATGACCAAACAAAACGAAATCCGAACAGCCCACATAGGTCTGATTGTCGATTGTGGACCAGAACCATTGCAGAGCACAGTCTCCTGCCACTCGGCAATCCGTGTCTGCCAAGTTGGTGGGCATCGTTACAGCAAAGTCTGTATTGTTCGGTGGTAGCGCAGGCAAGTCCCTGTTCCCGTAATCGTCGAAGAAAATGAGAGGGGGCCCTATCACAGTGTTCGTTGCAGTCTTCACAATCGATACGTTTGCCGGTCCACCGTGCAGGATGTTCAATTCGATTTTCATCGGGACAATCTGGCCGGGTCGGAACACGGAAAGCTTGTCCAGATTGTCGTCGAACTGGTGCCCACGACAAAGTGTAAGAGGGCCTTCGAAGATACATTAGCATGAATGATTTTCATGTATGTTGCATTGGTACTGACACCCAGCCGTGATATTTGGGGCAACGGTCTCAAGTGAGGCGGTAACATCTCCTCTGGCGATATCGAACGCAGCTTGTCCACAAAGTCGAGTCATCGATGGACCCAGAACTCGGGAAGGCGGATTTCTGATCACACCATGCGCGGCAGCAGTTGCGGCAAACACTGCCGTAATTAGGGTGAAGATTCCCATTTCGTAATGTTGGGATATTTGATAGCAAAAGAGCGACCACATACAAAGAGTGAATACAATCAAGTAACAAATGAAGCGAGCGTCCAGCGCGGGACTGCACAACAAGCCTTTGAGCGGATTCTTAATGATTGAGTCCTGCCTTAAGGTACCATGGACCAGAAGAGTGGAGTAACAGGTCAACCGGAAAGAGGGATTCCAGACACATCTTATGGGCAACAACGCATAGTCCGGATATAGCCGTGGAGATGGCTAAAATCACATCACGGTATCCTTGTAGGGTTTTTGATGAGACGAACACCCTCGCATCAGAGTCATTGTCAACCATGGTAGATCCACCTGAGATGGATGTTCCGCTGTATTGCTGAGCAGTTGCACCGGTAGACTGTAATCCGAACCCCTATTTGGACAAGTAATTTGCATATGCCAAGTGCTCAGGAGTGCTGTCTGAAACCTAGGAAGGCCTCAGGCGGCTTTGTTGTGTTCAGTGTTAAGCTTTCTCCTGACAACAGGTGGTGCTTCAGATGAAAGTCTAATTTGGGTGCCGTCGGAGGCTGTGGCTCAGGTTCAATAACATGTTTTCCACCCGAAGCTCTACCGAATTCCACTGAAATTGTACCCATGCTACAGAATGGAGATGTTTCGATCCATCATAACCTCGTGACAGCTCCTTTCCGGGTAGAAAATTACAATGAGAGCTTCACAGTGGTGCTACCAGACTACCTAGGTACGTAAGCCTGGATCTGCATAAATGGCGTTCCTTGTGAACCAGCAATTTGAAGAAAGCAATGCATTTTGAAGGTATACAGAAGCCTTGGAAAGAGTGGCAGAGGACATGGTCGGTGTAGTGGCAAGACAGCCAAAGCTCACATGCCACAGTCAGGGTGGGAAGTACTCAAGATACAAGAGAGCCTTTTGCATAGCGACTAGATCAACCCTCCTTTTGAGATCTCGAATAAATATTGAGCCAGTGCGACTGCCCGTACTTCACACCTAAGCACGGACAGGAAATGAAGAAGCGCGCATTGGAGCAACGTTCATAAAGTATGAGTAAACCATTTCAAACCTGGCCAGTCGCATTCTCCGGCTGACACGATGTGCTAGTTCGCCAGAAAGCGACCGCCTGGCAAGCTATAGAGACACACTCTTCACTGGGGCGGCCACATCGACCGCCAGTCATACACGAAATCGTCCAAGACTGTCACACCGAGGAGATCGAGTGGCTCAACAGCTGTCGTGAAAACCAGGCTGGTCACCCAAGTGAAATCATCACGAAAGACTGCTTTGGTCATGTTCGAAGTCAGAGCTGTGAGTGATGACTCAAATCTGAATATTTGTGTTTCCGCTGGCTCCGACCACTGATAGCTGGTGACTGTAATTGTGCAAGAACCGGGTTTCGCAGAGAGCGTCAGGCAGCCGAACCAGAATGAGCGAGGCTTGAAATATTCCCGTGTCTCGGGATTGCACAGGCCAGGCGGGCACGAAACAGATATCTTCGCTTCATTTTTCGAAGACAACAGGCCGGTAACACCGCCGTAGTAAACGATATTCGGCATACTCCTGGGGACCACTCCAAGAATTTTAGATAGCTCCGACGCTTTGGCGACAGCTTCGGCAAAGGTCAGCCCAACGCAGGGTAGCCATGAATGATTTAGATAGAAGAGAGCTACAGAAACAACCTACCCAAGCCAGTATAGTCAGCCGCCCCGTAATGGCCCAAGTCCGCAAAGTTGACCAGAACGCGGCTGGCCACATCATCAAAATTCGCAAGATAACCGCTTTGTACCCATACCAGTCCAAATCATCGCTCTTTGCAAATTCTTCTAGGGGCCGGTATTTACCCAGAACGACTGTAGAGGCGTGAATCAGAATTAGAATGATTTTGAGCATTATGAGTAGGTAAAGGCTATTGTGTCTTTCGTTTTGGTGTCGTTGAACTTGGAAATAAACCTCGGGAGTAGAGGCATACTTTGACATTGAGCTTTGAGCACGGAGACATCTGGGTCCTTTTACAACTTGAACCTTCACGAGTATGAGTTCATGGACGTCTCGTTCAGGCCCAAGCCCGCAGCCAATCTATAGTATGCTTGTACGTAAAATATAATCTATCCCTTGCCGAGTTGTTTCGGAAACAATAGCTGATAATCGATTGAAGAGCACCGGTAAACAGACTCTAACCTAAAACGAGTTGTAAGGGACACGACGAATGGCCCGAGGGAGGAATGCTCTTTCAAGCCACAAGCCTCACAGAGCGGTTCTGGAGGCTGGTTGACAACTAAAAATACAGCTATTGGATACTGTAAAAAGTGACTCCGACATATACTGACCAAGCGAACGAGATGGCGCTTCAACCTCCCAATGGGTACAGTTTTCCATTCCACACAAGCCTCCACGATGGCACATGGCCTCCCCCTTCCGGGAGAAGCCGGCTCTGAGCCAGAGTCTCAACTTCTGAAATCGGTGTCTTTATTCATAGAAATTGACCTTTACAGAGGACTGGCGAGGTAGGTGTAGTCTCAACGCAGTGCATGGGCCGATCTCTCGGCTTCTCAAACTGGCCATGAAGCAGTACGTCTGTTATTATGGCCTCAGAACCCACATTTATCCTGATTTAGCACTAGTATCATAACCTTCTCCGGTATATATATTGTCTGTGGTTGAAAACTGAGCCCCTGCCGCACGCGGAGTCTGATGTCGTGATTCGACTACCATCCGAAGCATGTTCTTTGATCCTGAGTGCCCAGGTGGGCTGGGGTACTGTTCCGATTGCTGCTCTGAGGCCGTAAATGTCAGTCTCATCCACTGTGTTTCCGTGGTCAATTCAGAGTTCAGTGGGAGTTTCATCTGTCCATTCATGATACACCTATACGCCCTGGACCCTTCATGCTGTGGTATCCACTAGCAATACATGTGTGTAATCACCAATTTTAGCGAAAGTTCTAGAGATTTGTATTTCGATCCTCGGTCGACCGGCATGAAAATGCTGTAATGGGACGAGGGATGCTTATAGAAGCGGGACCAGCACCCCGTCATATGTCTTGTGTTGACAATTCGAGAGGGCATTCAACTCTATAGCTGACAGCGAGTTTGAGCACTCTTTCCATTTATTGAGTAATTTTCACATGAAGACACAGAAGTCCTCGCGATTCCATCCCACGGAACAGTGATGCCATTTTCCCGGGTTGAATGCGATCTTCTGTGAACTACCTTCTATTATTCCGCTATGGTGAGGCAGATTACTGGCTGCGGAACAAACAAGGTATTAATTGGAAGTTTTGCGATTCGACGCGATTCATTTGTAGGTGTCCGGATTAAATACCGGACACTTCCTTATCTCCGTGAGTTCACACGATCAGAGACGGGAGGAACTATAGTCGGCAGTAACAGTGCGAATTTCAGACCCATGCTCAAGTATTCTGCCGCCTGAAAAAGACGACAGCCTCATTCAAAATCGAGATCAATGACACGAATGTCGAGGAGTTCTCGGCAGACAATTATGCATCTTCCAGACTTCAACTCCCTTGGAAAGGCACGCTCCATTTCTCTCTTGTGCCGATCCTGGCCGTGCCTGTTACCTTGATTCACTTCAAAGGATGTACATAATTATGAAGCCGCCTGGGTAGGGACCATTACTATAGCCCTCCGGGAGGGGGCCAAGGAAAAGTCATGTATGGAGAGGAAAGATAGAACGAATGATTTTTCAGTCTGGTAATTATATTTCCGCCCCACCTTACTCAGGTAGCCTTACCCGATGTCACTGTCTTCAGTGGATCTCGGATACCCACCACTGTGAAGTCCACATCTCGGACTTAGACATCTTATCCCCAAGTCCTGATCGCCCTGAACAAGCGGCAATGTTATAAGTTGGTGTTGCCCTGCTTCCCAAGATTGCAACACTTACATCTGGGGTCATCCACTCGTGTTCTCTTGCTACAATTTGCGAAATGGCAGTGACCATGCCCAACTTCCGTTCACTAAGGCTAGCAATCCTTCCCTTGCTGCCTCTGGCTCTCTCCTTTTCCAATAGCCATGGCTGCCAGACTGCAACCGAAATCACAGCCTTACAAGTGGTACCAGATACGCAGACTCTAGAGAATCTCGCCCTCCGGAGCAATGGCGACATCCTAACTATCCTTGCCACATCGGTCGCTTCGCCAAAGCTGTACGGGCTGTCTTCTCGGGGCGACCACCCTCCACTACCGGTCGCTGAGATATCCGGCGTCACTGGTCTCCTAGGAATTGCCGAGCTTGAGAAGGACGTCTTTTATGTGGTTGGTTCCAACCTCACGTCGACAGAGGACTCCAACGGGATATGGAAAGTCGATATGCGCAACTTCCAAGCTGCCCAGGATGGCACCGTCGTGCAGCCTGCTTCGACAGCTTTGGTCACGCGAATTCCCTCTGCTTTGCAACTCAACGGCATGGCTCGGCTCGCACCCAATGACACGAAGAATCTTCTAATCTCAGATTCTGCCCGGGGCCATGTCATCCGATTAAACATCGACACCAAAGTGGTGGATACTGTCAACCGAGAACCTGAGATGGCCCCGTTGGCCGCGGGCTTGGACATCGGCGTTAACGGAATTCGGGTTCGCGACAACAAACTTTACTTCGTCAGCTTGGACCAGGGCCTCTTCGCCAGAGTGCCTATCTCTCTTGTCAGTGGAGCGTCGGCTGGCTCAGTGGAAACACTTGCTTCCAACATCACTTTCGGAGATGACTTTGCCATGTCGGGAGATAAAAGCTGTGCGTATGTTGCGACGAACGGTCCTGAAGAAATCATTGGAGTCGACCTGCTCCATGGCGGGAAGATGGTTGTTGCCTCGTCGCCCCTGCTGGGATCCGCATCTGCGGTGGCCGTACATGAAGTAGACGGACGGACGGTCTTGTACGTGACAGGTGCCACCGCGTCGGGGAAGAGCACGGTCGGGCACGTCTCAAAAATCATATTGGAGGGCAAGGCTGGAGTCTAGATGGTCATCTGATGGTGCAGTATAGCGGTAGTAATAGGCTGGCAATAATAGTCTTCGAGTTCCCACATGCAATCTTGGGAATACGGAACACCCATGAGTAGTAGCACCAGCTGGCAATCACATGTCATTGAAACGAGTGCAGATGCAGAAGCTCGTCAGCGGCGAGACGCGGCGAGACGCGGCGAGAAGCGGGCAGCAGGCGCCCGTCAGTGGACCCAGAGAATCGCGGCCATGGTGGAAGTGGCAGCAAAAGCCGTGACCACAGTTTTGTTGTCCCTAAGTAGCTAGGTCTAATAGAACACACCTTGGTGAACCGGCCCATGGATGACACTTTATTATTAGTGCGGGATTGGCAGGTCCAGAATCGGACCAATTCCCGGTAGTTTGGGTAGGCTGGTGAACGGTTGCTGTTCTCGGACACGCCATGACGAACACTTGGACACGACAAGAGACGGGCTAGTCAAGGGTTAGGGGCGGCAAAGTCCTGGATGGGATCTGGCCCGTTACACGGTAGGGCAGGGCAAAAGTCCTAGACTAAACCGACCAGGCTGACTGGCCAGACAACGTCCGGGGTTGACCAGGCGATAGGCGCCCCTGGGGCCGGGAAAAGCAAGCGACGGGAAGGAAGCTCCCGTACTGCGCAATTCATCCGGGCGTGCATGGCGAAACGCAAATGGTTGGAGGAGTTGAGTGGTTGATCTCTCTCGTCTTGGCCGCCGGGGAGGGACACAAGGTGTGTTGGCAGTGTTTGGATGACGACGACGGCCGCGGCGATGCAAGGCGGGCTCTCTCTGATGGATGGCCCTGCCTGTCTGCCTGTTGGGTAACGTATCTCGTCTGCACCGTCACTCGTCGCATTTTCTGCCCTCCCTTTGAGGAACGCATCACTTTCATATATTGTTGTTGCTGTCTGTGCAAGGGAGTGCCTACCTGCCTA
>JUJX01000003.1:516980-790387 GCA_000800745.1 Diaporthe longicolla
CTCCCACCTGGGCAGTAATAAGCCGAATGCTGTGTGTCCTACGGCGGTGCTTGTCTCTTCACCCCTCTCCCTGCCACCACAACCCCCCTGCTCCCCTGCTTGCCGTAGCCCCTCCTCGAGACGAGCTTTCTTCGCAGTCAACTGGCCGTCGTCTTTGCTCCGCTGCAATGCACCACACTGCCAGGACTGCGCAGTAGCTTATTAGTAGTCTAGTAGTGGTTTCTTGCATCTGCTTCTCCCACCCCACCCCATCCAATATCACCTGCTTGGCATGCCTTGTTTCATTGCGTGGATGAGCCAGCCACTACCTACCTAGGTACTTACTTACCTGGGCAACCGTACCGTTGATTGAGCTGCTGGCTGCTGGCTGCTGGCTGCTGGCTGCTGGCTGCTGGCTGCTGGGTGCTGAGGCAGGCTGATGCGAAACAAAAACCCCGCCATTGAACCTCCAACACGGCGGAACCTTCGTCCATTCGTCCATTCAACCACCGTCAATCTATCTCTCTCCCCGTGCCAGAGGCACTGACGACATTGCCCTTTCAACATTTCCCACGCACCGCAGACATAGCTACTTGCTGCCTACCTACACATTCCCACCACTCTGCCACCCCATCTCCCACTGGATCACATCCCCACCCAGATCCCAGATTGTCGGCTCCACAACCCTCGCCAAGTCTGAGCAAGATCGTCTCTTCACGTGAGCCGATGCTACACTACTGCTAGCGGTCGGGCGAGCCTTGGAACCCAACCGAACCCGTGCGGCAGCAGTGGCAGAGCAGAGCCGGTGGCTGTGGGACAGATAGACTCACACGGCCTGGTAGAGCCGGCCAGAGAGGCAGGACAGCCCAGCCCAGGGTAGGGGGTGGGGTCCTGGGCGGTTCCGTGGGGACTGCAACTGCATCTGCGCCCGCACTCGCTCCTAGTCGGGCACGACCAGTCTGGCAGTCTGGCAGTCTGGCAGTCTGGCTGTACTAGTCAAATCTTGACCAAACCGCGAGGCTTCCCCGTGGACTTACGACAACAACCTCCCTCTTCCCTCGTGTCGCGTCGGGCGACACGATCAATCTACCCGTCAAACCTCTCCATACTTCCACCCGCCCGTTCAAACCACCAAACCACCAAACCACCAAACCACCAACGACCCACCCAGCTCACCCAACCAGCCAGCGACGGGCCACCTCGCTCTCCGCTCTCCGCTCTCCGCTCTCTCCTCTCTGCTAGGCCACCACATCCCTTTCCACACCCGATCCTGCTCTTCTCTGCACTGCGCGCCTGCTCGCGCAGCACAACACCGCCGCCATGGCCGACGAAGACAAGATAATGGAGGTCTACAAGAAGATCGAGCGTGAAAAGTCGCTGATCCAGGCCGCAAACCTCATGCGACAGCAGACAAACAACGACACTGTCCGCTCAAAGCTCGACACCCAGATGCGCGAGGGCAAGAGGAATCTCGAGTTCTTCGAGGAGAAGCTTAAGGAGCTTCAGCTGCGTCGGGGCATGCAGGGCATGGACATAGGTCCCGGAAGCTCCAGCTCACGGCCTCATGGCACGCGCGCCGACTCGGATGCCCCTCCCACGCCTCCGCCCAAGGATGCATCCGGCCATGCAACTTCTGGCGGCGAGACCCAGTTCAGTCAGATCGGCGGCCACAGCGACTTGATGCCTCCCCGTCATCCATTTGCACCACCCGGCCCCGGATCTTCGGGCCCCAAACCTCGCCCCAACTTCACCAAGCTCGGTACGTTCCTCTTGTCGGGAAACGAGCCTCCTGTTAGCTGCGCTCCTAATGCTGACGCCGCGTGTTGGCCTTAGATCTGATCAAATATGATACGCCCTACCTTGGGCCCCGCATCCAGCTCATGCTTTCTCAGATCCAATTTAAATTGAACGTCGAGGAGCAATACCTGAAGGGCGTCGAGAAGATGGTACAGCTCTACCAGATGGAAGGTGACAAGAAGAGCCGAGCCGACGCCGCAGCCAGGAAAGTTGAGAGCAAGCAAAAAATAACTCTGCTAAAGCAAGCTCTGAAGCGGTACGAAGAATTGCACATCGACACCGACAGTGCTGAAAACTCGGATGGTTCGTCGCTCAGTACACCCAAATCTCTCCTTGCGTTTCACTAATATGCGCTCTCTACAGATGACAGTATCAATATGCCCAATTTGCGGAAGCCATTGTCCGGTCAGCTCACCATCAGGGTCGTTGCTGTGAAGGATGTCGACCACGCCCCAACTGGACGCTTTGCTCGAACCCCTGATACCTTTGTCGCCGTCAAGGTAGAGGACGCAGTCGTTGCACGAACGAGGGCTACGCGAAATGACCGATGGGAGGCCGAATACCACAACATCGAAGTGGACAAGGCAAACGAGATCGAATTGACGGTGTACGACAAGCCTGGGGAGCACGCGCTCCCCATCGGCTTGCTCTGGGTCAGGATTTCCGACATCGCGGAAGAGCTGCGTAGGAAGAGGATTGAGGCTGAGATCAACAACTCAGGATGGGTGTCGGCCGATAGGATGGCTAGCTCCAAGCCTCCGTCGCAATTCCCAATGAACCCCCAGCAACCGCAGCCTCAGTTCGGGCCTCCTCCGACATCACCTGGATATCAAAGTGCCCAGGCCACCTACCCGCCGCCGCAAGCTCCGGCACAAGCGGTGAACCAGCCCATCGATGGGTGGTTCAACCTGGAGCCCACCGGCCAGATCCTGTTGAACTTCAACTTTATCAAGCAGACCAGCAACACACACAAGTTCGACGTCGGTCTTGGTCGAAAAGGTGCCGTCCGTCAACGCAAGGAGGAGGTTCACGAGATGTACGGGCACAAGTTTGTGTCACGGCAGTTCTACAACATCATGCGTTGCGCCTTCTGTGCCGACTTCCTCAAGTACTCGGCCGGAATGCAGTGCGAGGACTGCAAGTACACTTGCCACACCAAATGTTATACTAATGTTGTAACCAAGTGCATCAGCAAGTCGAATGCAGAGACCGACCCCGAGGAAGAGAAGATCAACCACAGAATTCCCCACAGATTCCAGGGCTTCTCGAATCTCACTGCCAATTGGTGCTGCCACTGTGGCTATCTGCTGCCTTTTGGAAGGAAAAACTGCAGGAAATGTTCAGGCACGTGTTGTTCCCATCCTCTGTTCTGGTTCCGTACGCTAACATGCTCTTGCTGTAGAATGTGCTCTCACTGCTCACGCACAATGTGTGCATTTGGTACCAGACTTCTGCGGCATGTCCATGACCACTGCAAACCAAATTCTCGAGGGCATGAGGTCCCAGAAGCAACGCCAATCTCAGAGGCCTTCCATGAGTGAGAGGACACTGCGTTCTGGCACGACCAGTCCTGGGGCTTCGCAAGCTTCTACCCTTTACGACCGCACGAGTGGGGGCTCATTCAACACGGTATCCCCTGAAGCTGCAGAGGCAGCTAGGAGAACCTATGGCCAGCCATCACCGGACCGGCCTGGAAACAGCCGCATGTCTAGCTCGACGGATGCCGCGGCTGCGGCAACAATGGCGATGAGCGGAGCAGTCGGGACTCAGTCCCCGCGACCGCAGCAGGGCGGGCAACAGGACTACATGGCTCGTCAGGATAGCTACGGACAGCCCCAACCAGGGCAGGAGGATCCGTACGCTTCGCAGCAGCATGGCAGTCCCACGCAGGGTCGGAGATACAACCCAGCCGATTATGCCAATGTCAACCAGTACGCTCAGCAGCCTCCCGTGCAGCAGCAGCGACCACCCGTCCAAGCCCAGCCGCAGCAGCCTTACCAGCAGCCAGTCGCTGCGCCGAAACCGCAGCCGGAACCCATCGCGCCCTCGCCGACCTCCACAACCTCCTCGGCCCCGCTTAAGAAGCCTCTGCCATCGGCTACTGACCCCGGTACCGGTATGCGTATTGGCTTGGATCATTTCAACTTCCTCGCGGTTCTTGGAAAAGGTAACTTCGGAAAGGTCATGCTTGCGGAGACAAAGAGATCAAGGAAGCTTTACGCTATCAAGGTGCTCAAGAAGGAATTCATCATCGAAAACGATGAAGTCGAAAGCATTCGATCCGAAAAGCGGGTTTTCTTGATTGCTAACCGCGAACGACATCCTTTCTTAACCAATCTACACGCGTGTTTCCAGACAGAGACAAGAGTCTACTTTGTGATGGAGTACATCAGCGGTGGTGATTTGATGCTTCACATCCAGCGCGGGCAGTTTGGAACCAAGCGTGCTCAGTAAGAAAGCCTTTCTAAGGTTGTGTTGAAACGTGCTGACAATTTATCAGGTTTTACGCTGCTGAGGTCTGCTTGGCTCTCAAATATTTCCACGAAAATGGTGTTGTCTATCGAGACTTGAAGCTCGACAACATTCTCCTCACTCTTGACGGTCACATCAAGATTGCCGACTACGGTCTCTGCAAAGAAGACATGTGGTTTGGCTCCACGACGAGCACGTTCTGTGGCACGCCCGAGTTCATGGCACCCGAGGTGTGTATTGCTGCGGATATTCTTATTGAAGCCGTACTGACGTTCAATAGATTCTTTTGGACAAGAAGTACGGACGCGCCGTGGACTGGTGGGCATTTGGTGTTCTTATTTACCAGATGCTCCTGCAACAGTCTCCATTCCGAGGTGAAGACGAGGACGAAATTTACGACGCCATCTTGGCAGATGAGCCTCTCTACCCTATCCACATGCCTAGGGACTCGGTGTCGATCCTACAGAAGCTGCTTATCCGTGAGCCTGACCAGCGGCTGGGAAGCGGGCCCACTGATGCGCAGGAGGTGATGAGCCAGCCTTTCTTTCGGAACATCAACTGGGACGACATCTACCACAAGCGCGTCGCGCCTCCTTTCCTGCCTCAAATCAAGAGCGCAACTGATACTAGCAACTTTGACTCCGAGTTCACGAGTGTTACTCCAGTTCTCACCCCAGTCCAATCAGGTATGCCCTTGTCCCTTGCCCTTGGTCACTGTCGTGTCTGTCCCCGCACTAACCGAATTTCCAGTTTTGTCACAAGCCATGCAGGAAGAGTTCCGTGGCTTCTCCTATACCGCCGATTTTGAGTAGACAAGGAAGCACAATAACCAGTGTGTTGGTACCCGTGTCCGAACGAGCATGGTTGCAATTGACTTTGGCGGGGGCCCTTGGCTGGCATGTAGCCGCGCTTGCCAGAATGTGCGGGCCGCAAAAGGCTGGTTTTATATATTAAGGGCTAATGATACCTGGGCGAGGCCAAGCGCAGGGTGTTTTCATGCGCACGCAAGTGCTTAAAGGCCACGCCCCTCGACGCTGGAGCATACGACGCATCGGCAGCGCACGGGACTGGATGTTAGATACTGTAGAAATGATGGTCACGTATTCGACGATGAGTTCCTTGAGCGGGCGACGGCTAGACAGCCTATTTTAATAGAGCATGGAAACAAAGAGGAGATTCCCCAATGAGACTGGGCGTCAGGGACCCAGCGCTTCGTGAACAATTCTCGCTAGCTTGGGGGCGTCTTTGACACTTGGCCCCCCCTGGTTGCCTTCTATTGGTATCGAACACCATCCCGATGCATAACTTTGGATGCAGAGATCAGGCCCACACACAAAACCAATCCGTGCATCATCCCCCGTGCTCGAATGCGCCAGTCCATGTACAACGTCTACACGAGACAACAGTGGACGCTAAGTCACTCGCGTCTCTATACAGTGATTTTACAGACCTTGTCCTTTCCCTTCTAACTTTTCGGTGCAGGCTTCAGCGCTGGCGGGCCAACAGCGCGGCTACGCCGGCCACGGCCACGGCGCCAGTCACGGCACCCTCTAGAGCAATGAGGGAGACATCCCTCATGCGCAAATCTATCATCCTTTCGCTGTACAGGTCCTCGAGGGCGGGCCGCCACAGGCTTGGATCTGACAGGAACTCCTTCCACGATAGTGCCGGCGGGCTCGGCACAGTCGGGCCGTCGGCGGCCGGCAGTGATGCCACGGGTGCAGGCTCAACGCCGACGTCCTCGACGACCGCGGCAGCAGCAGCAGCCATTGCGGCGGCGGCGTCGGCCTCCTCCCTCCTGGTCAAGGCGCCCCTGACCTCCTCCAGCTCCCGGCGGACGGCGTCGAGGGCGGCCTTCTCCTCGGCGGCGATGCCCTTCATGAGCCTCTTTCGCTTCCAGGGCTCAGCGACGAACTGCAGGACGATAAACAGCAGGATGTTGACGCCCATGAGGCCCCAGGTGCCCCAGGTGGACTGGCGGCGGATGCGGTCGCTCCAGATCTGCTCCTCGTGGTAGCGGCGCAGGATGCCGCTGTTGAGGGCCTGGCTGAGGCGGGCCTCGTCGGCCTCTGCCTCGGTGAGGGCGGTGGAGGCCTCGGCTACCTCGGCCTCGAGCTCGTGGTCCTGGCGGTACATGGTGGTGAAGCGCTCCAGGTCGGGCGGGGCCCAGGTGTCCTTGCGGGCCAGCAGGGTGGTGACCTCGCGCTGGGTGGAGGCGCGGCGGGCGTTGACAGCCTTGTAGTGCTGGCGGGCCCGCTTCAGGTCGGCCTGGGCGCGGGCCAGGTCGGCCTCGAGGGCGGCGTTGGAGGCCTTGATCGCCTCGATGGCGGTGTACCCGGTCAGGTCGCTGAGGGTCTGCGAGGCCACCAGCACGCGGGACTGCAGGTTGTCCATGAAGTGGGAGAAGTTCTGGGAGGCGGCGGAGCGGCGGGAATCGGTCTGCGAGGGCAGCTCGGGGCTTGGTCTCGAGGGGTTGGTTTGTGTGGCAGAGGAGGAGCTTTCTGGCGACGATGATGGCGGAGGGCATGTCTGAGATGGGTGGGACGACTCCTTGGGCTGCTGCTCCTTGGGCTGCTGCTCCTTGGGCTGCCGCTCCTTGGAGCTCGCATTTTGATCTGGAGGTGGTGGTGTCTGGTTGGTAGAGTAGAGACGAAGTCGGCCCTGCAGCCTACGTGGTGTCTGCAGGGACAGCAGCTGCCCGAGGATGGTGGAGGTTGCGGCGCGGGGGCGGGACGAGGCGCATGTCGACAGCGAGGCGGGTGCTGCTGATGGGCCAGTGAGCTGCTTGAGGAAAAAGGTGGTAGACCCAGGCCGCAACAAGGGCCGAGCAGCAGCTACATGGCCCGTCATTGCCAATTGGAGTGTGGTCGAGGCGACGAGGGGAGGCCGAGGCCGAGGGCAGGACGAGAGTCGCAGCCAAAGCTGTTGGAACGCGGCACTTTTTCAATGCCACCTCGCGTCACTTGCTCGACAGGGGTGCTCTGGAACCTTGAGCTCCCGCCCAGCCGGTCCCGGTAGTGGGGCCGATCCACCCTAGGGTATCTGTGCTTGCACAATCACCATCTGGCGAGTAGCCTGTCATTGTCATGGCTTATGTATGACTCTCCCCTCTTCAAACCCATCTTACAGTGCAATGGTTCAAGTATTCTCAACATTGTATTCGTCAACGCGTCATCTCATAATTTCCAAAGCCGGCCTGTGTCCGGCAGGCCCATTGGCTTCATATTGTCGGCCAGCCGTCAACCCAATCAATTACATTCCATCCCCATTGGTAATCACTAACAGCATATCCGATTGATGTGTTGACTACGCAACTGATATTAGTGATCTCAGATCCCAACGGCCAAAGGGAGGGGGNGGGGCAAACTTACCATATCTGTAGTACAGAATCGGCCCATACTCAGGGTCATGGTATACGCCCTGTCCGCCGGGACCGTAGACATTATCGTGATATATGTTGATACATGGGGACCCTACCCTATTGAATCTTATGATGCACTCTGTTATTTTATATTCCTTACGGATGATATAACTAGGATTACCTTGGAAAAGGGTTTTTAGACAAAGGACTAGATTCTAGTAGTCTTTCGATTAATGCTTAATAACTTTAAGACAATATTTAAGGTTACTGTTTATGTATGTTGGTTTAATGGCGAATTCTATTAAGGAGTAATTGATAGATACTTAGAACGATATAGTATCCGCTTTAAGGTTACTGTGGCTTATAGTTACTATATAGGTAGGATATATAAATATATAAACTAGATGCTGTATAATAAAGCTACTCCTATGATTTAGGAGTATACTATTACTAGCTAGATGATGAGATTGATTATAGAGCTAGCTCTATATATAATTTAGAACTTAAAGCTTCTGGAAAACCTTTGGTTAAAGGCTATATAATATAGTGTATAGATAAAGAACTAGTTACTGATAAAGGCCTTTTAGAACTAGGTGCTAATCTAGCTAGAGATCTTCTTAAGTATATACTATATTCTATATATCTCTCTACTGTCTACTCCTGCGGGTTCTAGTAGTAGTGATTCTTTATTATTAGAACTATTGTCTTCTAATATATCTAAACAACATATTAAGACCTATAAGAATATTACCCTATAGTAAGCGGTATATAGTATTAAGCTAAAGCTTAATTATAAATAGGTCTAGGGGACTAGGGTCTGGGTGACTATTCTACTAGAAACTTATAGTATTGGTAAGCTTTATACACCTAGGGGTTGGCTTAGATAGTTTATCGGTATAGATAGTAAGGCTATCTACTAGGTCTGGAATGAGGAAAAGTACTAGGTCTTTTGTATAGGTGAAGCTAGAGTATAGAAAGGCTATAGAGAAGAGGACTTACACGATGGTAAGACCTTTACCTAAAGATAAGAGCGGGAGTGACCACGAGATTATACGCCGATTAAGATTAGTGAAGGCGACGACCCTTAATTAGAAGTGGAAGCTGCTTATCCGATTGTAGACGAAGTAGCTGTTCACGAGGACAATGTTTATTATCAGTTCGAGGATGAGGATGGAAACTTGCTCAATAGTGATCCACTTCAGTCAGGGAGACAAGAACATCATTGCCTCCGCCCTCCAAGCAGCTGTCCCCGTCCTCGTCGGTGTATGGCCCCCCAATATCATTGCTTCTGCACGCGCGAATCCGGTATTCTACACCCTCTGCGGGTCGTGAGACATCATAGTCGTTGGCCTGCCCCTGGCTCCAGAACATGTAGAAGTAATCCCCGTACTTGAAGGGGAAGCTGGCTTCGACATCGTGGTTGCCCTCGGGCTCGTAAATGGTCTGGGTTGGATCCCCATCGGCAGCCGTCGCGTCCGAGTTGAACGTGACGAGCTGAATGTCACCCCAGTAAGATCCAAATGAGAGATGGTAAGTCCCATCGACCAGGATCATGGTAGGATCAATGGCGTTATAGGAGTCATCTGAGGTCGACTCCACGCCCGTTGACCCATGATCCTCCCAGGTACCGTCCTCCATAGTCGTACTTAATGCATACGCAATGACCGAGTCCTGGCTTCCAATGGTCGATACACTGTAGTCTATATGACGCTACCAGTTAGGTAAAACCCAACTAGCAACAACATCTTTCATTGGGGGCAAAATGGTCGAAACCCCTTTGTTAAAACTTTACCAAGAAAACAATAAGACTATTTGAGTCATCACTTACATAGTATATATGTTCCATTTCTCTCAATAATCATCGGGGCCTTGGATCCGTTGTCAGTAATGGAAACCCAGCTATCAGAAACACTAAACATTGAGACTGTAAGACATGGTCAAGGCGCAATATCCGTAGGATATCCACGTACCCAAAGCGCCGTGACGTTTGGCAGGTCTACAATGGTGCCTTGTGGAAGCACGTTACCAACGGTCTCCCACGGACGAGACAACGAGTCGGATTTCATGATATTAATGTATGTGTCCGTATTGAAACGGAAGTAGACTCCGTCTGAGGCCCGCCGAATCAGTCCGGGATCGTGCGCGAAGCACTCTCCGAGGCAACGCTCTGGTTCCGCATAGCTTCTTACACCAACCTGGTGAATGTTAGCACCTTGCACAGCGTAGAGTGAGGTTCTCAAGGATCTCAGTAGGCGGGAGTAATAAATACTGACGATCAATGCCCAGAGGCAGGAGATGGCCTTGGTACCTGGCACCATCGTTTCAGCTTGTGGTGAAGAGCTCAAGTAAAATAAAAATAAAAAAAATCAAGAGCCTGGCCCCTTCACGCCGTTGTCCGTCTGCAGGCGGCCATGATTTTTATACGCCGGCGGGCTGCTAGTGTGAAGAAGCGTTGCAGAGTACTTCCCGCATCATGAGGAAGCCGACCGCATGCCATGCCAGCTATCGGCACTAAGTGTCTGCCTGGATAGAGCCGAGCCTCCTGCATGAACAACGGTGACAGCGTCGGAATGCCGTCAAGGTCAGAGAAAAGCGGTCAATTATGAGGACACCCCCAGTCATGGATTTGTTCTCGACTACAATGTGGGTTCTAAAAGTTCACACAAAGCTCACCAATCGGAATGGAGAAGGAGCTCTTGAACAGGTGCTGCCATGCCATTAGCCTGCAAATGTTGCAGACGGACTTCTGGCGAGCCGTGGTTCTGTGGAGTATCAAGATGTGACTGTGTTGTAATGTGACTCCTGTCGAGGTCGGGCGCGTCTAATGCCCTTGCATGGATTGGTCACTACGATTCATTGCTGCACAGCCGCGTACGTTTACGTATGCATTTTGTGGGCAGAAGGATGTAAGGGAAGAGGGGGTTCTTGATGCTTGTTCTGGAGTGGAGGTCCTCCCAGAGAACCTGTTCGGATCTGATAATCTGCGGCTGGGATCAAGCCAAGCATTTATTCCCCGACGTCTAGCCTCGGAAAGATTCCTTGATCTGCATCGGCCAGTTCCTTGGATCCGGAGACCTTCAACACCACGAATAGGTCTAAATTGAGCACTCGGCAGACTTTTAGTACTTTTCTAGACTAGTCTAACATCGTACAAATCCACATAGTATCTCGAAAGGGGTTCTATTATCTGCCACCTCAAGGGAGATGACAATTACTGTCCTACAGAAATTGGCATAGCATGACCATGTTCAAACCACATTCACAGCCTGTGGGCAGCACGTCGTTGACCTACATGGATGACGTGCAGGCCCGATTTCGCTGTGCCAACTTCGTGCCAACATTCTGCTCGGTAGATGACTCGGCCCCTGCATAACACAGGAGTTACCTAACCCAATCCTGGCCTGTGTGTAGCGACCACACTTGCGGTTGACATAGGTCCATGTCCTCTTTTTTTTAGCTTGTATTATAACACAAGCTTACTTACATAACAGTATTCGGCTACGTTGTTGACAATTCGCTTGGAAACCGTCAATGCCGTTCTTGCAGCACCAAATCCGTGTCAATGCTAACAGCCCACCTATGAGTTGGACAGCAGCTCATGACTAGCAGGTGGACCGGCCTCCGGTTTTCCAGATCCTCTAGGAACGCCCAGAGGTCCAAGCCCTGCTGACGTTTGGCGGACAATGGTACCACCAGAGGGACGCGTTGAGCCGGCAACTTTCCGCGGCGAAAGGAATTGTCATCACGCCGTCGAGCGCCACTTGACGACTTGGCACATAGCAAAAATCTCGACGTTTGGCCCAGGCTTTCCAATAGCAAGTCCAGCATTGTTGAAAAGACTGGGGCAGCCCCATCCTCTTGGATCCTGCATCCTAAAAAATCAAAGGCGCATTGGAAGAGCTTCAGACCCGGTGCCAGATCAGAGAGACTCAGATCTTGGACGCAAACTGCTCAAACGCTCCCAAAGTTCTACAATTTCCAAATGTGTTCTCGTCAAAAAAGAATCAGGATAATTGTTGGTTATGTTTGAGGACTTAGTACACTCCGTTCTGACAAAAGCATGTGTAGCCTTAGTTTGTGTCCTTTTTATTCTCTTCTATTGCAGTTGTGGGATTCAAGAATGCTTGTACTCTCCAAGCTGTCCTACTTGTATCACCAATTCTGGTAAAGTCTAAGCGTGCAAGGCAATATCATGAGGGAGCTAGTTAGAGCTCCTGATGGCTCTGTTTGCACCCGGCCCGCTGTATGCTTCCTGCCCTGCGTAGATATATGGTCCGCAGCAGCCGTCGTCGTGTTTACTGTCGCTGACTACTTCTCGTTTGATTGTTCTCAAGAGGCGAAGTCGTGATTTCCGGAGACATCAAAAGTTCCTCCGTAACAATCGCGGCACCGAATTCCAGACACGCAAGTGCCGCCTGTGGCATCCCGGCCGCTTCGAATGCAAGACAAGCATTCCAGACGTGGCGGACTGCTGACCTCAAGAACAATTTTGCAGGCACATCCGGTGCCGTGATTAGATACTGATCACCATGTTTGCACCATGATGGGTAGAACTGCCTGGCGCTCACGTTGCAAACGGATCTTTCGAGTTTCTCGATGAGCCGCTGTGCCAGTAACCCCTCGTTTGCGTACAACATCTGGGACATGGCAAGTCTGATGCTGGTGATGGCCTTCTTTTTTGGTGTGTCCAAAATCATATCGACCACTGTTCGTCTTTTTTTTCGCTGCTGTTCTGCTTTGCTCGAATGCAAAAGTATTCGTACAGAAATGTGCCAAGGATTTGTGAGGATTCGGATCCAGCAGTATTCACGTGGTCGAGCAAGGAATCTTCTCGCAATACAGAATTGTTTCTTTAAAGCTATTTGGAAGATACTTTGAGAACCTCACAGTCTTCTGCATTTGATGTACATATTGTAGAAATTGCCGAAAGCAAAATTACACGCGACGTTTCAACATGTGCCGGCCTGCAATACGCAAGACAACCTTTCAGGGAAGCCTTTATTACTAGTCAGACATTCCTGAACCCGATGAAACAAGCCTAATGTTCAACATGACTTTATTGGTCGCCAATAATAATGATACTTATCGTGGATGACGGCCTGTCCGATTTCTTTGACGCTTCAAGTCGGAAGATGACCTATCAATAACCATATCACAGACTCACGCGACAGGACTCGGTAAACACACCATTTACAGAGTCATATGCAGCAGTATACGTCAATGAATCACCATGAGTTCGGCTCTTCGTTGATTCGTCACATTCTTACAAGTTTCTTTTGCGAGTACCGGTGGGAGGATGAAGATAAGATGAAGTGTCTAGCTACAAACTTTGGCAGGAGTGGTGCAATTCTTATAATAACAAGCGATTGGAACATACAAGCCAACAATAGTGGTTTCAGTGAATTCCGCTTTTATTCATGTGCTATATACTTCGTCACATAATGCCCAGATCGGTCGCCCAGAATGTCTTTGTTTCCAAAGGGCCATTTATGGACTCTATCGGACTGTGTATGTCTCAAGTCCTGGTAGAATTACGGTAAGCTGAAGGCGCTTGAACAGACTTGAATTTGCTTCACCCTCGGGCCCGCCCGCGAGTGGTTTATTAGTTTTGGGCGGGACCAGCCCTTGATTTGAAGGCCCCGAACCTTGTGCTAGCAACCTCGGATTATACCCCTGAAAGGACTCGGGGCCCCTCCCCCTTCTGGGGGAAAAGAAATCCTCAGCGGGCCTTAAGTCTCTTCGATGGTTTCAATCCCATATATGATTGTCAGCTAGAATAATGATCAGTTGCTTATTCAAAATGTCATTGTCGCCTTTGTCGCTTAGAATCCAGTACACCTCCTCAATGTAGATGTAGTGACACTCCACGCGTCCGACGTAGTCGCTATCGATATGGCGGGCAAGGTATGCTTCGTCTCCGTTAGTTTCGAAGAACTTGCGACGGCGGTCCCGCTCCTCCCAGTCGATGTTCCACAGCTGCATGTTCCGAAAGATGCAGGCAACACCCAGTTGTTGACGGAAAATCATGATCTTCCACCTGATCAAGTACTCAAGCTGCTCGAGGCGCGATAGCCTTATGTACATGCATGGATTCATCAAAATTCCCGGTGGAGGCGCCGGATGATCTTTGGAATAGACGGTCATTGTATCGAGCGGAGGATGAGTTGGCCAGTTGTTGAAATCGCGAGGCTGCGCGAGCTCTGTAGTTGCCAGAGACGTGGGGGTGGTAGAGGAGTCACTTGCAGAAGACTCGTCTGTAGTAGGATCATTAGTTGAAAAACTCTCGGTAGTCGTCCCCGGTGTCATCGCTCGATAAACGTTGTCGTCGTTCCAGGTCTCATCGTACCACGAGGTTGAAGTGCCGTGGGAGCTCGCGTCGTCTTGAGGGAGTGGATGCTTTGACGGGGAGGTAGAGCCGAATGTTAACTCACGTGGTTATATACATCAACTCAACGGCTTTATTTTGAACGTGCAATTGCGCATTTTAGGGGATGTATGTATGTTTGAATATCATCAGAATGACTGCGAAGATGATAGACACACTGATAGACTGGACTGTCATTGCCTGCATGAGAACAGATCAATGCCTGGTAATGATAAAGGGACACTTTAGTCTTGTGTCAAGTAGAAGTCTAAATTGGCCGGTGGGAGGGATGGTAGCTAGTAGCTAGTTGAGAATTGTTACGAAGAGCAAGGACCTCATCTTGGTCAAATATTGAATGAATTTGGATGGAATAATACTTATAAGCCTGCATATATCAGCCTGGAGGATACCAATTCTTCAGAGTATGGCGAAATTCTGCTGTTGGTATTGTAATAGATGAATAAGCCTGTTTATCTCGAGTCATAGTCAGGCAGCTTGCTCTTCACGTGTTGTGAAGCGTGTAGAGAGCAGGGGCCGACGACTGGAGTCGCGACTGAGAACCTTGCAACGAAATCTTTCCTGTCAGACCTACCAGGCCTAGGCACGGTTCATGTGCTCAAGTCAATACCGTGGCACCAAGAACGGGATTACTACCAGTTCGGATTGTGTCGGAATTGTTCAAACACACTTGTACATATATATATATACATGTAACTGGGTATCAATCTCTATAAACTAACCCAAAAACCAAAGTTGACATGCAACTAGTGGGCTAGAACGCAAATTCTATGTTGCACCATGCACACAATCCGGTCCGCTTCATTATCATGAATCCTGTTGCGTTTCCCTCTGCACGGCTGAAGCCGCCTTCTCCATCTCCTTGCGCTCTTTCCTGTCCCGCTTCTCAATGAGCTTCTTCTCCCTCCTCAGCTTCTTCTCCTGCCTCCACTGTATCCCGTACTTACCCTCTGCCCACAGTATCGGAAGGCAGACGACGCCCAGCAGCGCGAAGAAGGTGAAGCACCAGCCCGTGCCCATGCCCGAGATCATGAGGTCGATGACGGCCGTCGCGGCGGCGCCCATCTCGCAGCGGACAAAGTTATTAGCTGCGACCGCGGTGGCCGGCGCCTCCGGGCTCAGGTCCACGATGAGCGTGTTCAGGATCCCGAACGAGCCCGTGATGCAGAGCCCTATCACGAAGTGCAGGCACAGCGGTGCGGCGACCGAGGGCCGGAGCTCGAGGACCCAGCCGTAGATGATGACGGCGACGATGCCGACGACTATGAAGAAGTAGGCAGGCATGATCCTCGCCTTCTCGATGGGGAAGTTAGACAGGTCGTCGCCGCGCTTCTTGTCAATGCTGAACCCGATCTTCTTGGCGGTGCGGCGGTAGTACCAGTCCAGCATGTAGCCCTGGCCAATAGCTGCGGCGAAACAACCTGCTCCATATGGCAGGTAACACAAGCCTATCTCCAGGTCATCATAACCGTACTTTTCCTTGAATTGTGTAGACAGCGTTGCCACGGAAGTGATGAACATGAGGTAGAGCAAAGAGTTGTAAAATATGATGAGGCCAACACCCTTGTCGAAGACAACTGCTAGGGCTCGGAGAGGATTAGGAAATCGGAGCTTTGGCTTTTGTCGCACGGTGCCGTCCTCATTGAGATGGACGACAACACTCTGTGTGCCGCCACCTTCATTCCGTTGTTTCCTCTGGCGTCGCTTCTGAGACACCCAGGCGATTGCTGTCATGTTGAAGCCGGTTGGCGTCACGGAGCCATTGCCCACAATGGTGCGGCACGTCTCCGGAACCATC
Organism: Diaporthe longicolla; assembly: GCA_000800745.1. NCBI lineage: Eukaryota > Fungi > Ascomycota > Sordariomycetes > Diaporthales > Diaporthaceae > Diaporthe > Diaporthe longicolla. Next base: position 532,770 of record JUJX01000003.1, read on the forward strand.
AGAGCGTAGAGCACAAAGACGAGGCAGGCAAAGATGAAACAAAACCAGAAGATGGCGCGCCATCCGAGGTACTGAGATAGCAAGCCGCCGATCACGGGTCTGTTCGAAGAGACTGATTAGCAAAAGGGGTCCAGGAAAGGTCGATTTCTCATTGTGTAGGATGCTATTGTTCTGCCGCTGGAGCACAAAGTGGGAGAAATTATTGCAGAGGAAAATGGGTGATTGAAATTTCACATACGATAATGATGGCCCAACGTTGATGCCCGCACCAACAACACCCATATACTTGCCCCTCTCAGAGCTGGTGGCTATATCAGCAACGACAGCATACCCTAGAGCCAACGTGCCGCTGCTGCCACCACTTTGGACCATTCGGAGGATCAAGAGGGCAGCATAATTATTCTGCAGGGCAAGACCGAGGTTGGCTGGGTTGGAACTGGTCAGAACGACTCTGACGACCGTAGGATGATCCCGTGTAAAAGCTTACCGACGATGTAGATAAGTACAGCAACAATAAAAGCCGGGCGCCGGCCGGCCATATCCCCAAAGTCACCAAACATGGTTGGTGCGATACCCTGGCTGCAAGTCAGTATTGAGAAGCAATCTTGATACAGCTAAGCCAAGGAATCAAGGAGCTGAATTCCATAACCCCCCCCCCTCATCCGGCCGTGAAGACTGACCTGAAAAATCATATATGTCGTCAGCGTGAGATTGATTAAGCTCACAGAGACGTGCAGCTCATCGGCGATGGGATTCAGAGCCGGGAAGTAGATATTCTAAAAGGTTTGTTAGGTATTGTCATCAAAGCTGTGCGGGATGCTTCATACAGCTGTCATGGGCGAGATAAACGACGTCAATGTCACAACGCCAATGATCCATTTTTTCATGCGACTTGAGAAGACGGCTGCACAGTAACATACGTTAGTAAGTTCAACTTTGAAGTCTTGCAGGACATAATAAGAACCACATGTCTTGAGTGAGCATATGCTGGAGGCCATATCACGCGTATCGAGTATAATCAACAGTGAGCAGGCCCAGGGCTTCACCTACAATAGACCGGGCCGCTAGTCGTTCGGGTAAGGGCTTCCGAGTCCGGTTCGGGGTCCTCAGTGTCCGAATGGCTCGGCGCCGCGCCTGTAAACCCCTTTTGGGAGTCTGCGGGTCTTTCCCCGGACAGATCAACGGCGGGCTGATTGCTTGTGTGCCTGACGGATGGATCCTGACCGGCAATCGCTTGGGAATCAACGATAGCTGCTGGGAGGTTGGGCGAAACAAGGGAGGGGGCCCTCCCCGGCTCAGAAAGTCCAGCATTTGCCATGGCTTGAGGACAGAGCAGGGCCTTTCTGGTCTCGGCAGTGAGAGAAGGGAAGCAGAAACCGATTCTGGCTATTCATGGGGCAGCAAGAGAGTCTATGTAAGAGATCGAATCACTTGTTCGACAGATCGGGTTCTAGGCCGCAAAGTCCCAGACGAGTCCAGACTCTCGTGGGGATTTTTATCGGCGATGAACAGGGCCAGAGCCATAAGGAAAAGAGGACTGAGAGACAGGAAATCCGGGCGACTGGAGTCGATGGCACCGTCGAATGCGTAATAATGCAAGAAGGACAGGAGTAGAGGTCAGGGCCCACCACACAGGGCCTTATTCCGTTAGCTTCTCCATCACGGTCGAAGTCCGTCCGACCTCACCCTGACAGGCACCCTGACAGGCCTGATCGGCGCCTCTTGTCTGGAGGGAATCCGAGGGCAAAACTGGTCCGCGAGTGCCCCCACTTGCGAGGCACAAAATCTGGCAAGGCATCAGATGCAGTGGCAAGGGACAGGTCGTGTTCCCGCCGGCTTGTGATGGCCGGACTGCATCAGGGCGGCCAAGCATCTCGGCCAGCTGGTCTTGTTGGAGTAGTTCCTGGCGCCCAAAAGCAGTCACGACCCACGATCTTGTGCCTGGTGCCCTTGTGGGACCGATTCTGCGACTCGGCTCTGGAGGACCCGCTCGACGGCGAGCGGTCTGGTGGCCGCGAAGGGTGTCCGGTATCGGCACCGTAGCCGACAGGCGAATCGCAGACGGCGTTGCCGGACAACCGCTTCGGCACTTTCCCTCGGGCCGTTTCGTCGCGGCTTATCCAGGTAGATCGCCTGCCAGAGCACAGAAGAGGAGGGAGGTGCAGAAAGAGCCAATGAAGCTTATACTGATTGATGGCCCTGGCAGTCTGGCCCTGCAGCTGGGGCAGGCTGGACTGCCTTAGCTCTTTGACTGCGCAGCAAATGGTTTACGGCAACGGGCCGTCTGTGGTCACTCGCATATTCGGAGTAGTCACCGAGGACTAGTTTGCGAGGACAGACCAGAAGACGACTTCGAGACCATGTAATGTATGCGCTTGACATGGTGAAGCACGATCAGACCTTGAAATTGTGTTGAGGGTGAGTATCCTTGGCTGGAACCCCGCTGGATGGCCAGAGCTGTGAGGCTATGGTTGTGACGATTGTTGTGAGAGGGCATTCTTTGAGTACCCATGGTCGTTGATCATCACACTGAGCCATGCCGTTGTCACATGCAGGGAAGCCAATGGCCGAGTCCAACGGTCCTGGAAGGGCTGACAGTGGGGTTGGTTGATGTTATCCACTCCAGGACGCGAGGTGATGATCAGATGGATTCGTGTGACTCGTAATGATGCTGTGATTTATGCGAGGCTGTGTCTGTCGAGCCCAGGCAGTCTTGTCAGCAGGTCTACACAGTATTCCAGTCGGGTTCGAGGGTGCATGCAGGTTTAGTTGCATTTCGGAGCCGATGCGGCAAAACAGTGGTCGCAGATCCCTGGACGCAGAGGAGCAGGTGTGGCGGGACCTTTGAGCCACGCACTACCTGCACTAATAACAGCGACAAGGTCTACTGCCAGTTCGCAAGCTGGCATCCGTCATTGGCAGGGGTTCTGCGGGAAGCTTGCTGTCCCCATCGCAGCTCTAGTGACGGACAGTCTTCTGGATACATTTCGCCTTGCCACTAATCTCCACTCCTCTCATTCTTCCGGTCGCAGAACGGACAGTAGACCCTCAGCATGGAGGTCACTGTCACCTTCAATGAGCTGCTCAAGGCGAGGTCCGCGTCTCCAACCCGCGGCACCTTGCCAGACCTCGACCGAATCGACAGTTACCTCAAGGAGGCATCGTCGATCAACCGCGATATTGTGAACCTGCACAGCGAACTGTCCCACATCCGACAAGCATACCTGTCCACAGCTGCCCCCCGCAAAACACAGCTTCGAAAGGGCGCGCAGGACAAGCCGATCTATCTGACCGACGCGGACCGCAATGCAGTCGACAAGATGGCCAAGGAGTCACTGCAGCGGCTCAACTTACGAATCCGCATCCTGGAGGACGAGGAGGCCAAACGGCACGACGCAGCCATGAAGGACATCAATCGCAGATACGGGCGCGGCTTACGAGCGCTGACGGGCTGGGCCGCCGGCGGCGCGCTGGGCTCGGGCGGGGACGGCGCAAAGAGCCCGGAGCACGCAGCCGCCACCAAGTTGGAGATGCAGCTGTTCGTGCACAAGGGGACGATCATTGGCTACCTCAAGGAGAAGCTGGGTTCAACGACCAAGCTACAGGGCGGCATGATGGAGACGAGGCTGGCGAGGGAGATGGAGAAGAACAGGAGCATATTGGCCAAGGCCAGAAGCGCGCAGCTCCCGCCCGCGCTGGCCAAGGAGTTTGGGTTTGACGACTCGGGCGGGGGCGCGGCTTCTGCGCCAAGATCATCCACCACCGGCTTGCCAGTCGATGAGGAGGAATCAAGGAGGAGACAGGACGAGGACCTCGACCTCACGGACGAGCAGAAGCAGATGTTTGAGCGGGACAACCAGGACATGCTCAAGCACTACAACAGCGCCTTGGATAAAGTCAAGACGGTGGAAAAGTCGATCGTGGAGATCGCAGAACTGCAGCAGATGCTGGCGGACAACCTGACGGTGCAGTCGGCGCACATTGACCAGCTGGTGACGGACGCGGAGAGGACGGAGGAGAACGTCGGGGGCGGTAACAAGCAGCTCAAGAAGGCGTCGCAGAGGAAGTTCAGCCAGGCGCGGGTGACCTTCTACGCGGCCAGCGCTCTGTGTACGGTTCTGGTGTTGTGGGACTTGATAATATAGCATAGCGAGATGTCCGAGGGGCAGAGGCACATTTGTAGTCTAATGTGGTGATGCAGCACTTTGTGCGGTTGCCAGACATCCGAGTTGAGACATCCGAGTACCCAAGTAGAGGCTGAACATATCCACGTCGACAGGTCGGACCTGGGGAACCACCAGTGATCCAAATGACGTGCTGCTGGTGGTGTGCCTGGTGAGCAGGCGAGGAGGCGAGGAGGCGAGGAGCCCACGAGGCCCAATCTACCTCGGGAACTCGGCCGGGAGCCGATGGGACCTGCCCGGTGGGCCGAGCATCAGCGTCCAGCGGATGAGACCTTGCAAGCCGGGCAGCCCAGGCAGCCCAGGCTGGTGCGGCAGAATCACATGCTTGGGTGCTTGGGTGCTTGGGTGCTTGGGGGTTGACACGGCCAATAATAAGGTTTACTGATAAAGGTCCATGGTTTACAGCGTTTGGTGATGCCTGACGTGAATGCTCTCGTCCTCCTCGCACACCAACTCTCACCTTGACTCTTCTGATTCCGAACCAGGTGCGGCATTTATCTCGTCTGTGTCGACTCCTGACTCCTGACTCCTGTGCACAGAGTGTTGCGCCCACTCGTATGATATACCGGGGACCCCTCTGGCTGCCGTGGATCCTTTTTCGTGCCAAGTGACGCGGGTCTCTGGCCTCTCACATATTCTTACACACTGCAGAGTGGCGCCTATCAACCTCTTACATCACCGCCCTCTACCGCCCAAGCCCCCCGGCCACTGGAGTTTACTCGGCAAGATCGGGGAACAGCTTCGAAACACGGCGCAACGGTGGGCTGCGCTCTTCGAACCCGTATTGGCGCGCCTACGGGGCTTCGGCGATTTTATCCACAATTGCTGTTGTGGTCAAAAAACACGCTGCTTGGAGTTGAATCATTTTCAGCCTTGAGCCCTTGGGTAATACAGGTTTCCTGACTGGATCGCCGGCTCAGCTGGCTCTTATTACCACAGTTTTGGATAATAAGAACAGGCCATTAGGGCCCGCCAGCCCATTACCCCGGCCCCTGTTACCCCGGACGGGCCCCTCTGACCCCTCCTAAGCTCGGGGTTCCTTACCACAGCTGTGTGCTGTGCTGTGCTGCTGCTTGCTCCCCCCCCCCCTCCGCGAATACCTGCAGCGCCCTGCCCGTGCTACCCTGTCGATCAAGTGAGTATCTGACTGCCTCCTGATCTGGGGCCTGCATAGGTGGTAGTATTACCTCCCTCAGGTCGCACGGTCTTGTTTTCCCAGGTCCAGCTCAATAATAACCACTCCTTCTCTCTAAAGGATGCCTTCCTCGCCCAACAACACCAGCGACAAATCCAAGGCCCAGACTTACAACGCCCACAACTCGCCGACCAACCCCACCGACAGGATACGCAGCATCGCCAACCAGATGTCTTCCCCAGCTCTAACAACCAGCTTCCCAGCTGATGCCGTCCCTCAGGCGCCCGAGGACCCTCTGTTTGGTCTGATGGCTGCCTACAGGGCAGACACGAGCCCGGACAAGGTCGATTTGGTGGGTCACCAGTCTCTCTCCCTTGGACTTCATGATATGACGTCCTCCAAATCGGCGTTGGAGCTGTCTAGCTAACCAGATGCCTCACGCCACCAGGGAATCGGGGCCTACCGTGACGATAATGCAAAGCCCTGGATTTTGCCAGTTGTCAAGAAGGTGAGTGGGCACCAGTCGATGGTTCTCTCTACCTGTCAAACCTCCCGGCTCGAGCAGTTCATGCACGACCGTGTTGCATCTGCAACCTCGCGGCCGATTGCGTTCTGGGGTCCCCTCAATCTCTCTCTCCCCTGCTACCCCGGATCCAGATCACCCCAGATCTTCACCACAACCTGATCATCAGGCCACTCTGCTAACACGCCTTTTCTGTGCTGCATCTAGGCCGATGAGATCATTCGCAATGACCCAGACCTAAACCACGAGTACCTGCCCATCGCAGGTCTTGCCTCCTTCACCTCCAAAGCCCGCGAACTCGTCCTCGGGCCTTCGTCAGCCGCCATCTCCGAGAAGCGTGTCACCTCCGTCCAGACCATCTCCGGCACGGGCGCATGCCATCTCGGCGCCCTGTTCCTCGCCAGATTCTACAAGGGCAACCGGACAGTCTACCTGTCGAACCCGACATGGGCCAACCACAACCAGATCTTCAGCAACGTGGGCCTGCCCATCGCCACCTACCCCTACTTTGACAAGAAGACCAAGGGCCTCGACTTCGAGGGCATGAAGAAGACCATCTCCGAGGCCCCCGACCGGAGCATCATCCTGCTGCACGCCTGCGCCCACAACCCCACCGGCGTCGACCCCACCGAGCAGCAGTGGCGCGAGATCGCCGACGTGATCCGCGCCAAGAACCACTTCCCCTTCTTCGACACCGCCTACCAGGGCTTCGCCTCCGGCGACCTGGACCGCGACGCCGGCGCCATCCGGTACTTTGTCGAGCAGGGCTTCGAGCTGCTGGTCGCCCAGTCCTTCGCCAAGAACTTTGGCCTGTACGGCGAGCGCGCCGGCTGCTTCCACTTCGTCACTGCGCCCACGGGCCCCTCCGCCTCCGAGACCGTCACCCGCGTCGCCTCCCAGCTGGCCATCCTGCAGCGCTCCGAGATCAGCAACCCGCCCATCTACGGCGCCCGGGTCGCCTCCACCGTCCTCAATGACGACGCTCTCTTCGCCGAGTGGAAAGAGAACCTGCGCACCATGAGCGGCAGGATCATCAGCATGCGCAAGGCCCTGCGCTCCAAGCTCGAGGAGCTCGGTACCCCGGGCACCTGGAACCACATCACCGACCAGATCGGCATGTTCAGCTTCACCGGCCTGACCGAGGCCCAGGTCCTGAAGCTGCGGCAGGAGTTCCACGTCTACATGACCAAGAACGGCCGGATCAGCATGGCGGGCTTGAACACAAGCAATGTCGAGTACTTCGCCAAAGCTGTGGATAAGGTTGTGAGGGATTCTTCGTGATTTTTTAGTATCAGAATAAGAAGAGTTGTGCAGATGGGAAGCCAGGGAACGGGGACATTGGTTAAAGTGAAAAAAGCTGAGTAGATGATGTCTCGAAGCGAAGCTGTTAAGAATGTCGAACGCTGCACTCCCTGTTATTTGCAAGTAATGCGTTTGCTTGTACATGCTACGTGTCCGTCCGTCCCATTTGCACCCTTCCGTGCGCCTGCGTTCCTAAATGCAGAGTATTTACCGCAGCCGTCCAACGCCGCCGCTAGTATATGATATCTTGAAAATCGACATGTTATGCACGCATATAATGCAAAGTTGCAATGCCTGGTGATCGATGGCCAGCCTAGAAAGCCCCAAAAATTCAGAATGAAAACAGTGCCCCCCTTATTGCATGGCTCTGGGTGTCACCAACGACGGCTATGAAAGTGCAGTTAGAAGACCATCCCTAAACTTTGTCGGAACGGAGACGGGGATAAGACTTACCCAAAGGCGTCGTTCAGCTTGACCTGCCGTCTCTTTACTGTCGATTTGCTCGGCACAGCCTTCTTCTTTTTCTTCTCGGGTCGTTCCATGCCCAGAAGCTCATACTCTAGATCCGATAGGTCTGCGGACTCGGCATCGCTTGTGGCTGCAATCGGTGTGGGCGAACGTGACCGCCCTCGTGCCTTGGCATATGACGGAGACCATTTTCGTGGTGTCGGTTCGTCGCGGCTTCGGTCACTGCTCGGACCACGATCGTCGCGACCTCGGCGCGACGGCGGTGGGGAGAGACGCCTGCTATGGCTCCTCTCTCGGTAGGGTTTACTCCTGTCGCCGGAGTGCGCGCTTTGGTATCCCGAGTCGTAGCGCTGCGTTGAATCACGCGGAGTGAAATGCCCATTCCTGTTAGCGTCTCCTTTCTGATACCCACTCGGCGACCGAGAGTACCTGTCTCTGGAATCAGGCCGCCCCGCCTCGTCTGGCCGTGGGGACCAAGGTTCGACCCTGACGTTAATGTTTGAGCCATGCGCTGGTGAGTGTGATTGGGGGCGCGGCGACATCGGTCGTGGTGGTAGACTGTGCACAATTCTCTCTGGTTGAACCTTGAGACGCTTGACTTCCCTCGCGTTTCCATCCGGAATCTCGTGGCCTCGCTTGCCACCGCTTGAGCTGGGAATAAACTGCCCGTCTCTGGAAGGACTTCTAGCAGGCTTGACGACATCATTCAAGCTTGAGTCGCTGGGGCCCTGCGCAACAACCTCTCTGTCATTGAAAGACCCAGATTTGAGCTTGCGAGAGAAATGATATGTAAAATACTCGTGACTTGACCCAGGAAAGCGGATGACGACCATATCATGCCGATACCGAAATATGGGATCTCGCTTGACGTGAATCCACTGCTTCGACTCCCGTACTGATAGCGTGAAGGATTCTGGCTTTTCTGGGTCACAAAATGCTGACTTGACGCATTTGGCGTTATATGCTGGAGGTATTGTTGGCTCATCGCTCCAGTCTGCTGCGAGGGGCTTTCCAACAGGATCGCCTGGCTTTGTGTCCAACTCAATGAACGCTTTTTCCAGATCCCAGGAGAACTCATCGTCAACCTCCGAGTCCTTTGCGTCAAGCTTCACTTCTTCGACCCGGGGGGTCGATCTCACGCTGTCGTCCTTCTTTTCGCTTTCAAGTCTGGGCGTTCGCTGGCGAGAATGGGACGATGAACGTGTTCCAGGCCCTTGGTGTCGACGATCACGACCGCGGTGGTGTCTATCGTTGCCCCGGCCGGACTGCTTATTCCTGCCGCCTTTGTCACGGTCGCTGCGACGATCTCTGTGGTCTCGGTGGCGCGAATGATTCTGACCTGAAGAGCCCTGCTGCCAACTCTGGCTTTGTGGTGGAGGATATGGGGTCGGGTAAGCCGCCTGAGGCTCGTAGCCCGATGAGTACGGGGTTGGTGGATATGAAATTGAGGGCGGCGGGGGAAGACTTGGAGGAATCCCTGACGGGAGACCCGGGGGTGGTGGACCCTGGGGAGCAGAATTACCGTAGGCTGGCGGGTAGGTAGCCGGAGGCGGTGCTGGTGGAGGTGGTGGTCCGGGAAAGCTGGGAGGCGGCGCACCGTTATACGCTGGATTCGGCGGCTGGTACGGAGGCGCGTAAGAGGGTGGCCCGTACGGTCCCGGGGTCGCATATGATGGAGGAGGGGCAGGTGGAGGGTAGGAAGGTTGCCCATATTGTCCATAGCTCGGGCCAGGAGCCGGGGGAGGAGGGATGGGGGGCCCCCAGACGCCCGGTGGCGGATTCACGTTTTGATACGGAGGTGGATATGGCGGTGCGCTCTGGGCGGGCGGAGGGTAAGGGGCAGGCGGCTGCTGTGCGTATGCGCTGGGTGGTTGCGCTGGGGGGGGATAAGGGCCGCCAGGAGGCCCCCATGCGTTCTGCGGGGCCGGAGGAGGATATTGAGATGGAGGTGGGCCATATCGAGTTATCACCAGTCCCTTAGACCGGTTGTTCGGGGAGCCTTGTCCCCCGTGGGTGTGCATGCTCTTGGCCGCTTGTCGCTGGCGGAAGACCTCTGCGCCACTGCATCGACCGTTAGCCGTGCGGGAGCCAGGGGCAGGCGGCTGTTGATGGCAACAACGGCGGCCCGTGTGGCGCTGAGGCCGGACGAAGGAGATTTCAACCTACTGTGGCTCTTTGCGTGTCGGTTCAGGACATGCATAGGCAAAATGAAGTTGGCTACCGCAATTAAAGCAGCCCCCTTCCGTCTTTGGGGTATCAAAGCCTGGCGGACGATCGCCCATGTTGCGCCGACATGAGTGAGGAAGTGCGTGTGAGATGACAAGGCCGAGCCAAGTGCTGAGGAGAGGAGCGCCGCGTGGGCGGGAGAGGAGAAACGATTGAAATCGCGTCGGGACCGGTTGCAGTACCCCAGTATGCGAGAGCAGTGGACCGTACTCAATGCGCGAGGAGAAGGATCAATGACAGTAGATATGGAGGGCGTCAAGCATCGAAGTGGACCCTGTTTGAGCGCAGAATGGGGAGCAGCAGGAGCAGCAATGGCTGTGGAGAGGTTTTGCGAAAGCTGACAGCGACGAACCGCTAGGTAGGACGCTGGGGAATCGACGCCACCGTCGCACTGGAATCAGCGGGAGTGGTAGGCAGCACAAGGAGAAGACAGTCCCGGCCGGGAGAAGGGCCGGAGGACGGGGAGAGCTGCGGAACGCTGCGGTGCGGTGCAATGCGGTGCGGTACGGTGCGATGTCGACGATGTTGAGGGTTCGCGGCAAAGAAAGGCATGCGCCGCCAGCCGAGGATCAAACAGTGGCCAGGCGCCGACCGTGCGCAGCCCCAGGTGTTGCCCTGTTCTGGTCTGGTCTGATCGCTCGCTCACTTCCGTTCAGCCCACCCGGAAGCTGGCACTCCAGGGCAGACAGATTGCACAATGAGGAAGGATTACAAGATCAGATAGTAGACAGACAGACAGACAGACAGACAGACACAGAGTCGGAGGGGCTAGTCGCGACGAGGGAACAGGTATCGCATGGGATATTTGCTGCTCACTCGAGTGGTGTCCCGTGAGCGGCGGTGGTTGGGTTTTGGGTTGGGGAAAGGACGGGTCGAGCTGACTGACCGGCTCGGAAAGGTACTCACTCACTCACTCACTCATTCAGGTCAGGCCGGTCAGTCAGAGTCAAGTCAGTCAGTCGCCTCAGCCCAGGCCCGCGCCCCCTGACCTACCACAGCACCGTGCCTGCCTCTACAGTGCCTGCCTCGTTGCCTCCCGTGTCTGATCCTGCTCTATTGGTTTGGTTCTGCACTGCTCCCGATGCATCGGCCCGACGCATTCCCCGCTGTCAAATGAGTGAGCAGTCATGCAGCAGATACCAATCTCTATTATCTCTCGCCTGTTGGATGCACTCTGCTTAGATCCCGATTTTGTAGAATATGTGCCAGCCAATGCTGTGCTGTGTCGGCCTCTAGCCCTCGCATAGGTGCTCTATTGTCTATATTGGCGTTTCAAGAAGTAGGAAAGATCATATGCGGAAAGGAAAGGGGGGGGGGAAAAGGTCAACGGCTGGCTCTGAAAAATGACAGACTAGACTCGTTGATATTGGAGCGAGCAAGGCAATTGGGAATAGTGCGTGCGATGCAGTACGGGAGTTCTCTGCTTTTGATATGGGCAGGCTGGTTGCAACAGACTCCAAGATGTGAAAGGCGCAGACGTGCCACATGGACTGGTCAAGCCAACTCGGAGGGACTCTAATAAGACTTCCCATCGTATAACACTGCAGCGAGCCCAGGTATCATCTCTGGAGGTCCCTCGCGAGCTTGCCAGGTCAAGTGTATGCAGCAGGACGAACACAACGCTGGGGATAGAAAAAGCCGCCCACGTCGAACATCAGACCAGCCAGATGTCAAGCGGAGGTGATGGATCGTGATAGATCTGAGAACTTGGGACGTGGATCACCCCGAACAAACAGCCAGACTGGCCAAAGGGATGGAGTGACGATGGACGAGCCTGGAAGAAGGGCGGCGGAGCTGCCTCAAACTCGACCCCGAAATCGTCGCAACGACCCTGAACCCACAACTCCCCGGCAGCAAGACAAAGGAAAAACCGGTCCGCCCGTGGGATGGAAGGCTCGATACCGCCTCTGCTCTTCGGCTGTAAAAGAGCCGACTTGTTTGAAATGAAATCACACCAGCGGCTCTGAGATCAGAGCCTCGTCCGGCGCGGTCATCAGGGGCGGGGCAGCCGTTGATCAGCGAAACCCTGGGCGGCCACACCAGGGGAGGACGGTGACAGCAGGTGCTGCCTGCACAGAATGAGATGAACAGATGACGGGCAAAGGGCGTGGGACGTGGTCAGGAGCGAGAGGGCGAGGACTGGTTTTAAAGCAACCTGGGGCCCAGCTTGTGGCCTGAGGCACTAGGCATCCGGCGAGACGTGGGACGCTCCCTACCTAAGGTACCCTGGCACGGGGGGCCGGCCAATGACGAGCCCGGGCCGACCGGCTACTTTCTGATTCCGGAGCCAACTTCCAAGGTTTGTGACGGCTGCGGTGGCACCGACCCCTCGAGCTTCGTCTGCCAGAGCTGTTGTTGGTGGGATATCTGGGACTCTTGACCTTGAAGTTCTAGCCCGCGGCTCAACTTCTTGAACCGAGCCTCTCAAACTCGCCTTCCCAATGTCTTCATCCACTGTCCAGGCCTCTTGATCGAAACGGCGCTCCATCTGCTTAGTGTGAGAGCTTCGATTACCGCCCGCCCGCCGTTCCCCTCCCACGATCATGTTGGTTCTTCGGTCAACCGCCTCAACCATCGCGTCGACCTTCTTTGCCGGGAGAAGTCCACCACACCCACCCTCGCGTCCCAGCAACGGTAGCAGAACAACCCCGAGGTAGCTCTGCTGAATATCTTGCTCACCTCCTCGTACCTTGTTCTGCAAAACCGAGTCCCTTCCACGCGCCCTCTATCCATAACGACTCGTCCACCTCCGCACGCCACGGGCACATCCCCGCCCGGCCCTCAATATTTTGGCCGGCTGCCCATAGCCGTCCACCACCATGCCCGGCCTGCCGGCGTCAGTCGACCTGGACGAATGTATATCGCGCCTCTACAAGAAGGAACTCCTCGCCGAGTCCGTCATCGAGGCAATATGCGCCAAGACAAAGGAGCTGCTCATGCGCGAGAGCAACGTCGTCCACGTGCGCGCCCCCGTCACCGTCGTCGGCGACATACACGGGCAGTTCTTCGACCTGATCGAGATATTCAAGATAGGAGGCTGGTGTCCCGATACCAACTACCTGTTCCTAGGTGCGCATGCCCCTGGCCCGACCGTGCGAGACACAGGGGCGGACGCCCGCAGCGTTGGGCCTGGCTGTCTCTTGCCCCCTGACCGCCCACCTGTGCATCCTGCTGACAACTTCTGTCCTTCCTAAACAGGCGACTATGTTGACCGCGGCATGTTCAGCGTCGAAACTATTTCCCTTCTTGTCTGTTTGAAATTAAGATACCCCAACCGAGTGCATTTGATACGAGGCAACCACGAGTCGCGCGGTGTGACGCAGTCCTACGGCTTCTACACGGAATGCTCGAGAAAATACGGCAATGCCAATGTCTGGCATTACTTTACAGACATGTTTGACTTTTTGACGCTCAGCGTTGTGATAAACGACCAGATATTTTGTGTGCACGGAGGTCAGTCACCATCCACGAGCAACCACATGTGTCTCACCTGCAAAAGATCATTGCTGACATGTGATCGGATCCCCAGGGCTATCTCCCTCCATCCACTCCATCGACCAGATCAAAATCATCGACCGCTTCCGCGAGATCCCTCACGAGGGCCCCATGGCCGACCTGGTCTGGTCCGACCCAGATCCCGAACGTGATGAGTTCTCCCTCTCGCCCCGGGGCGCCGGCTACACCTTCGGCGCGCAGGTGGTCAAGAAGTTCCTCTCCGTCAACAACATGAGCCACATCTTACGGGCGCACCAGCTGTGCCAGGAGGGCTTCCAGGTGCTGTACGACGACCGGCTGAGCACGGTGTGGAGCGCCCCCAACTACTGTTACCGGTGTGGCAACATGGCGAGCGTCCTCGAGGTGAGCGACACGGGCGAGCGGTTCTTTAATGTGTTTGCCGCGGCGCCCGAGAACGATCTGCACAAGGACATGCAGCAGCAAGGCGCCGACAAGGGGCCAGACGGGAACGCCCTGCCTGACTACTTCTTGTAAGGGGGAAGCAAGAAAAGCCAGTAGGGCAAGATACAATACTGGATAGCGAATACTCGCGTGCCTTAGAGAAGGGGGCTTTTATGATCAAGGACTCATGCGTTAAATAAAGGTCACGAAACATAGACTACGGAGTGCCGGGTGTCATAAATAACGATCAATTCTGGAATCCGGTTTCGCTGCCCTTTTCTTGTATCCCCTTGCACGTAGTGCGTGCCATAGTGTGTGAGTTTGGTCGAGTGCTTGTGAGTAGGCAAAAAAATATAAGGCGAACGGCGCAACAGAACGTGGACCGGATGGATGGGCGCCCTCACCCAAGTCAAGCCAGCCCGTGTCTCCCAGATCCAAAGTTCTCTTTTCTTCAACGCCTATTCATTGGCACAAGTCCACTCTGGGTTGATTCAACGTTCGTAGTCCCCGCCCAGATGGCTTCTCGCCCCTGTGGCAAAAGGAAGCCAGGTCGCGGGTCGCGGTCGCACGAGAGCGGACTAGACTAGGTAATTCTTTATTCCGCCGCTTACTCCCAGTCCTTGGAGATATCGAATGACCACTCGAATTTCAGGTGCTCCTTCTTGTCATCATCGACGAAGGAGGAGACCGCGTTGTAGTGGCCACGGGCCAGCATGCCGGAGGGCGCCTCTTCCTCGTTGACTGCGGCTTGTCAGCATTGGCTGTTCAAGAATAAATACACACTCATAGCGTCAGTAACCTACATTTCTTGGTGTACAAAGGCTGCTTGTCCGTGTTGGGAGCATAAGAACCCTGAGAACCCGTCAGTATCAGTGTGGTCGCTCCTTCGCCCTCAACCCCTGTTCCGCGGGGGGTGACTCACGATCATCTCGCTGTCCTTGGACACCCTGACGCCCTTGCGCTTCACGATCTGGACGTAGTGCAGGCCGCTCAGGATCTCGTGCTGAACGCGGAAGGTGGCGGACATGGTGAACTTTGCGCCCTCCTTGATCTTGAAGGGCTTGTCCTTGAGGGTGTTCTCGCTCCCGGCGGTGGATAGGTCGATGGTGACTGGGGAGCGGCCGGGAGAGTCCATGGTCAGGGACTGGATGATGCAGACTCGCGGGTCGTTAGGGTCGGAGAGGTCGTTGCCGCCGGTGAGGCCGAGGGACTCCTTGTAGCGTTGGAGGGACTCGTCATTTGAGTCTGTGTGGGCGCGGAAAAGGAGTCGTTAGTGATCATTGCGGGGTCAACTTAGAGGGCATGAGTGCTCTTTGACCTGGACAGCTGCCAAATAATGCTGACGTTCCGAATTTGGTGTTGAGGAATCATGAGGAAGCGCGAGCTCAGATTTCTGCACTCTCATACTCTGGCGAGAAAAGGAGAAGGGGCTTGGGGAGCGGGTTCTGGAGGGCTTCACACCGGCCGCGAGGGGGCTCTACAGGTGGGGGGGGATGTGTTCTCGCATGGGACCACGAGACGGTGCCCAGGGTGAGAGGAACTATTCCCAGGATGACCTCGATGCGAGTTCTTAGGAGAACCGTCGCCATTGCAGCGAAATGAGGTGCCAAAATAAAGATGGCTTCGTCGTGGGTTGGTGGAGCTTCAAGTTGTGGGTTGAGTTGGCGGGCGGGATGCTGAGAAGCAGGCCCAATAGCATGGTACAAAGCACTTGCTTGATGTGATAGAGTATGAGATGCAGCCATTGAAGATGCAGCCATTGAAGATGCAGCCATTGAAGATGCAGCCATTGAAGATACACTTGTCTGCAGAGGCTCGTGTGCTGCCCATCGACCGTGTCTCCTTTGTGGGTTCGAGGTTTGGGCCGTGTTGATCGACATACCCATCTGTTGATATTCAGCTAAGCTCTGCTTGGGCTGGGACAGCTTGTAGCCCTGGGTCTCCTCGGGCATCGTGTCTTCGTCATGGTGGGAGGCCATCTTGGCGGCTGCGTGGTTCCAAGTAGTTGATGTGCAGGGATCTCGAATCAGGATCGTGAGGTGACGGAGTGCTGTTGGAAGGGGGGACGGTCAGGGTCGGTGTGTCGAATACGGTGAGCTGAGGACCATCAAGCATTAGTGACAATGAGGCGGACAGTTCAACACACATGTATTTATTGCCAGCAGCCAGCCAGCCAGCCTGATGAGGGGCACAAGGGCCACAAAGAGCGGGCCAGCACCCGGGCCCATGGTGGGGTCGGTCTTGTCTGGCCAGGGGAGATGCATGACTGGACCGACCGGACCTGGCCTCGCTGCATGTGTTCTGGAACAGCGCTACAAAGCACAGTACGGGTCACACACCTCTCTCTCTCTCTCTCTCTTTCTCTGTCCGTCCAGGAGCCCGGCCAACCAATCCAACCTGGCCACACAGGCTCAAGCTTTCTCACACAAGAACGGTCTTGGGAACTGGAGAGTTGTCTCCTTGCTCCCTGCCGCTCCCTGCCGACGGTGACAAGCTCTGATCCATCGGCCAAGAATAGGTCCAAGTCGGCGGGGCTGTTGCTGTGCGTTACATGGACGACTCCTGCCGGCCCATTGTGCCTGACCGGCAGACACCCTACGCTCAGTTAGGAGTGCTTCTCCAACTCGCTCATGGCCATGGAGTGTCAGAGGCACATGGACCTAGTTGCGCATGGCGGTGAAAGTTGCCGCTCCTCGCCCACACTGATGCACCCGACTGCGGCCGCTGCCCCAAGGTGATGCTTGGAATCAGACGAGACCAGATTACGAGTCCTTCATGATTCTGATGTCAATTGTTCATGCACATACATACTAGTGCACCAAGGACGGTTGTTGGCAGCCAGCCAGCCAGCCAGCCTCGCTGGGCTCGCCGACACCTGTTCCTGGAACGGTATGGCATGGCTGATATAGTGTAGACCTACAGCGGGGGGCAAGGATGGGAGCTTGAACTGCCACGGTTAGCCACCGGCCCGGACTGGCTTGATCATGGGAGGGCGATCGCATGGTTCGAAGCTTGAGCTTGAGTGTAAGCTCGAGCTTGTCACCCTGCCCGCCTAGCTGCGACCCTCGCCCTCGATGGTCCCTGGCTGCCGTCTACCACCCGGCACCTGGGCACACTCCCGCGAGCTATCAGGTACAGAGTAGACAAACCACCAGACCCGGCAAGAGCACACCGATTGGCTGCATGCTCTGTGCCCACGAGGGCGGTCGCCCAAAGTCCAGAGCTGTCAGTCTCCGGCCGACAGCTCCCACTTTGGGGTCCGGGTCCCACTCGGCAAAATTGGGCTCCCAGAAAGGAAGCGTTACATTGAGATCCAGGCCGTAGCCCCATGTTAGGCACTCTTGAGAGCACCCGGTGCAGCCGGCCGTGAAAGGGCATCGCGACCTTAACAGCGGCAGGCCCACTCGAGCCCCTTTCCTCCTTGTGCCCTCCCACAACGTCTCCTCACCCATTGCCCCAGCACCCGAGAGACAAGCACCAGACCCCATATTGACCCCCCAGCTCATGCACCTCATCTTACCACCTGCCCAGGTGGTTAGATGCTCGGATACTCCAGCATCTTCATCGCATCCCCCCCCCATGCGGTCGCTTTTCGATCCGAACTATCCAGACTGCTGGTCAACAGCAAGAACCGTTGTTTCCCCATCGATTGCACATAACCCCAGTTTGACGACAGCTCATCTGGAGCCTTAAGAATCATCCACTGTCTACTGCACAGCCATTAGATTGCACCAAGCTTGCACACTGCACAGAACAACGACCGACTGACCGCCCCGCCTGTCGTGCGAAGACCCCCTTTCGTTGCCCCGTCCCTTCTTTTCGTTCCCGCTCCACCCAAAAAGTAGCGCGTAACGGCCTTCGGCGCACAATCTTGAGTCCTTCGTCGTTGCCCACCGAATTCCGAATTGGCCTCAGGCTTCGTCAATCAATCGCGCACAAGCAGGTGAGGGGGTCCGAGCTCCTTGAACACTGTCGCACAGGCTGCATCAAGTGCACGCGCTGACTCGATCTGTGCAGCCAGGTGTCGACAATAATCTGCTGCGAGCTCGCTAGTGTCGCATCGCCTTCCCCGTCCAAACTCAACACCCACGCTGGCAGAGTCGTCGATTTCCCTCCCATCGCCGACCTGACCTTGTCCACTGGCCTGGTCGTCGCTCTCCCTGACGGCCTGCGACAACTCATCTTATCTATCAAGTTTGCACAAAAAGCGCATCCATCATGGCGCCGACCATCACGAGGCAGTTGCCGCAGAAGCGCAATCCATTCATGACGGCGGATGTGCCAAACTGTACGAGACCTCGCTTGCTCGGCGCCGACGACTAGATCATAAGAGAAGCTGACCAGTCCTCTGCAGACACTGACCTTGTCTCAAGGCGCCGCCTCGGCCAGACCCAGCTGACGGCCAAGATGGTCGCCGCGCTGCCCGGCGCCGAAGTCGACCCCTCCAACCTCGGTGTCTTCGACTACGCGCACCTGCGTGCCCCCCTGCCCAAGGGCATTGTTTCCGGCATCTTCAAGTCAAGCCCAAACAGCTATTTCTTGATGCGCCGAAGCAACGACGGTTTTGTGTCCGCCACTGGAATGTTCAAAGCAAGCTTCCCGTATGCCCTGGCTGAGCAGGAAGAGGCCGAGCGTCGGTACATCAAGTCTCTGTCGACTACTAGTCCTGAAGAGACTGCCGGCAACGTGTGGATTCCTCCAGAGTCTGCCCTGGGTCTCGCTGAGGAGTACGGAATCGGGCCTTGGATCCGCGCGTTGTTGGACCCCGCCGACATTGTGGTATCGAACGCGTCCGAGAACAGCCCACCGAAGCGGATCAACGCCCCCCCGAAGTACATCCCTACCACGTCCGCCACCACTCTCGTGCCACCTACGCCAACCTCGATGCGCAGCACGCGCAGCCGCCGATCCGCCAGCCCGACCAAGGCGCCTTCCAGCCGCCGCAACGTCGCCGCGAGCCCGCGCAAGCGGTCCACCAGAACAGCATCCACACAGCCTGAATCCAGCGAGACACCGAGCACCAGCAGGAAGACTTCTCTCACTAATGGTGACATCCCAGTACTGGCCCCCAGCGAGGCGCTCAAGGTCGAGGAGCTCAAGGTCGAGCACGTCGACAAGGGACTAGCCGGGACCCTCGAGACCGTCCAGGAGGAGCCCAAGGTGAAGGTGACCATTGATCAAGACGTCAAGGTCGAGGAAAATGGCACCGAAGTCGAGCGCACCACGGTCGACCTCAAGATGCCCTTCACCGCAGGAGGCCCTCCGAGCGCGGACGACGCGGCTCGGATGATTGAGGAGGCGAAGGCAATGGTGGCCAGCGCCGAAGCAGACGTCGCCGAAGCTTCCTCCAAAGCTGCTAAGGGCAAAAGGAAGGCGGAGGACTACGAGGCAGACATCGAGGAGGAGGGCGCAGACGGGGAAACGAGTGTCGACCTTCGCCCGAGGGCAAAGAAGGCCAAGACCGAGGTCGAGCTGCGCAAGGACAAGGTGAAGAGGCGCGCATTGGTGGGCATCACCTTTACGCTGGCAGCTGGGTAAGTGCACACAGCTCGGGGGGCTGACCAAGCTTACTGGACCACCTGCTAACAATCTGAACAGGGCTTTGATCCCCTACGCAATGAACTTCCTGTGAGATTGAGCACAGTCCAAGAACGGGCGGGGCTGTGTAGGACGTAGGAAACGGTGCGGTGTTTGGACAAAGGAGAGGGCCCTGAAAGGACGAGATTTCTTTGCTTTTCGGCTTGGACTGCGGAGTTTGGGTGGTCGGATATTTCTTCGCCTGCAGGTATATTCTCTCAAGGTCCGGTGAAGTATCATTGTTTAACGGGACCTGCTTCATACAGCATTTCGGTTGCGCCTCACCCTTACTGCGGATCTCGTTCGTTTCAACGATTATCTAGCCAGAGGAGTTGAGAGAAACGGATTTTTGTAACTAGTGTACACTTTGGCCTGAAATCAAACCCTTTTATCAAACAGTCTCGTGTCCCGTACGTGGATAGTGGATAGTCATAGTCCCAAGAGCACTGGCTGCCGCCGCAGACTCGGGCTGGAGCTTAAAACGGTTTTCCCTTGTCCAATTGTGAGGAGTTGGCCCCCGTCCGTATCGGGGCCAGGCCAATCTGCCGCCGGTGACCGCTCCAAATGAGGCTAACCTGTATTTTGGTTGCATTTCCCACCAAATAATATTTTGCGCTCTGCTTTTTTCCTTTTATATACTAGACAAGCTGCTTCCACTACCAGTTGTATTCAGCAAGTCGCTGGTCTCTCAGTGAACCCTCGGTGCTCAAGGGTATGGCTTCCAAGAGACTACATTGTCCTCATCACAATGATCACCAATCCACCGTGGTTGTTTTCAAGGTAGGCGGTCGCAGAGGTGAGTCGGCTTACGATGGCGGGTGAAGGGGCATTCCTCTCGTGCCCCAATCCGCCGAGGTTGGAGAAGCTCGGCAATGGGCGGCTTTCGTGGTCAGGAAGGATCTAGTCCACTACCCCTCGGCCCAGGATGCTGGGAAACGTAAGCTCTCAGAGAAGAGCAAGCCATGCCTCCGACATTCCTGCTATTGAGCGTCGCCTCTCCAACTCTGCCAGCTAACACACAGTCACCATGCGCCCTGTGTCTACAACAACATGGAGGCAGCTCCGCCTGCAGAGGCGACACTTCTCTTCCTCGCCTCGCAGGCTGGACAACTATGCCTTCATCGGCTTGGGCCAGATGGTGAGCACGTCCTACTCAACCCAGCGACACACCGCGAAGCGTCGCTGATACGACCTCTGCCCAGGGATTCCAAATGGCCAAGAACCTCCAAGCCAAACTCCCCCCAGGTGACAGTCTGAGGATTTTCGACATCAACCGTGAGGCCGCGCAAAGGCTGGCTGGAGAAATGGCGGCCTCGCAGGCTGGGGGAGCATCTGTTGAGCTGGCCGACAGCGCAGCAGATGCCTCCAAGGAAGCTGTAAGTCTGATCTCTGTGTCCCCACTGACGCATTCCCCAGCGTCCGCCTCAAATGATGAGACCAATGATCCCATATATGATCTAAGTTGGGGTCAGCTTGCTGGCCCTCCCGTGATTATCCATACATACAAAGCCAATCCTCTGACACAGGCACCTACAACTCCTTCTTTGAGCAACTCAGAACCGACTCGCAGTACTCGGCAGAAGAGCTAATGAAGTGATTCTCACAGGATGTCACCATCACAGCACTGCCCGAACCCAGTCACGTCAAGGCTGTGTACGCTTCTATCCTAGAGGCGAAACCCAGCCCGCGGCCCAGCCCGCGCCTCTTCATAGACTGCTCGACCATTGACCCATCGTCCTCACAAGAGGTGGCCGGGAAAGTCGCAGAAGCATTCCCCGGCGGGAAAGCACACTTTGTCGACGCTCCGATGTCCGGAGGGATTGTTGGCGCGGCAGGAGGCACGCTGACGTTCATGCTCGGGGCACCGACGGGCGTCGTGCCCAGGATAGAACCGATCCTGCGGCGGATGGGCAAGAACGTGCTCCATTGCGGCAAGCAGGGGACGGGCCTGTCGGCCAAGCTGGCCAACAACTACCTGCTGGCCATCAACAATATCGCGACGGCCGAGGCGATGAACCTGGGGATGCGCTGGGGGCTTGACCCCAAGGTGCTGGCGGGCGTGATCAACGTCAGCACGGGCCGGTGCTGGCCCAGCGAGGTGAACAACCCCGTCAAGGGCGTCGTGGAGAAGGCGCCCGCGGGCAGGGACTACGCCGGCGGTTTCGGCATCTCGCTGATGCGCAAGGACCTGAAGCTCGCCATGGTCGCGGCGGAGGAGGCCGGCGCGAAGCTCGAGCTGGCCGGGTCGGCGAGGGGGCTCTACGAGGCTGCTGAGAAGGACGAGGCTTGCAAGGGCCGGGACTTTAGTGTTGTCTATAGATGGCTCGGCGGAAAGGAGTGAGACCAGTGTGCTCTAAAACACAAGACCATTTTCCATGACTGTGTCGCGGTTTTGCAAGTAAAACAAGCCATGTTTCTGTGCATTGGCTACTGAGCTATCAACCGGTAAGAATTTGGGTCGTGTCCGGCGAGTCAGCTCGTCGTCTGGTAAAAGTACCGACATGCTGTCAACTGCGTTTACGGACTGGCAGTCCCGCTCCATGCATGTTATATAGCAAGTAGACTGAGAGGCTTGCGTTTGAGACTGTCTCATCCGAGCACAGCGATGGAAAATACAAACCAATGTAAATCCTAGTTGGTGGTTTGCAATGACCGAGTTTCCACGGCAACAATGATCAAGCCCAACGCCGGCATCTTTAGGTCAAGCGGGTGCAATTTTGCACAATTCCCGGCACGGGCAGGCCGGGCTTGCACAAAGCCAGGCCGGAGCAGAGCTGCTCCGGGAGTGCCAACCCACCTTTGTGGCGTCCGAGTCTTGGGCATCCCGCCCGCGCTGGTTACCCAATTCGGCCGCGCCTGGAATATTTCTGCTGACCAAACTGTCTGTTCGCCCACCTGTGACGGCCTTTTCCAGCACGCTTTGGACCAGTTTATCCAAGGAGAACACGGAGATACATGCGCTCTAGACACCATGCCAGGGCTTGATATGGAGCTTGTATGCGGAATTCCGACCTGCCTGCCTGCGTGGACTGTCGGGATATCCTCTCACCACGGCCCGTTGCTCTCGAGGATGGCCCAATCCGGAACCTGACTTGACAGTGGGAGCACAGCACGGCACCCAAGTCGCTGACTTTTGGCGCGATGGTACGCTTCTCCCTTGGCTACGCACCGGCTGACAGTAACCGTCAATGAGTAATGATCCTTCGGGCCCGGTCAATATATCACAAGGCTCTTGGTACCCCCTCGGGTCTATCGTCCCGTCTGATTGTCTGGTTGGCAGATGCTGTCTAGCGTGGGTGTGTTGGGGCTGACGCGACAGACACACCCTTGAGTTCGCCGCATTCTAGTCCCCGTTTTTCTCATTCAACGGTCTAGGCCTTACTTATACCTAATAAGTAGGGTGTATCACCCTTTTGCAGTGTCCTCTTCTTGCCTTGCTTTTCTTCTTGTTCGAAGCGCGATTTTGAGTCTTCCAGCTGTCTTTTCCCTGGTGGTGTCGACAGGTGCGAAGGTTGTGTCCGTCCTGTCTCGCTCATAGAGTGTGTCTCTGAGGGCCTACATCCCCTCTGATCCAAGTCGCCAACGAGCTGCCCAGCACGACACCTAGCAGTACCGCCCGCTACAAGGGACCGTCTCCTGTTCAACATGGCGTCCAGGTGCACAGAAGTCAGCCCGTTGTGCCCGGTGGAATATACGACACTCGGCTACTACCCGAACAAGCCTCTCAATATTTTCTGCGCCGTTGCTTTCGGCCTGGCCTTGGTAATTCAACTGGCGGTTGGGATCTGGAAGAAGACGTATGCATTCACAGGGTTCATTGTTGCTGGATGTGCACTCGAAGTAGCTGGTGCGTACCTCTTTTACATAGTCGTGGATGTGGCCACGACTGTCAAGGGCCGTCGCCCAGCCGTCTGGTCAACAACCTTCCAGTCTGGAATCTCACAAGAAGGCGACGATGCGACCACTTTAGGCTGCTCGTTCGCACCCGTACCCGCTTATCTTCTCGGCGGGACAGTCAGGGACAAGAGACCTTACTAACATGAGACCGAAATAGGATACGCTGCTCGGGTGCCACTCGCGGATAACCCATGGAATCAGCAAGCCTTTCAGACCGAGATATGCGCCATCGTTCTCGCTCCGACGTTGACCTGCATCTCGATATATCTGACGCTCAAGCACCTCACCACCGCGCTGAACCCGTCCCTCTCGCGTGTCAGGCCAAAGTGGCTCCCATTCATCTTCGTGCCCGCTGATGTGAGCTGCCTCCTGGTCCAGGCTATCGGTGGTGCGCTGGCTGCAAGTGGGGGTAGTGAGAACCGGAAGCTGGTCAATGCCGGCAACCAGGCCATCATTGCGGGCATTGCGCTCCAGGTCGTGGTGCTGGTTGCGTTTGGTAGCATGAGCGCCGACTACTATTTCAGGGCGAAGAAGTGGGTGCACAGTGTCGACGTGACTCCATCCGCGCTTGCCCTGTGGAACGATAAGAAGGTTCGGACGTTCGGCTACGCTGTACTCGGAGCATACATCTGCGTTCAAATTCGGTGTATTTACCGGTAAGCTGCCACGATCCATCCCATGATGGAAACGGCCTGTGGATTGAGATACTGACCTTCTCTCAGAGTTGCCGAGATGGCGGGCGGATGGGGCAATGAAATCATGCAAGACGAGCCCTCCTTCGCGGTTCTCGACTCCTTCATGATGCTGATATGCGTCTGGCTCCTCAGCTGCTTCCCGCCAGGTATCTTCTTCCCGCAGCTGGCCGGAGGCTCGAAATGCATGCCAAAGAATGGTGTCCCAGAGAGTGCCGGGGAGGAAAGCCAGGCAGAGCAGGGCGGGCTGGCCGGTGAACAAGAACCCAAGGAAGGGCACATGTCAAAACCAGAATCGTGAAATATATATATGCGCACCGCTATGCTTCCGATCTATCAGAGGTTGCTATTGTGTCCAAAAGAAAAATGCGCAACATAAATATTGAATCAAAAATCCCACGAAATCCACACTTAACCTTGTGTTTACAGCTCCTGAACCTGATCCTGCAGTCTCTGCAGCAGCGGCTCGTTCTCACCCACCGTACCTCCGTACGCCAGCTTCTTATACACCCCACCCGAAACCTTGGCCACCCTCCAGGTGCCTTCGTCCTTTGCGTCAATGAAAAACTGCTGGTTATCTTCGAAACTTCGTCCGCCGCTCTCGGGGAGGTAGACATATGTCCAAATGCCAGCAAAGGCATTAGTGGCCGCAAAGATCAGGAAGATCCAGTATTTCAGGTTGTTGAACATTATGGGGCTCAAAAGGGTCACGGCGAAGTTGGCGAGCCCCCACACTATCACGGATATCGCAGAAGCCTGTGCCCTTGCCGTTGTCGCGTAGATCTCGGTCGGGATGAGCCAAACAGTCGCCAACCAGCCGATCCCAAACGCGCCGGTAGCGATGAAGAGTGTGACAGTACCGAGGATCGCCGGGACGCCCAGTCCGTCCGCGGGGGAGTTCATGGCCAACGCGCCGAAGAGCGTGAGCAGCGCGAAGCAGGTGGTCAGTGCCATGCTGCCGCCGAGGAGGAGCTTGCGGCGACCGACTGCGTCGATCAGGATCCAGGCTAAGGTCATAAGTACAAAATAACTGATGTCTAGTTCGTGTCAGTCATCTATTACTGGTCTGAGAGTGGCGTACTCCGTGGAGGTCAAACGCATAATATACAGGGAACCGTGGATGGGAAGAAGTATACTCACAGTTAGCCTGTGTTATGTACTCTGCCATCTTGACGCCGAATCCCAGGAGCTGTGTACGAGTGGTCAGCACACGTCAAAATTCCACTACAATGGGACTGGCCTACCTCAAAGATTTGAGGGCCGTAGACCGAGACAGCGCCGTATCCAGTTAAGGCCTGGTTCACTTGGCCCATGAGTACGATGACAGTTGGGTGAAATAGAGGCTTTCCAGGAGTCAGCATGTTGATATATGTCGCCACCTCGTCATCCTTCTCCTTCTCGTGCGCCTCGAACAACTCCTTCGACTTCTCCTCGCCCTCCTCGTCGCCGTAGATATCTACCAGGGCTTCCTTCGCGTCATTTTCTCTCCCATGGAAAATGAACCATCTCGGGCTCTCTGGGAGCCTGCCAATAACCAGGAACAGAAGCACCGGGTAGGCCTGCATGACCACGATTGGGGTCCGCCAAGCCCATTGGTTTGACTTGCCCAGTGCATTGGTTACTGCGATGTTGATAGCGAAGGCCATGTTGAGCCCAAAAATATTCATTTGAAACTCCTGGGCCAGGGCCTTCCCTCTCGCACCGTCGCTGCTCAGCTCAGAACTGAAGACGGGAATGACGGCGTCGATCCCCCCGACACCTAAGCCCATCACCACACGCCCGACCCAAAACATGTGGATCGCATTCTGCGTCCATCCTCCTAGGCCGGTGACGAACATGATCAGATTGCCCAGGCTCGCGGTCGCCAGACAGGCGAAGATGGCCTTCTTGCGGCCGTAGTTGTCAGACAGCCAGGAGAAGAGCACCGCACCGAGGGAGCAGCCCAGGTAGTAGACAGCGACCAGGATGCCCACCATTGGGTCCTCTGCGCCAATTCCCATGGTCCGCAAGTAGTCCTCATTGGTGTTTATGAGGGACATCATGCCCTGGTCGTACCCATACAGCGCAATGGCTGTCGAGCTGAAGAGGACGACCTCTTGGGTCTTGGACAGCCCGATAGACGGCATGTTGGCGGTAGTGACCTGAAGGCAATTGGGAGATAGACCGGAAGGGGGGGGCACTCTTTTCTATCTTTGTTTCTAAACGGCAGACTCGAATTGATCCCCGATTCTTCAAAATTCCAGCCAAGGAAAATGAGGCAAAGAAACAAAACTTCCGGAATCCGAGCCTCACTGATCAGCAGGAGGTCCAAAGCCAGATGAAGGGTTCTGCAGGCTGAGACATATTGGGGAAGAAGTAACGGCATGGCGGTGAGTACGAGTGCATATTTATTGCGCAGGCGGGCCGGCCTGCCTGCCAGTGCGCTAAGCAACAAGCAGCACGGGATCGGGCGTGTCGGCGCTATTGTGACGATGGTGGGCAGTAGTGTTGAAATGTTTGAATCGGAGTCCCACGCACCTGCACTTGGGGTGGGGGTACGTCATTTCCAGTCCACGCGACGCCAAAGGCCGCCCACGGCCGCCCACTCAAGCGGCGCCATAAGCCGAGCAGGCGGCTGGCTCAACCGAGATGCAGCGATCCACGATGTCGATCTACGGCAGCCGGGCAGGGAGGATATAGCGCGATTTTATGGCGATTTTTCTCCCATCCTCGGAGGGTGCATTATGATCTTTTCAGATCGAATATGCCGTTGTTAGATGTCCCCGCTCCGGCCCAGGCCGCACGCCAAGGTTATGTCAACAACGCATTTGTATTTTCATCACAATACCCATATGCCTACTTCATGAGAGTTGCTTCGTGTCAGCAATTCTCAGACAAGAATGTCCCACTGCTGAAAGGACGTTAAAGGGTACTCAAGAGAGGTGGTAGGAGACCACAGGAAGACCCAAATGCTTCTCGCCACCAGGCAATCTTGAAATCATCAATCCAGCCCCAGCACCTTCTTCAACTCCTCCGTTTCAGTATGATCCGAAGGGTTTCTCATCCGATGACACCACTCCAGCTCCCCTCCCTGGAACAGCCACTCGCCCCCGTTTTGTGTCTTAGGCCCGCCAGAAAGTATGTGGCCAGAGGTGGCCAACGCCCACGATGAACTCACAAAGATCTCCAGCGTGCTCTTCTTGAGGTAGGACGGAGTCGTTGTCCCCGGCCGGAGAGACGAGATCATCCCTAGATTCTTATAGGTCTGCACGCTCGGGTCCGTGTAGATGGGGAATGCGGACCCAGTGGCCTTGGCGTAGTCTGGGATGCAGATGGCCTCCCCGCTGCCGATAATAGTGAGGCTGATATTGGCTTTGGACAGCTTCTCAGGTGTCAGGTCCTGCATGAGTGTGCTTGCACGTACTGCTGGCAGCTCTGTTGGGCCATGGTCAGTTCTTATATGCTCCGGTAGCTTGGGTCATTGAGCATGCTCACACCACAGTGGAAATGGCGGACAAAGATGAGAAGCTGCCGTTCATCTCCAGGCTTGTCCATGTAGAGCGATTTCAAAGGGAATCCATTCCCGTCCTCGTCTTTGATGAGAACATCGCCGACCTCGACCAACACTTTGGGATCGGGCAGCTCACGATGAGGCTCTCTAATTTCTTCGGAAACGCCCATGGCGTCGACGTGTTTGTTGTTATTTGGTGTTATCAGTATCGTGTAACCTCACAGATTCTTCCAGCAAGCGTGAAGAAGGCAGGTTATTGTTGCTATTTCGCGAGCTGAAGGTTAAGAGTTACCAACAGCAGAAAATGGATGTTGGTTCCCCAAAGGGTTTAGTCACCTGAGCGGAGTCGGACGCTCGTGCTAACACTCAAATACACCGTGCTTAGTTAAAAGGTTTGCCAGGATGGTTTGGCGGTGACAACTCAAAGCGGATTGGTAGACAAGGGAGATATCATCCATATGAGATGAGTTCAAGGTATGCAGATTTCAGTGGACAATAATTGAACAATCTGTGTTTTGTAGCCTGCTGGATTTGGAATGATCGGGTTTCGCTCAGGATTGCAAGGCGTGGATGGAATCGAGTTTGGGGAGTGAGCTCAAAGACACTCGGACATGGCTCCAGGTTCGGAACAACTCGCGACATTGAGCATGATTTATCAAAGAGATTATAGAAAATTCAACCTCTGAATCTATTTTCCCATCAATTCAGGCGTAGTATTTACCTGTATCCGGAGCGAGATTCAATTGCCTGGTGTCTCTTTATAAAGTTCTAAATACTTTAGCTCACAGGAAGCTTGCACAGTTGCCAGAAGAATTTCGTACAGGCAATAAGGCAAGCCCCTATGAATAAGATTCTTAGAATTTAAAGAGTGTTATCGCTCAGGAAATCGAAGATTATTTCAAATGCTTGGGGTGCCGCCTCATGCAAGAAAAGGTTATGCCTAAGTCACCATGGACAATTAGTCCCAACGTTCTAAAAATATAACATTCAAACAATACTTGCCACTTCAGCCAGATAAACGGTGTGATAATCCGGTAGTTTGACTTGTGTGGGAGAGGTATTTCGCTTACCCAGCAGGCAGGTCATCCACGGTTCGCAAATCCGTGGCTGCGGTGAAGTTGGCACGTAGCCCATCTAAGACACCAACACAATCTCCACCACAGGCTGAGGTGTCATATTCTCCCTGTAAGACTAATACCGGCGCCGTAACGTTGCCATATTCTATTTCCGTCGCTAGGAGAGTCGGAAGCTCTGCCACGGCAAAAGGCTCGGTCCCGACGTTGTATGACCATTCCGCAACGCGATGCTCAAAGTATGGGCTCGCAAAGTAGGCAAAGGTTTCAGCAAATAGGTCTGACGATGTTAAATATCCGGGGTCGAGATCACCCCAACGCTCGGGGCGCTGGGCGCTGGCGACTCGGAATCCTACGCCTGCGCCGAAGGGCCCGAAGTACTCTAGCGTGCCGCTGAAGCCTGTCAGCACAAGCCCATCGATCGAGGAGCCGAGAAGGGCGGCCGACTGGGTGGAGATGTATGCTCCGTAGCTGTGACCGATTAAAACGACCTTGTCTGCTCCAGCGGTCTCTCGTGCATAAGCGACCAGGGAATTGAGAACGGCGACCTCGACTTGGAATTGAGCATCAGTATAAGGATCAATCCTATTTTTCGTGTTAAACATATTAGCAAAACCTTGTATTCGGATGTTGGAGGAGGTATAACTGTGAGGCAGACCTGGAAGATGAGCCGACTCCAATACGGTCGTAGTTCAACACACTATATCCGGCCACCACAGCAGCATTCACAAAATTGTATAGAGACGAGTTGGCTATATTTGGCTGGAAGTATCTTTACCATGATCAGCACGGTTGATACCTTACTAGAGATGTTGGAGACGGACGATTTGGATTCTATTATGCCATGTGTAGCCAGCAGCAAGGTGCGTCCGCTACCACACAAAGTCGCTCCTACGGTGTAGTTACTCTCGACTGCAAAGTCCGTCTCGCCTGCAATGGGTAAAGGGTTATCGGAAGTGCCGAAGTCTCTGCTGGTCATATTGAATGTAAGGGAAGCTGCATCCCAATCATCTTTGATAGTGATGTTTAAAATTGATCGCGGCTCGAAGATAGTCACTGGTATCTGGATGTGGGAACATTGGCTGTCCGTCTTGCTGAACTCTGTGATGGGAAAAGCAATGACGGATGCGGTGAGGGTGAGAGCAAGTTTGAGTGGTGACATTCTCATAGCTGTGACAGGGCGAATTCGGACGCCATGAAATATTTGGCCACGATGAGAATATCTGCATGATGCATCTTATATCCTCAAGCCCTAAGAGACCCTTGACAGTGATTTTGTGTACATCAGCCTACAATTGTGTGTGATCATTAATGACAGACTTACTCAGGGAGGCCCTCAACCTGTCAGCCTGCTTAGAAACACTTGGGGAATAGTTCTTCCAGCTCACAAATCACAGCTTCCGTATCGGGAAGGTCCGTGACGGTGCTCATGAAGATAGGTACTAAATCGCTGACGTCCTCGGGATCCTGCCTTGGATGACCAGAATATGATGCTGAGCAATTCGTATTCAAGCGATCCATGTGAGATATGCGTTACGCGAAACAAATCGTCCCAGTTTATCCCCAGATATATGTAGACTCCACTTCCTGAATCTCACAACACCCTGTTCACCTCAAGGTGTTCAGGACTTCAGCTGAGAGAACGGACATCCGCCTGCTGCAGCTCTTGCCTGGACAAGCTTTACATTGCTTGCCATGTCCTCTCTCCCCTTCCCATAGTTCGGCTCCGGCCCAATATTCCACAGGTCATAGCCTTGAGGGAAGAATCGATCGCCTTTGCTTCCTGCAGGCTTGGCACCTAGCAACCGGAACAGTAGAGCAACAGGCCCGACCTTATTCCAGAGGCTGGGCTTGACATACCAGGGTTGGAAAGTGGCCATGTGGTAATGGAAGAGGCCATTATGGTTCGGCTTCTCCTCCAAAGCTTTGACAGACATGAAGTCTGGGCGAGGGAGGCAGAGATATCGTAGGAAAGACTTTCGGGTCCACTGGAACAGGCTAACAAGAAAAGAAATATAAGGGCCTGATTTCTCGATACTAAAGCAACATTAGAAAAGAAATCAATAATGATGTTCTTCAAACTGCTGGTTCATAGAGCGTGTTTCCATTTTTGAAACCCCAAGTGAAGAACTTACCCAAGGCTCTCCCTCATCACATCGTCCAGGTTCAAACCCAATACCTTCCTGGCAAATACTGTGACCCCTTTCCCCATCTTGTTGAAAAGGCTGTCGACATATGCCCTAACATACTTATCACTTGCCTCATTCGGTATGCAGACATCCTTCTCGTATTGTACCGTCCAGTCACTCAGCTCTTGGACAAAGTGGACACCATTCCTCCAGCCCACTTTTGCACTCGGCAACGGATCAAATGGGATTTCGAGGTCCTCTCCATAAGCACGATGGAAAACTCCCACGGCACATAGCTCAACGTCTGTCAAGGGCCGCCACTCCTCTTTCCGGATGGTTCGAAGTATCTCGTGGGCGCCGTCGCCAAGGGTGTGCAGCAAGTCTTTGTCGGTGATCTTTGCTGCCTTTCTATATCTCGCATGAAGGAAGTTTATCCTTGACACCGAAAGCTGGTATCTTTCTGAATCGCGTGGCTTGGTCTGGCCCTCGCGGAGGAGTATTTCGGTGTCTGTGGCGCGCTTGGCGGCGTTTCGGGGTGTGTTCTGGCCTGTGACGGCAAAGAGTCGAGACATGCTGGGGATACCGCCGGCCTGCGAATAATTTTTATCAGCGATGTGCATAGCCGTTCAAAGCATTCCTCTCTCTAGGAAATTAGGGGAAGAATTGGAGGCAACACTTGAGAGGGAAGATAAGATGAATTAGGTCAACCTTGTACCTTCAGAAGAGCCACAGCACGAGCCTTGTGAAACGCAGATGGGAATTCGAGTTCCTGGAGCTCCAGCAAAATTTTGAAGGAATCTTCGCCCGTCATGCTTGAAAGAGATCGCCCCCCTGGGCCATTTCCCCAGCCAGCCTTGATCTTTTGAGCACGGGAATACCTCAGGTACCTAACCAGCAGTAGATAAGACGAGATGATGAGTGCGGCGAGGGTGTATGGGCTATTTCAATGTCTGAACTAGAGGCGGCTGCTGTACTGTCGTCGAATTCATGATGAGGGGATGCTGTTATGGGATTCGAGGTATTGGACACGCCGCCACGACGGATCGGTGGTTTTCTTTGAAGTGACAAAACAACTTTCAAATGTTCGGGACGTAATGAGTGGTGGACAAGCAAAGTTTCCTGAGGTCAACGACTGGTCTGATTACACTGTTTTCAAGCAAAGCCCTGAAGTTCTTTTGAAGTTGACAACAAACAACAAGAAGCGTCAGCAGACATTGGCCATAAATACAAATACACGAAAATGCAAATATCACATAACCAACACAAATTGTACATAGCAGCCTTGTTTCTAAGATGACAAACTTTAATGGTTAGAGTGTTCGCTTCGCTGCGACTCCTTGCAACACAGTGCTTGTGTCAGCGTTGAAGCCCTTGCTCCGGTCTGAATTTCATGGCTGAGTTGTCATGCCCAACAAATGTGCGTCCGTATCAATACGGTATCCCCAACGTGTGCCAGTCAGAGGGGTTAACAGCGGGCGGCTTCCCGCCAACCTCGGCTTGCAATTCAGGGACCCGCCTTTTCGGCCGACCGCTTGCGCAAGCCCCAATGAAGGGGCTTCCATTGCGGCTGAATCGCTGACTGCGCACGTATAATCTTCACGTGCAATCACCTCGGCGGGTGTGCTGCGTACTGCCAAGATGTTTGACAGACTTACAAGCCCTCCCCCGGGGGGATAGTTTAGTCAACAAACTTGTCGTTGGCATATTCAAAGATCAAACACACGGTTTCATCGAGAACGGCCCACTTCCTAGACATATAATCAATCCCGGGACGAGTCCCATCTCAGGGCCGGTCGGAGACCCTCTGGTGTACGTCCCAGTTCATACTTTCGCAACAAATTAACGAAAGACCTTCGACCAAGATTCCAAAGTTTTCTAGAACCTTCTTACACAACGTCATGGCCCGCTGGCGTCGAGGAAGCATGGGTGCCTCGCCAGTGCTATCTTGTGCCGTGTCAATGAATGTGCATGCTAAACAGCTAAACTTCGCACATGTACTTTAACATCAGTTTGTCTTGGTTCGTCAGATATCCTTTTCAAATTATATTCTCAACATCTATAGTGACGTCAGAGTGTTGACCATTCCTGCAAAGCCTTTCAGGGTCTTGAGGTTGGGACTGGCATATATACACCGACAAGCTCCATTTAACTCGGTAATTAACCTACACAATATTAAGCATTACATCATGGCGTACAGTCCACTCAAAAAAATGCTTTCCGCGAAGATCTATCCCCCAGAACAAGTTCACTACCCAGACCGACCAGAGACCCATGCTCGCGAGCCCAGTCGGTGAACTGAGCCGTGCTGGTGTTCACATATTGCTCCTCAGTCAAAACATCAGCGTCAAACACTATCTCAACCATCACGACCTCGCGAGTAGGCTCCTGGAGCGCAAATTTGGTTCGAGCCGCAACAAGAAATTTTCCCACGTGGTCGTAGTGGCTCCACACGTCTGGATTTTCAAACTGCCAGGACTCTTTGCACTTCTCGTACATGTTGAAGTCGTCCGAGACGCGTGTTAGCACGCACATCCACTGGCCCCCAAATTCACCACTCATACTGCCGTCTGACTGGGCTAGATAGACTCCTATCCTCGTCAGGCTTTCATCTTCGGAGGTTTTGGACATGTCTTGGAATATAAGCAATCCATGAGCAAACGGTTGCCCCGAATCCGTCACAGGGGGGTTGAAGAAGCTCGAGCTCATTTGAAGAGAGTCCGGAGGAAACGCGTCGACAAGCTGAAAATTCCCCATCCCACGCGGGAATGTTAGCATGAAGCCCGGGTTCCGCATGGCCTGGGTTTCCTCGTTAAAGCCGTTGAGAGCGAGATCAAGCTCGTACCCAAAAGCCTGGTACACTTTGCTGAAGTAAGAAACCAAGAACTTCGTTTCCACAGAGGTGGTAAGGTCCTCAATTTCAGTGCGGCACCCACGAATGTACATTTCTGAAAGGTTCTTCTTGACGAGACAGAATGGAGCGCGAGCACGCATATATACTCCATTCTTTCCGAGAAGAGGAAGGCAAATTTGGCTCTTTCGCATCCCCTTTTTGGTTTCGACCTCGACGCAGTCGAGAACGGCAAGGACCCAATTTGGAGATAGAGTCTGTATGAGTGGTGTCTTCATAGATAGGCCGGCGTTCGTCATTGCGAAAGGTGGAGTTATCCTGGAATGCAGACCTGGTTGTAGATTTCTCATGTCGCGAAAGAAATTGGGGTGTTCTGCGAGAAGAGAGTTTTTCGTGGAAAGTAAAGTGTCGAAAGCCAGAATGCTGTGATCGTCGGATTGTCGAATAATTTCCCCTTGAAGACGAAGAAATGCATTTTCGCCCTCTCCATACAGCAATGGCATGTTGATTCCGAAGATCCCCAGCAAGCAGTATGCAATATCCTCCGGCCTTGTGGTGACTCGATCGGCGGCCCAAGACATCCTTTGGGCTACATTATAGTCTCTCAAAATCTTCTCCTTTCGGATGCAAAGCTGGTCAACACTGGTGACAACGGACAAAAAGCTGGCAAGCGCTTTCTTCGAGCCGAGATGAGTCCATGACTTTGAGAAAAACTCGACATGGTCCGGGGCAATTAACTCCTGCAGCGTCCAACCTCGGGAAACCCACCGGCTTGAACCCATCAGCTCCAACAAATCGACCCCGCGAGGAGGACTTTTGATATCCGTGAGGTAAACATAGCAGACCTCTGCCTTCTCATACCATTCAAACATGGAATTGATCGCCTCGGAAAGCTCAGCGGAACTCGTCTTGTCGATACAGACAGTATCCACCCAAAAAATGTGATAGCCCATCACGGCAGGCCTGTTTGCAGGTGCCAAAGATCTTGGCGAACCCTGGCTTACCGGAGTGCCATCGACGTGTCACTTTTGAGCGCCATTCGGCGTGAGTTGGCTCACAATCGCCCCATGTGTGCGACAGAATAGCGTACTTGGGTAGTTTTGGGGGCCCAAACTCTTCGATGTTCAGACTTCTGGCATTGATAAGCCGCATATGGGGCCGGCTCAGTAATCAATCAAAGAACAAGAAGAATGCACTACAATATCACACGCGTGAGCGGGGGAAAACAGAACGCCAGTGGTCAGCAATTAGCAACGAACATGAACCAGTGAAGTTCAGGACAACCCGAACCCTGAAAGGAGATACAAATCGCAACCTTGGAGTGACGCTCACGTTCATAGCCTTACCACAAAACTTCCAATGTTTGATTGGGCGCTGAATTATCAAATGACAGTTGGCCGAAGTCCCGGATGGGGCATACTTGAGCATGCAGTAAGTTATCCCATTCATAGTGCCACTCATTGAGGTTCCTGCAGAAACTCTAATGGCTTCTGTCAATTTGGTCTCGCCGGGGCCGCGACTAGCCTAGCGCTTCAGCTTCAAACTGCTTGGTGCTGGCCCGAGAGACGTCAAGGGTGTTATTGATAAGCTCATAATGGGAACGGCTTATACTGGTATAAATGTCCCTGTCATGAAGTATGCGCATTGAAGCTATTAATATCATGGCTTGGACACATGGAGACCTTGGAACTGTGAACACCTTATTTATAAATCTGTCCTCACTCAGCTAGAACATAAGCATGTGCACATAGTATTTGGAGCATATACTCTGTTGAGCACTACTATACGGGCCGCTCTGGAGTATGACTGCTACAGTTTCGACGGCTGTATGGCGATTTGGGCCGGAGATCAAGAAGAAGAAAATGATAACCGTTGAAGCAGCCAATGGCACGTGCCAAAGCCTGGCGGTGAACAGTTTTCTTGACATCGTAGACCACTAACTTAATTTAGACACTCAGAGAATCCGGCCTAACTTGAGATACTACACGCCTTTCACTGATGTCTTTCGCAGCGAAGGTAAGTAGACACACCACAACGCCCGGCTGAGCCCTAGTATCGTGTCAAGGGAGGAATAAATAATGAATGAAATCTATCTGTATCCTGCCGGCCTTCCTCCGCCGTGAGGGTATCCCGACCCGGGGGGGTAGTACCCAGATGGGCCAGCCCATTGCCCTGGCGAAGGACCCGATCCGTATGGATGTTCTGGCATCCCGTGAGGGTAGGGGCTCACGTATGGCTGGAAGGGATATGGACCGGGGTCAGTATGATGCCGCTGTCCGGGTCCAGATTGTGGCGAGAACGGATTCGGTCGCCGTGTAGACGCTCTTGGGGGCGGCTCGCGGTCGGCCGACGGCGGCTGTGGCGCTCTGGGACCGGGCCCTGCACGAGCATAACTCGCCTCATCTTCTTCTGACCCGACCTCACCCATGGTAGAGGAATCACGGACCCTGGTGACCTCGGAAATGAAGACTCTGATGTTGAAGACCGGCGTACCCTTGCTGTGGAAGTTTGCTTCCTTGATCATCCCTAAATGATATGATATCTCCCTGCCGTCGTCGTCGATGAATACCGTCTTTATCGCCTCGGCCATCCTCCGCAGGGGCAGGTGATTGTTTTCGTCAACGTACCAAGAGAGGACTGTGCTCCTCAATTTCCTCAGCTCATCATTGCCTTTCTTGAGCCTGTCGATTATCTCCAATTGGGGTCTTGCACTGGGGTCCTGATCTGTGAATATGGCCATCCAGGGCGTGGCGGCCGAGAAGTGATCGTCCTTGTTCCAAAGGTCAGACACGCGCGGGCTCTCGCTCCTGACGTCGATGAGGCCACAAACAATCACAAACCTCCACCATAAAGGTTTGAGACTGAACTCGACACACGCGGTGAAGTCGTGGCGGTTCCCAGTGAGAAACAATTTTCCGTTACTGTCCCATAGACTAGAGGGGCGAGGCCTTATTTTCTCCACACTGTAGCTCGCCCTAGGCTGCAGGTGGAAGCGGAAGTTCAGCGACTGTAGCAGCTGAGCTCTCAAGCGGAGGACAAGGCTGTTGCTCAAGGTCCTTGCAATATACCTCGTAGTCCGCTTGCCGTTCCAAAAATCTTTTTCCGTTGTTGAGAACAGTTCATAAGCCCGATCGCGGACGAATCCAAACTCAGTCTTCATTAGGTAAATCCCTAGTTTGCGATTACTGTCGTTGACGCAGTCGAGGGCGAAGACGTACTCCTTTTCGGGGGACGAACCAAGAAAAGTCTCTACCCGCAGACCGTTGTTCGTCATCGCGAATTCCTTGACGGGTGCAACTCCGTCCCGAAGTATCCTCAATCGGCCACAATCCACAAATTCCGAGGGCGACTGAGCGAGGATGCCGCGTAAGTCTTTGCCCTGTTGGCTTGAATGGGTTGGTCGCCTGTCGACTCCCGACTCATTCTGTGATGTCCAAGCGAAGAGTGTTAGGTCGTTGGTGCTCTTGGCGATCTCTTCTTGGAGTCTCAAGAAAGCATTCTTGCCTTCCCCGTATATCATTGGCATATTTACGCCAAATATCCCGAAAAGGCAGTAAGCAATGTCTTCTACCCGCGTTGTCTTCCTATGCGCTGCCCATGACATTCTTCGCCCGACGGGTATTGTCGGTAACAACTCTGAGTCTTCGAGAATACCAATTTCTATTCCCGTTATCTTGGACAGCTCATGCCTGAGAGTCTTCTTGCTGCCTCTGAACTTCCATTCCTGGTCGTAGAACTCGAGCTCCTCAGGCCCGATTAATTCTTGAAGCGTCCAGCCGCGAGTAAACCAAACACAATCTTTCATGAACTCTGATGTCTTGCTCTCAGAGTGCTCGAAATTGTTGACCTCAAGGTCGGAAAGGTAAGCAAGACACAATGATGATTCCTTGTACCAGTGGAACATGGAGTTGATAGCCTCCGAAAGCGCAGCACTGCTGGTCTTGTCGATGCAGCAGGTATCAACCCACGCAAATTCGTACCCCTTTTCTTTGGCCACTTCGCACGCCTTTTTGATTTTCAGAAAGCCGGCCTTCTTCAGAAGTCGTGCCGGCCGGGAGTCGGCCAGCATCTCCTGGAATTCGACCTCATCTTTTCCCCAGGTGTGTGACAGAATAGCATATTTGCAGTCCTGCAGATCGACAATCTCCTCGAGTCTCAGGGTAGTGGTATCGATCAGCCACATTCTATCGGCTGAAATGCAACGCAGCGGCGCGATAGGCCAGCCCAGAACCGGCACAAGAACGGTAGGTACTGAGACGCTGAAAGGTGCCGAACAGGGAGGAATTGACGTGGTAAGCCTTGGGAAAAGCTGCTCATGGCGAAGCAAGGTTGCACTAGTGGGGATGACTGAGGTGGAACAAGGGCACTGGCAGAATAGGCAAAGGATATGGCACAAGACAGTAGGTAAGCAAGGATGGGCACCCCAGTGCTCCCCAATTCAGGCCAGATTGAGGCTCTGCGCGGAGATGGGATAAGGAATCACGCAGAGGTACGACGTGCGTCATTTACATTATTGGATCCGGAATAGTTCCACTGCAGTGATGCATGAACTATTGGCACATAGATGTGCTTGATTCGATGGTACAAGGTGGCTGCAGCTGGGGCTTTCACTCCAATGAAATTGAGGAACAGATCTCACGGGGGGTTAAGCTCTCGGTATGTGCTGGAGAATAGTTGTGAATGGGACCCTATCTTTATAGAAGTTGACTATGTTTTTCAGGATGGTCTAAACTTGGCAATTGGTACTGTAGCCATATATATACTGGTTTCGCTTGACGCGCAAGTAATGAGTTGCAAAACTTCGTAATGCAAACCAGGCGATATCCATGGATCTAAGCACAAAGTGAGCCGAAAATGCAAGTGTAGGTACCTCGGCACTCGAAACTGCCGGGTGGACCCAAAACAGTAGGACTTGAATCTAGGCTGCTCGCTCAAGAGCAATTGCTTCGTTCTTCTAATGTCAACGCATTGGGGACAAAAAGCCAAGCACCACGCCTAGAAGAAGGCAGTTATTTCAATTGAGAGCCCACACACTGCTCTCTCGACTGCCGTCTCTATGTACATATTTCAAATATCTGGACCGTGTTCTATGATACTCATTAAACTCATAAAGAGGTCTTAAGGCAGTCCAAACAAGCTCCAGCGCAACAAAGAGGCAGCACAAATTGACATCTTAGCTCCATTAAGTCAGACTCGACACAGACACCGGCTGTGAACCATATTTTCTTTCAAGAATTTCATATGCGGCAAAGAATGAAGTATGATCAACACTATATACAAGTTTTGAACATCGTTGGTAGCAGCTATGAGCGTGGTGGCCGGGTCTGAATCCTCACCGTTGGGCAATGAGTCGAGCAAGTCCAGGCAAGATTATTGTTCGCAAGTCTGTCTTCAATAGATAAGACATATTCCTAGGGCCGTAAGCCACATACAATTCACCTAAGTCCATATCACTATACCTCTTTTAATTAGAGTTTTGGCGCTAGCTTGAAGGTCGAGGCCGTTTCCCAAGGTATCTCTGCTGTGCTTAGGGTATTTTGTTAGACCTACTGCGATCATGATCCTTGAACCAGCTGGGCATCCTCTCAGAACTCTCCTCCTCACTCTCACCGGACTCGTCTTCGCAATCTCCTTCTTCCTCGTCTTCCTCTTCCTCCTCGGACGATTCTTCCTCCTCGCTCTCGCCTGACTCCTCTTGGCCTTCGTCTTCGGCGAGCCAGTCCGCGAGAGACTTGGTGCCGAGACCAGACCCTTCGTCCCCGTTGGTAGCCTTGCCCATGCCAGACCTGGCAGTGGCGCTGTCAAGACTATCCACCGCAGGAACAGAGCGTTTCTCCCAGACCGCAAAGCCACTGCTGCTGCTGACTGCCTCTCCGTCAGATCTTAACTTCGGATCCGGCTCCTTGCCATCCTCCACCCAGTCCGGCAGAGCCTCGTATCCTTTGAGTCCGTGGATTCCACCTCCACCACCCAAAACTAAAGCTGCAGAGCCAAGTGTAAAGCCTTTTCTCGTTTCTGATGGGCTGGGGGCTTGTGGCGCGGGCTTTGGTGCAAGAAGCATGAGCGTTGCTAGCTGAGGGACACCCAGCAGGGCTTTAAACAATCTTGCCCTGTCCCGAAGGTCATACGAGGTGTCGTAGCGCACCAGCAACAGGACATAGTCCCACAACCGCGCCACAGGGTGATCTTCCATCTCATTCAGTGACGTTGGTTTGGCTGTTTCCCCTTCTTCGGACTCCTGGCTCTTCCTGGCTTCTATTACACGATTCACGTGGTGTAAATAGACCTTGGCAGTAAGGAGGAGTATCTGCCGCTTAGCAATTTCTGATTCCTCTGCGAAGCCCTTGAGCAGAATCCTGCAGACGTCTGCTGCGATGTTGTCTTCGCCATTAAGGCCGGCGAACTCACTGACAAGCCAGATGATGGTAGCTCGGGCTTGTGGATCAGTGGCGGAATCAAGGTTCTTTGCCAGCCTCACAACCGTGGAAGTGTGGGCCGTAGAATCTTGCTGGATCAGGTGTCTGATGACAGTCAAACTTTCTGCCGCCAGGTTCCCGTCGAGGCTGGTTATTTGACTCAACAACAACTTCAAACACCTTGAACTCGTCTTTGGGTCGCTCTGCGCGCATCGACCGATGGCTCGGACGGCTTCTCGCACCAACAACTTGTCCGAACCTCTTGAGAAGTGTTCCAGTTCGTTGAGGATGAGCGATTTGATGTGTGGCGGGGAGTGTGGGAAGACGAGGGTCAACACCTCTAGCTTGAGTTCCCATACCGAGCTGCTATCAGTTGCCCTGACGAGGAAATGTGAGGCATATTTGACGAAGTCCGTAGGCCTCAGTAAACAGACAGACACGATGTTGTAAAGAGCAATCTGCTGGATGTCGGAAGGGCCCCTGAGCAAAGCGACCAGCGGTCCGACGGCTGACCTGATATATTCCGGTGTCCCTATTGAAACATAACAACGGGCTGTAGCAACAACAACGCCCGAGTTCCTGCTCTGGAGTAGCGGCTTTATTGAATCGAGAAGCAGCTCGAGGTCCGGATCCAGGATAACCACTTGTTCGCCTGTGTCTCCGCTGTCGCCTGGCTCATTATAGAAGCCTTGCAAGTCGGCTGCTTTTACTCCAGCCTTAACTGTCCTCGTCCTCCTCGGAAAACATTTTCGAGCGTATGCCGTCAGCATCCTCAATGTTGAGAGCTGGCTCCACTCGTCCATGTCGACAATCTTCCGGACCAGGCTGCGGTAGTGCTTATGTATTACATCCGTCCTCTCAGGGCAGATCTCCATGAACGCTGTGACAGCTGCACCGGCAACGTAGTATTGCTTATCCCCCAGGAGCGTCGAGAGGTACTCGATCAGCTGCGGTGACTGATTGGGGTCTAGGCGGAAGCATTTCGGTATCGCCATGGCTGCTGCTCTCCTCACATAGGGGCTCATGTCGCCCGCGCCTTTCTTGATGGCCAGAGAGACGATCTGGCTGATAACCGGCACTCGTATTCCCGACATGGTCTTCAGCGCCAGCGCACGTACTTGAGGGTTGCTGTCTGACAGGGACTTCTGTATGGTGTTGATCGACAGCAGCGCAAGATCGGGTTCCTGCTCAGCATGATGGATGAGGTATATGTAGACGAGTTTCTTGATCTCGAGGTTCGGCGATGCGACGTTCTTGACCACGGACGAGAAGAAGGGCAGGGTCTTTTGAGCACGGTACATCATGGAGATGACCTTGCGCAGGCCCTCGAGCACCTCGCGCTCATTTCGGCTGTCTAGGAGCTTCTTGACCTGGTTCTTATCCAGGGACCGGGGCGCACTTCGCGAGCTTCGGGCGGCGGAGGCGGCATCGAGGGTAAGCTCCTGGGCTGCGTGCACGCGACAGTCAGTCTTGCCGATCGAATGAGGGCTTATATGGAGGACTCACCTCTCTCGAGGAGTGACGAGATCCGGGATATTGGCTCCATCCTGAACAAGCACAAGACAGGCGTCTTGTTCGTGGGGAGGGGTAGATTGTCCGTGGTCTAGATAGATAGCTACCTCTCCTACCTGTTGGGCATGGTGTGGAGGTGATGTTGACTGGCGGTAGTGACGTGCTGAAGGATCCCTGCGGGCATGGTGGGGGCAGCACTGGGCAGGCATGAGAACCGTTGCACTCGGCCTAATAAAGGGACCTGGCACCCTAGTACCTCAAGGAGCTAGCTACCCACTACTACTTTCTGTTTTGGGGAGGACGGGGAGCTTCACCAACAGGGCCAAGAGGCAGGGTCTCTCAGTTACTGAGCCGTCCGCATTTCACCATGAAGAAGCTGTCCTCCTCAAGATGCCGCTGACGCCGCTCATCTTGTCGCCAGCACTTCCCTCAGAGCTGCTCACATACATCATCCGGCGCCATGAGCATCCAACCACCCTGATCGTGTGCTCGACGCAAGCAGAATTCTTAAACTCTCTCCTGAATGATGCACAGGGGTCTCTGCCAGCAGCGGGTGACGATGGCCAAGCATCAGCTCTGTCGTCCCTGCTGTCGTCCCCTCTCTACCAAGTCGCCATCGCCCGCCATATTCGAATGATCTTCGTGCCCACCGTCTCTCACCTGCGGGCCTGTCTCTCGGTCTTTAACACCAAGGACTCCAAGGTCCCTCCTCCTCCGCTGACTACAAACTTGGGCGGAGCAAGGACGCCGCCTCTTCTGCTGGTCTATGGTTTCCTCGCCATGCACCGCGACACGAGCGAGTGGAGCGCCCAGGGCATAAGCAGCACGGCTGCGAACCTAGTAGAAACTGCGAGCAGGGCTGGCCTCCGGGCTGTTGTAGTCGATTCGCCGCAGGTTATGATGCAGAATGAAGATGGCGGGGAGGCACGAGACGAGGGTGCCGATGATGGAGACTTGGTAACTGAGACGGAGCAATCGTCCTTATCCGAGGAAGTCCCAGTCCTGAGCGCCAGCGCTAGGAGGGCTGGCGCCCATCTGGATGATGTTGACTGGACCGGGCGTACTGTAACAGTCGAGAGGGTCCTCGGGAGGTGGTTCCGGTACCGCCAAGGGGACTGGGCGCAGGACGCGCAGGAGCATATATGACTATCAAAGAGCTTGGTTGAACGTATTGCGACATGGTCATAATCATGTCGAGACTTGGAATTCTCGCAGTCCTCGATGGTCTTGAATCGCTAGGTATCCAGAAACAGTATCCCAACCGAACGCCCCGACCTGGTATCAGCCCTCCTAAAGTCATTACAAATAAATACATAAAGAGACAGTCGTTTCACTCGTTGAACGGGATGGCCTGCTCCATCTCCGTGATATACAGCTTGATGTGTGCCTCCATCTTGAGGTACTCATCATGAGCATTGTGAACCTCGTTTTCGATGGCCTCCTTAAGGTCTTGCATCTGTAAACAGTATGTTAGCAAGTCGAGCCAGGATGCACAAATTTAGAGCCTGCAACTTACCTTCTTCTCTGTCTGCTCGATCCGTACCCTGCGCTTCTCCATCTCATTGCCCTTTTCCGTCCGCTCCTGCTTCAGTTGCCTGTGGACCTTCTCCAGCTCCTCCATCTTCCTCTTGGCCTCCTGGGCTTTCTGGTTGGCTTGTTCCCTAAGCTTCTCCGTCCTCTCAAGCCACTTGGACAGCTGCCTCTGCAGCAATGTCTCAGCTCGCTCGACATCCTGGACGTCTGTTCGCCGTTCGAGGAGGGCATCCTTCTGCTTGTTCTTGCGTGCGGTCTCATCCTCCTCCTTCTGTAGTTCCACGGCGATCTCGTCTAGGAGCTTGATGCATGAGGCCACGTCGGTAGATACCACGGAGAAAGAATCCGTTGAGGTCTGCAATGCCCGTGCCCGCCGGTCGAGTGAATCGATATGTGCCTTGTCATTGCCAAGGGTGTTTGACAGCTCGGTCAGGCTCGCTTGCAGGGCAGATGCGCTCTGCAGGACGTAGGGTCTCAGCTTGGCGCTCTCGTGCTTCACAGCTAGTTTCTCGGCCGTCTTCTGCTCGAGCTGCGTCGACAACTCGCTCTTCCTCTCTTTGGCCTCCTCTAAGCGGGCTGCGACCCTCTCTTGCCCGCGTCGGAGTTCCAGCAGGCGCTTCTTCAAGTCCTCGTTACGCCGCTGCTTCTCCGCGTACATCCCTTGCATCTGCGACCGGGTCTGCTGCATTTCTTCCAGTCGGGCCTCCATGTCTTGGTTCTCGCCGTAAAGACTCTCGATCCGCGTCTTCGTCTGTTCCGCCTTGTTGAAGTGCGCATCTATGACAGAGGTCTGGCTCTCGCGGAAACGCACGAAG
The DNA here is from genome assembly GCA_000800745.1 of Diaporthe longicolla. Taxonomy (NCBI): domain Eukaryota; kingdom Fungi; phylum Ascomycota; class Sordariomycetes; order Diaporthales; family Diaporthaceae; genus Diaporthe; species Diaporthe longicolla. The sequence continues at coordinate 576,487 of JUJX01000003.1, forward strand.
TTGATGAGGTAGCTGAAAATCTTGACCAGCCTAGGCTGTGTGGGCTTGTACAGGTCGGTGAAACTGAAATCGCGGATGCCACATTCCAGTAGTAGTCGGCGTAATGACACGTAGAAGCCCATGAGGTTCCTTGTGTCGGCGGGGAACAGCACATCGCTGTTGTCGCCGACAATGTCCTCGGCGGCGGCGCGCATGGCAGGGTCGACGGTCTCGCGGGTCGCATTGAGGATGAGCTCGGCGAACCATTCGAATATCATCTGCACTTGGAGAGGGTTCGGCTTGGCAAGGTCTGCGACGGTGAAGGGGATGCCAATGTCAGTGATGCAGCCGACGATCTCGCTGTCTTTGAGCAGCATGAACGCGTCGGGTTCTGGTTCCTTGCGCTGGTTGCGCGAGTGCTGCTGCCCCGGAGGGATGATGCTCATCCTGGGATTGTAGGCCATCTTGGCCTGCTCTGAAGGACAGAATATCGAAGGACAGGATATCGGGTGTCGGCGGTCGAATGCAGTCTTCAGCGGCGGGGAGCAAGGTGTTGCACAAAAGTTTGGGGTTGGCGATGAGGTTCAATCCTCGACTGACCAATTTGTGACCTAAGAAAACATGGCGGCTCGTGGCCCAGATGGCGCGGAGCTAGTGCCTGGGCGTTGGTACGGCAACGACAACGTGGTGGGGCTGAATGGCATCCCGCAGTGGGGCTCTGTCCATCTCACTGCGACTCTGCCGCATCGTCTAAGTCGTGCAACATAACGCTACACATAAACATATTACTGTGTATATCCACGATTGATATAAAGAGACACAATGCATCTGTTTGCCACTCTGGGTTCCGAATTCTTGTCTAGTTGATCGCTCTCCTCTTCAGCACCGCCGAATGCTCGTTCAAGCCAGCCAGGTCGTGTGCATCCAAGCATGCCTGACGGCTAAGAAGCACCGCAGGAGCAGCCCTATTCCGGAGCTCTTCCTCGTACTCAAGGATGGCTTTTTCCATGCCTCGGGCGCCTGTATACACGCGTTCGAGAGCTTCACATAGCCTGAGAGCATCGAGTATCCCATGGTTGGCTGCCTCCCCTCTATACCTAGTTCGTGTCAGTCACATGCTGCGGATCGTATAGTGATGGGTTCTGAGCCATTCCCAAACATAAATGATGGAGCTTCGAGGAAGGGTGGGGATTGTGGGGGGGGGGGGCGGCACGAACATCGTCATTGCATGAGCTGCGTCCCCAGCCAACGTGACCCTACCACCGCGATTGTCCCAGTCCAAGCATGGCCAGTCCTGTAGCACGATCTCGACGCAATTGGTGTCCTCGGGCATAGATTGTATGGTGCCCCGCAAGTTCTCGTGAAATACTTCTGCGCGCCGCTTCATCCCCTCAAGACGTTCACCCTGGGTGGGCTTGACCTCATCCTCCGATGACTTATAGAGCCAGGACATGAGGATCTGAACACGATACCGCTCGTCGTCCCTCCCTTGAGTGCCATTGCTCTCCGGCGTATCGATCATGCTGACCCAGAGAAACGTCGAGCTGCTGGGGTGACATCCCTGGAATAAGAGAGGGTCCAAGGCCCGCAGCGGCTTGACCTGCTCTGGCGTGAGGTCGACAGCTGTTCCGGTGAGCCTCACAGAAAGCTGGGTGTTTCTGTATGTCTCCGGCGCGACGAGCTGTCGCGTCCGCGAGTTGGATCCCTCGGCGCCAACAATGATGGACCCTTCCACTCTTGAGCCATCTTCGAAAACGGCAATGATCCCGTCCTCTGCTTCCTCGATGCCGACGAAGCGTTTGCTCCAGTGTACTTTGTCACTGACTTCGTTCAGGAGCAACTTCCTGATCTTGTCCCGGTTCACTCGGCGGCGGTCGTTAGGCGGGATTCGGAACTTGGTTTCGAGTGTCTCGAGATTAATAAATATAAAATTTCCCGTGTCATGGCGACCAACTTCGGGGTCGACCTGGGTGTCTTCGATGCGCGTGAAGGCCTTCTCTGAAATGAGAGATTTTAGAAACCCTAGAGCCCAGTGGATAGTAATGGCCCAACCTTGGTCCCTAGTCGCAATGTTGTCATCACGTTCGAAGACCTGAAATGGAATATTCTTCTAGACGTGGCATTAGTCGATGAGTCCTGGTGGTAGCACATTCTCCCATCTAATCTTTCCTCACCTTTCTGAAGCCATTGGCAAGACTCAACCCCACAATTCCGGCGCCAACAATGAGGACAGGCTTTTCCGGCATCGTCTCTGTGCTGATCAGGTCACCTGGGCACCGCAATGAAGCAAGGCTTTGCTTTCTGTTCCTAGTTCTATGTTTCCAGGCCAGACGGGGCCGGCTTTCTGGTCTAGTTCAGTTCAAGGGTTATACTTTTCAATGTAGGTACCCCCAAAACTGTCTTATACATCGAATTCAAATGGATCGATACGTCTATGAAAGTGATCAAGCACGTCGCCGACCAGTTCCTCCTGCAATGCGGGGTGTCATCCTTACTTCCGCTAGTCGTGAACCCTGGAATGTGATAATTACTAATGCAGCGTCTAGACACTTGGCCGTAGGTAAGCTATTCAGTACGCATTCTGATCCTGCGGTCCTCACGACGAAGCGGTGAAGGATGAAGGTCAGGTCACACAAGATGCAAATACGCGGGGACTCGTCGTGAATGCTTGCACACTAGTTACAGATTATAGAACAAAAATTGCCCCCCTTGGTCAATTGTTGCCACTGTCTGGTCATTTCCTTTCTCACCTGGATACATGGGCTGGTGCTTGAGCATTATCAGTGTATGGCTGGAACTCCTGTATGGAGGCAAACGGTGCCATGGTTCACACCGACACTGACTTCGATGCTGCTACCGCGCATTGTACACAGATCTCAAGTGCTTTCTGATATCTGCCTCGGTCAACTACTGTACTCCTCAGCTAACACTTGGTGCATAAGCCTTGGGTCAATTCCCACGAGGCACATGAAGCAGATCTCGGCAGCAGCGGGCAGATGGGTTACAGGTGGACCGACTCCTTTTCGGCCCCAATCTCGCCGCCATCTAGAATCCATGGTACCACAGGCACGACGAGTGCCAGCAGGTCAAGATTAGAAAAATCTCCAGGGAGAGTGCACTTTGCGACCTCGTTTCTTCTGTGCTGTCCTCCCGCGCAGTATGGGCCTGACGAACCCGTTGAAGGACCACCTCCAGTCCTGACTACGCACCGTCCGCTCAAGTATCCCTGGCAGCGACAGTGGAGACGTACGCCCCGTGAGCATCGGCGTTCCAAAAAATTCCCAGGTTCTGTGCTTCGGGGTGTTGTCTCGGGGCTTCTCAGTTTTTTTCACCCATACCAGTCGCTGGGGGCAACACCTTCGCATTGTCGTGGACCAATATTGGAGATGGCGTGGCCATGGCCCTCGTATCTCCTGAAAACCGGACTGTCTGGTGACGGTCCTCTCCGGCGCATTACATTCATCCACCTTGCCAAGTCCTCAGGCCGCGATGAGAGGAAGCCGAACACAGCCGGGGGCAGAATGACTCGGACGGAGCCGGCGCATACGGCCAAAATGTCGCGATGGCCGGTCACAGATATCTCGACCTTCCGCCGCGGCGTCTCGCCGCGGATATCACGGGGCTCTCCAGCCAGACACCCCCTGCTTTGAAATCAAGCGCCTCCAGCCCCACGGCGGGAGGGGGGAAACATTTTTCTGTCTCGATTGACAAACGCGCGGGCGGAGGTTACGGGCGGGGCTCATGGCTGAAACTTTTATTACCTATGGAGATGCCGAGTTGTAAGCGGTAAAAGGCCCGAGATCTACAGATATACGAAGCCTTACATCTCCTCCCACGGGCCCACTGCATGTCTTCCGGAAAATGTACAATATTGCTGCCGCGTACGTACTCGTGCCTTGTCACACAAACGCGCCTACGTGTAGATCCGGATCACGGTAGAATGACTTGGGGGAGGGCTACAAGCGCACGGGACGAGTTCCTGGTTCAGCAAAGCTCCGCACAGCTCGTTTCAACGTGGAGGTCCAGTGGTCCTTTGCTCGAAATTTGCTACTCGAGAGTAACTTTCATGGCCATTTCGTCCGGGCGTGCTTGGAGAGTGCGCTGAGGCTCCGATATGAGTTCCCGAGTCGGCTTGTGCTCTGCCCTGTTACGACCTCGATTTCTGGGCACAACAGGCCCCGTGTTCTAGCCCGGCCTGCCCGTCCCACTTCCAAGGTTCGGAGCTTTTGGCTTCTGCCGATCGCGGGAACAGTGGGGCCCACAAGGCATCGCGGGCACGTTTCGGCATTCGAGTCCCGCGGGCAATCACAATTGCACCACTGAGCATCCGCTGCATGTTGCCTCTAGCTGCCTAGGTATGGGTTGCTATGGTACGCAGCCTGGCAGAACAGAGCAGTGCCAACCAAACGCCCCTTCAGTGATGATCTTACCAATGTCGGGTGAAAACAGCAGGCCTAAAACCAGACCGCCCCGAGCATGCTGGCGCCATGCTCCAGGTCGGGTAGGTCGATAGGTTGACAGGGCCTGAAGACCCCCCACGTCCCGGAACATTTCCTTCTGAGCGACAGCCGCCTGTGCAGTCCCTGGCAGCCAAACTTTATAGCACGCCCGGCCTGCAATGATACTGTTGTAGTTGAGTAAATCCTGCAGGCCTTGTCATTGGCGATATGGGGTTAGCCACAATTGCAACCAGTGGTGGCGTTCTGCGAGATCCGCCGACCAAGATCCAAAAGGGCAGGACGATCTGTCCATCGCGGTGATCATAACTCCATGCTATCAAGCTACCACGCGAGCCAGATATTTCCCGTCAGCCACAGGCGGCCGAAGCGACAACGCCATACACTCCGTAGTGCTCACAGGGCGTTCTGTATCCCAGCTGCCCAGGCGTGTTGGATGGGCTCGAGAACCGGCAGAAAATAGCCTCTGCCGACGCTACAGGGGTTCAATTGGAGAAGTGAAACTCGGAGGGAAGAAGTGCCAGCTTGGGACCCTTGAGATTGGACGCAAGAATAGAATTCGAGCGACCTCCCCTCACCATATGTGAACAGTAACTATTGGGAAGGGGTGTGCCGAAATGGGCTTGATTGGACTGATATTGGCTTGAAACAGCCAGCCCGTCGCCGACCTCGAATGAAGATGTTTGAATCGATCCGGCCTAACCCTCTCCCCCTCCCAGCCTGCCGGCCCTTGCGATGTGGCTAGCTTCTGGAAGCGAGGTCAGACTCGATGGACCAGACAAGGGACTGGATTGGCTAGTCACGATCGCCACGCGAATCATGGTCAGCATCTCTGCAGGAACTCTGATCAAATTGCGGCCCATCTGCTCAGAAGCAACGGTTCATCTGGCGTCTCCCCGCAGAGCTCTTTATAAAAAGTCTTTGGTCACGAGCCACCCCTTGGATGCTGCAGCCCAATTGACGACGAAAAGTTTAGCAGCGGCTTGAGCAAGTGCATGAATCGGGCTGGTGCTAAAACATCAAGTGTGGTATCACGAGGTTTTCCCTCCCCACACGACGCTCGGCCTGGGGCTAAGATGGCAGCATGGCAAATGGCTACCAGAGTCCAACGGCCAGCCCTTGGCGGGAAAGCTAGACCACGGCCGGCCTAATTGAGCAGCCCTTGGTGCTAGTGTAGCGAAGGGTCATTGGCAGCCAGAAGAGCCGGGGCCTGCGCTACCGTCTGACATTGGTTCGGAGCAGCAACCGACCAAGTGTCGTGCTATCGGGCGGAGGGTCACAGTAAAACCCCAAGAAGTCCTGTTCTCAGCAATGCTCGCTTGAGCGCCCCGGGTAAAACCCATGCTGCTGCCAAGTCGTGGCATGAGCATGCAATGCAATGCATTCGAAAGATACGTGGTTGCTCCACCGAAGCGTGCTGCAGGTCGGCTTGTCGCGCGCAACCAACGGCTGTTGGTGTTGATCGTGGTCAGTCCCCACGCAGGCGTCACCCTCTCCCCGAGATGCGGGCCCCCCCCCCNCAGACTGGAGCACCGAGAATGGCACAACCTATCAACACCGGCCTCGTCAGCAGCGTGGCCTCGCACCCGAGATGCGCCGTTGATGCTTTGGAGGGGCCGTGGCAAGCCCTGCTAGCTGTTGGAGGAGGATGATTTGATCGGCCGGGATTAGGACTGTTTGAGCCTAGCTCGACCGCGTCTACCGTTACGGCGATCTTGCTCTTAGCTCTCGCCTGGCAGGTATGACATAGTGGGCTAATGTCCCAGTCGCGCCTCTGTTCGAGAAAAGATTGGCGGCCGGGTTGATGCGACGTGTCTCTGAACGGAGATGTATCTCGAACTGGCCGTTCGTCGACGAGCAGTTACGTATTGTGCAGAGGGTTCTTGCAATTGGCAACCAAGAATGTATCATGGCAGGCCTAGTAGGTTTGATGAGTCCGAGGGGTCTGACGTCTGACCTCGCTGCCTGTCAAGCCTGAAGCCTATCCTGTTGCCCCGGAAGAACAACCCTGCCCGGGGTGGCTTTGGAAGGCTGGCCAAGGACGGATCCCCTGGATCCTGACCACGGCTGTCCAGGGTTTCCCGCCGCCGCGGTGGGATTGAGCGAGGGACAAGCGTCATGGTAGAAACCTTGACGGTGGTTTGCGCGGGAGCGGAAGCGGCTCAGCTGGGGGCCTGCACAATTAATCAAGGTTACCACGGGCAGGGTGGGCAGGTCAGAAGATAGACCAGCTCCGCTATAGATAGAGTTGGCCGTCGGTGGTGTTTCCAGAGCGCGGGTGGCTGTGAGGTTTGAGATAGGGAGGCCAAGTGCAAGGCCATCCGTCCAGCCCACCTACGTCTTGCCTTCCCCTCCGTGCTGTGGCCTGGTCAGGCAGTCAGGATGGTCTGGCCGGGCCTACCTCCTGTATTGGAGGCTGATGGGGCAAGAGCCCCCTGGCGCCCCAGGCTTGCTGGCTTCTGGCTTGCAGGCTTGCAGGCCAGGCGACTTCCCGTGCGTGGGCTGGCAGGCTGGCTGCAATGATGTGATGCCAATTCTGGAGAGCAGCTGGCCAGCCGCACGTTCCTCGTGTTGGGTGGCTTCTTGTCTTGCTTGCTTGCTTCTCTTGTCCGCTTGGCCCCACATGCCCATCGCCGCCCTCAGCGCCCAGATCGGGAGCCATTCCCTTTCCTTTCCAGCTCCCTTTTCCAGGTCCCCTTCTTCCAAGGTTCGAGTCTGCCCTCGAGCCCCTGCTCGCGGGCACTTGGGCACCCGTATGTTCTTCCTTCGTGTGCCTGTATCTTGAGCTCGTGCCCATCCCCGCGGCCCGGAAACCTTGAACACGGGCCAAGGAAACATACCATCACCTATGTCGCAGGCCAGGCACTCCGTGCTGTGCACCAAATGGAGGAGCTTGGAGGTTTCAGGGGTACCTGGGTACATGGAGACTGCATTGCACACGGACTGACGGACTTTGTGTCGAGTCTATCGGTGCATATACGGTCCCTGCCTGTCCCTTACCGAGCTACACAGTTATAATCAATGAATTGATGCAGGTGTGTGGTTCCTGCCCGTATTGAACAGGAGTAAGCTACCACGGTACCTGGGTACTTCCAGCTGTGCACTGGCCGAGTTTTAAGCTTCGAGTGGATCTAGTAGCCCGCCCACCAGCGCTGGTGCTGGTGCAGGTGCAGGACCGGGGGGAGCTCGAGCCAGCCGAGCGGGCCAGATTCCTCAACAAGGGGCTGACACTGAAGGCAAGCACACAACGTCTCCCCCACCTTGGGCTGCGGGTCGATGCCCTGATGCTGTGGCTGCTGCTTGGTTGCCGTGTGCGTAGACGGATGAGTCTTATTTTGTTTCCACGTTTTTTTGTTTCTCAGCAAGTAATCTTTCGTCCCTCCTGCCGGACTTTTTACTGTTTTGCTGGTGCATGCTCTGCTTGCTCTGCTTGCTCTGGCACGCTAGGCCGGTTGGGGTGACTTACATGAAGGCTATGAACGGCCAGCCAGCCAGCCAGACCTGGTCATCAGGCCCCCCTTGGTGCGGCATGGCATGGCATGGCATGGTGTGGTGTGGATGTGGTGTGGCAACACCTGCTTTTCAACGGTGACTGGCTAGCACTCAAAGCACATGGCTTCTCTGCCCATCTCCCCTCCTTCCTTGTGCCTGTTCCTGTTCCTGTTCCTGTCCCTGTTTCTGGGCCTGTCTGAATGACTGGAGAGTGATGAAGGTCAGCCAGTGAGGGTAATAATAACAAGGCACTGGTGCCCGCGTCCGGTACTTGATTTCGATCGCATTCCCTCCCCTGCCAGGCAGGTCCTTGCCTGTCGCCCGCCGTCCGCCGCCCCTCCCTGCTCCCACGGCTTTCAAGGACCAGACCCCCAGACCCCTTTGAACCACCCAACCCATTCCAGCTTTTTCCCAGCGTTTGTCTCTGGTCAGGGGTACCTACCGGGGGCCCTGACTGCCCTTTTCTCTTTTCTTTGTGATCTGCCATCTGCGACACCCAATTCATCAGCGACGCATGCAACCTGCAGTAAGCTTTTCCAGGGTACATGCGATACATATCTGGTGTACCTGGCCCGACACGCAGGCACACATCATCAGCCTGTCAGCCTGTCTGGTCTGCCCTCCCCGTCAGTCACAGTCACAGTCCCAGTCCCAGTCCCAGTCCCAGTTCCCCTGCCGACAAGCAAAAAGGGGTCCTCGGGTCGGTGGTCAATGGCAACAACTTTGAGTGCTTTATGCTCTACCGTAGAACCAAGACGCACGCAGCATTGACCAGTAGCACGGCGCCAGGCCGTCCCAATTTGCACAGTCAATCACGAGGGAGCAAAGAGACGTGCCGCCGTGGTACCTGCATATTCAAGGTTCACAGGCCATATCCTGCGTATCACCCCCAGGCAAGCCCAGGTCGAGCCTCCCTAGGCCCGTCGCCACCTCGCCGCGCCATCGGGGTCACACAACCTCCCAGTCCCAAGTCCCCAATCCCCGTCCTGCTACGAGGGTTCAGCGCGGCGCAGCTCGCCTTGCCGCACCTCTCTCACGCATAACTCATCTTCTTCCAACTTTCTTTTTTTATTCCCCTCCTTTCTTTCACCACTCACCATAACTCGTACGCACACACGCATGCAAACAAAACAACCCTCGCTCGTCTGACACGCCCAGACTCACCTTTGCACCCGAGTACTACACCAGCACCCTTGGGATCCCTTGGGTCTTCATACCTACCCACGACAATCTTAGCAACCCCAATTCTTGCGAAACAAACCCAATCCAACACACCTCTGCCGGGCCCACCCTGCCGATGACCCAGATCTGCCGTTACCAACATATTCTCCGACCAGAATGACTTCGCTTCTGTCCTCCAGCATATTGCAGCATCCAGCCCACCACCCAGCACAGCGCTTTGTTTCGTTCTAGCCTGCACCCACCCCCACCCCTCCCCCCCAATCAATCACATCTCGCCAGAGCGGGCGTAGGCCCGAGCCAGGGGAGCAATGGCCCTCTGGCCGTTCCGTCGGCGGAGCCGCAGAAAGAGGCCCCGTAGTGGGAACCAGTCTGAGGGCGAAGGTGCTTCAAGGGGCACACCAGAGGACCAGGTCCGTGCCCGCAGCAGGAGGAAAACCGAGCCTGTCAACCCCGGCGCTTCGGAACCCCTGCCGACTGCCCCGATCCCAATCAAGAGACAACCAAACAAGCTACACCGTCGAGAACGCACCTACAGCTTCGAGGAAGGGAGGGACGATGACTTGGTGGTCCACCGGCAGAGACCCAGTCGGAAAACAGGGGCAAGGGTGTCCTCCCAGGGTCCAGTGGGCCCCCGCGTCCACTCTCGTTCAAAAGAGACGGGAGTCCTCAATCCAACCGACTCCTCTGTCTTCAACTCTGCCAACTTCCCAAGGATGCCCACCCTACACAACAAACGAAATGGCGAGCACCTGCCGCACAAAAAGTCCAGCAAGCGGAGGAAGGCAGACCATGCTCGCGAGCAGGAGATCAAGGCATTGGCCAGCTTCGAGCCAATGCGACCGGCCGCCGAGCCGTGGCAGTCAGGCCACCCCATGAAGCGGGATAGCAGGCGGGTCAAGACCGGGCTCGGTCTTGGTTTCCGGCGGTCTTGGGAGAAGGAGCACCCGACCTCGGACATCTCCTTGCCCATGCCCGGGAGCATCCACTCGAGCCTGTCCTCTGATTCAGAGCAGGTCTCGTTCAAGGTGTCGGCCCTGGAGGCCCTGGCGCCCCGCCCAACCTTGAAGTATGCCGTATACCCAAGGTACGGCACACCGCCAACCGCATCTGGTCGCCACCTGTCGAAGAACAAATTATCAGAGAAGGAGCCCATTCCAGAGGCTACTTTGAAGGCACACAAGCGAATCGATGACCTCGCCGACGATCTCACCGCGAGTGACTTACGAGAGTTGATGGAGCGCGATGAGCGCAGGAGAGCAAAGAAGAGGGAACGTGAACAAGAGAGGATGGAACGGAGGCTGGCCAGAAGGGCCGAGAAGGAACGAGCAGCCAAGGAGGAAGGCAGGCAATCACCCCCCAACATGGAGAGAGGCGTGCTCGGTCGAGAGTCAATTGGTCTAGGTATCGGTCCAGAGTCAGCTGTTGTGACATCCTCAAAGAAGAGAAAGTCGCCGAGTCCCACAGCCAAGGCGCTGGGCAAGCGTCCTGCCGCGGACATGGAGGAGGATGATCACGACAGCGATGGCAGCTCTGGCAACGGGCCACTTGACCACTTCCACAGGACTGACAGCGTGTCGCTGGATCGAGTCTCCGTGGTCAACGATTCGGAACAGCTGGAGGGTCCCCGACCAGAACGGACCGAGAGCCCGAGGAAGAAGATCGCTTTGATGAAGAGGATATCTAGGTCAAAGTCTCCTCACCCATCTGAACCTGCCAAGACCGATGTGTCAGACTCGCTCAGGAAGGTTTCTGAAGGCAGCTCTGGTCCAGCAAGACCTCGGCGGTCGTGGACCAATCTGTTCAGGTGGGGAAGCAGGTCGAAGCGCAACTCTGGCCCGTCCTCGTTTTCCAACACATCCCGGGACTCGATGTCGGCGAACCATGTGCCAGCCCCTCCTATCTCGGACGCATTGACGCGAAAACTCAGCAGCAACGTGCCAAAGAGGACAATGTCTCGCTTCCGCGAAGATTTGCCTGAGTTGCCTTTATCCCCGCCTCACTCGCCCGACGCCGACCCTCTACCACCTGCAATTATCGAACAGGACTCGCCCGAACTGGAAGCAAACCCACGTCTCGAGGAGACACTACCGAAGCGGCGAGATACCCCCATGTCACCGGAAGAAGGTGCTGTGGGAAGTGTCCCGCCCAGTGTTCCGACATCGGTCGACCCGTCCCCCGAACCACAAGCCATGTCGTTGAATTCAGTCGATTCCGAGGGTGCTTGGTTCGGAAAGAGAATGACACCCCGTCGGTCGATCCCAACGCCAGTCTCGCCGCCTCGCTTCGAGCACCACCGAACATCGTCCATGAGCTCCGATGGCTCGTCACACCACGACCCAGACCTTCCAACCCAGGAGATACCGGATGAATCGGCGACCTATGTTGAAGATGACGAGTACCTCGATCGGTTCGCAAACCACAGGAGCTCGGACTCCCATGTCACGAATGCACGCCCATCTTCTGACGGTATTGATGATCCTCGCTGGGGCACCGTCGGGGGCCAACAACCCAAAGTGGTTGCTGGAGACTTTGTCAAGAGCCGTGAGGGGTTACTCAACACGTTTTCTGATGCAGATGATGTCAGCGATCTGAGTGACGATGACATAGAGATCAACAATGAGGACGAGAACGGTCTGAAACGAGCAACGAGCATTACTCGACAGAAGGGGAATGCGAAGTTGCTCCAGATCTCACCGCGGAACTCTGAGGACGCGAGGAGGAGAGCCTCGGCCAACTAATTTGAAGCAGACCTTAGACGTCTGAGAGACAGAGACGGTGAAAACCTCAACCATGGAGCTTGACCTAGATACGCGACGATGCCTGCCACACTCCTTGCAATTTCCTTACAATCTTCAACAACCACAGTCTCGACGACATTTCCTTACGACTGTCAGCACCGACCTTCATTCGCTCCTTCAAATTTCCTTTCCTTGTCACCAAAATCGACCAAACCACAAAAACAGTTGAAAAGGCAAGATAAAAATGTTGGCGTCTCGCGTATCGGTCACTCCATCAACAGGTACTAGCTCGCCCCTGATTAGGATCTCTCACGTTCTATCTCTGCTCTGGCTGCTCTGATCTCACGGCAAAATCTCAAACACCATGGTCTCCTAGCAAAGGGCGGTGTCAAAGGAAGCACGACGGTTTCTATTCTACATTTCACTACTTCGACATGACACAATTTTCTCACAGGATACCCTTGACGCGTTTTGGTTTTGTTCCACTGGGGACGGAAAAGCAAGGATGGGCGAGACGGGGCGTTTCGGGAACAAAGCCTCTGAGAGCGCGTTGAGCTTTTTACATTGGCATGTACATAGATTACTACCATGACGTCGGTTGACGTCAAGTGGGTTGACGTGGGCGTTGATATCCCATCAAATACCCTATTATCTCTTGAACGTACCTGCGGTCTCTTGCTGTGATTTTTAATTGCGGACAGTGGTGCAGCCCAACGAGGAGAGACAAGAACTCGACGTTGTGCAGTTCGTAAAGAGAGAGGGGGGAGGCGTGACATGAAGCCGCCGGCGGGCTAGACAGATGTCACAATGTGCGACTTTGTCCTTTCCGACTGGGGCCAAGAGGCGGTGGGACCTCGTTGTCCTTATCTCTCACACTGACAGGCGGGAGCCAATTTAGTGGCCCTTTGTCCGTTTTGAGAGAGGCATAGGGATCCCAGGAGAACCACGTGTGGTGATGCGTGGCGGAAGCAAGTACCTTGACCAGGAAGCACAACATTTCAGTGCCAAGCCATTGATGGCACTCATGTACTCCGTATATATGAAAAGCATACACCAGGCTCGCCTACGATTCCACACAGTCAACGGAAGCCTGATCTGTGTTGTGCGTGTATATGTTAAAACTATTGATCCTAGAATTAGTTGATGCCGCCACGGATTATGGATGTCCTGTCTGTCTGTCTGTCTGTCTCTCTCTGCCTGATGACTGATCAAGGATGAGCGCCGGCACTGCAGGGCTTGTGGAGCCGCGGCTTGTCGGCAGTCGGTGGGCAGGGCAAGATCGCGTCATCCTGGGCTCTGGTTGGGAGCTCTGGGGACAAACAGCAGGCCTTGACAAATCAAGCGGCTTACATCATTGAGACTTTTCCAGAACTGCAGATTTTCTGATAGCGCGGCGAAGGGGAAAGGCGTAGCAATTTTGGGGGCGCGGCCCCCCCCCCCAACTACCAGATTACCATAGCAAAATCCCTAAGAGGCGTTTCACCCGCAGACGGCTTGCTTGTCACTGGGCCACTGTGCACTGTAGATACAAAAAGGGTGCAACCGGCAATCTCTCTCTACAGCTTCCCCCACCCCCGTCCCTCCCGACCCGCGATACAAATGCCTGCGAAGCAATTCCTACGACCGCTTCTCAACATTGCGACACGCTCTTCTGTCTCCAGCACACCACTGTCCATTTCTGCACGGATCACCTTTGCGAGATCATTCCACTCCACACTGCCCAAGATGACTGTTCACAACATTGAGACGTGAGTCTGTCTTCGCGCTGCCCCGCCCTGGTCCATCCCCGAGCAAGCAAAAGCAAGCAGCCAGCCGCCTCTGCACTTTGGCGACCAGCTGCAGCCGCAGGTTACCACATCAACTGCCGACTCGGGTCCCACGATACTGACAGTGTCTTGACCCAGCGCCGATGCCTTCAAGGAGACCATCGCCAAGAACCCCGTCGTTGTCGTCGACTGGTTCGCGACGTGGTGCGGCCCCTGCAAGCTGATCGCCCCCCAGATCGCCAAGTAAGCAAAAGTCCCTCGTCGTCCAGGTCGTACGCGTGCATGCACTGCAGACACGAATGCGGCATCGAGCACCTCGCTGACCTTTGGCTCCACAACACAACAGGTGGTCCCAGTCCATCCCGTCGATCCACTTCGCCAAGGTCGACGTCGACGCGCTGCCCGACCTCGCGCAGGAGTACAGCGTGCGCGCCATGCCCACCTTCCACATCTTCAAGGACGGCGAGAAGGTCGACGAGTACGTCAGCGCCAACCCGCCCGCCCTGCTCAAGGTCATCGAGAAGTGGAAGCCCGCCGAGGAGGGCGAGGCCAAGGAGGAGGCCAAGGCCGAGTAAGGAATTCTCCGTCTCCGTCCTCTCTCTCATACCTAGCTACATGGCGCGGTCCCTGAGCAAGAAAATCGGTTCTACATTAGGGGCAATGGCAGCAACAGCAGTCATTTGTGACGACGTGCGAGCGGTTGGAACTGGAGGGAATGTGATGTAGCGCATCATGAGGGGGTACACCAGGGCATCACTTGGAAACCGGAACGAGGCTGCTGCTCCTACATCCCGCAAATATCAATTACAATATTTTTGAAGCCTTATACCACTACCTCGGTATTGATTCCGCAATTTCCCTTCTCCTGGCGCGTAAGTTAATCGGCTGCGTTATTACGTGCTTGTGACGCGAGCTGCTTCTGTTTCTCCAATTCGTAGCTGTCACCGCGGGGTGAGCCAAGTCCCCGGTTTCGCAAGGTGGCGGGGTACACGAGTTGTGAGGGTTATACCCTTATTCGGGTTTCCCCTTTATTGCGGGTGAACTTGGATATGCTTCTGAACGAGTTTGGACGTCTTTGAGATAATTTGAGATCCTACCTCAAGCAGAAAATGCGCTGCTTCTCCCAAATCCGCAGCGCTCTAATCAACTCTCTGAAATTGGCCATTCCCAGCTTTCACCCACTCTACGATGCTGCAGTCGCCAGTGCCTTCGCCTCACTCCATTCCTTCAGCTGCTCCTCGGCGTGTGTCCAAGCGTCGTGGTGAATGCAATACGCCATGGCAGCACTGAACTCATCGACTGAGGACCGAGTCCTTGTATCAGCACATGTGTCCAGACGCACACCCAAATGTAGAGCCTCGGGGTGGATGCTTACTCGTCTGAGGTGGCCCTTGGCTTCCGTCCGCCTTTCGCGACCTGTGCCTCGTGTGCATCACAATCTTGGCCGCTCTGTCCCTCCTACACTGCTGCCATAGCCCCAGTCGTGAAGGGATTTTCTCGGAAGTGGTCCCGAGAGGTAATATCGCCCCAAGGGCACAAGCGTCCTCGACAGCCTGAGCTGCACCTTGGCCCATGTCTGTTGGGACCCGAAAGACTTCAGCTTCCATACATTGCAGACAGAGAGACTCGGAACTGTGAGCGAGGAGAGCGTAGTAAAGTTTGAGGATAACTCACGGGGCAGGAAAGGATGCGCTGCGTCACCGATCAAGAGAGCCTTCCCCTTGATGAGGTTTGGCAGCAGCTCCATGTCTAACAAATCCCATAGCATTACTCCGTCGTCCGGAGCCGTGTCCAGGAGGCGCAGCACTGGCTCGGACCAAGAGTTGAAGTGGTCTATGAGTTGCTTTTTGTTCGCGCGCTGGTCATACCCGGTCACGTCTGCGGCCAGACACTGGTTATCAACCTTTGCCCAGAGAAACAGGCTTGAGGCAATGTCTCACTCACCCTTCTTGATCTCGCCAACCTCGTCCCTCGGCGCAAAGGCGACGCAGTTTACCAACCGCCCTTCCGAGCAGGGATAAAGCACAATCCTCCGATCCGAACCGGTGATCTGCACAAAATGACCTGGGTTGTCCACAAAGGTCTTTGTGACGGGGTCATCTCCGAGCACTGAGACCGGCGTCAACCATCTGTAGCAGGCGTGCCCGCTGACGATCATGGGGACCTCGCAGCCGGCGACGGACGCCCGGGTTTTGCTGTGGATACCGTCTGCGCAGACGATGAGGTCGCCGCCCACGCGGGTGCCATCGGAGAGCAGGATGGTGCCTGCCTCGCAGTCGACGCTTTCGACGCCTGTGCCCGTGTGGATCCTCACTGGAACCCCTGGCCCTTCGGCGGAGGTTGCTTTCTCCTTCAAGGCCTCGTGGAGATCTGGCCGGTTGACCAACCACCAGCCCTTGATGGACAAATTCGTGTTAGTCGCCTGCCGCCTGAGGGAAACCCAGCCAAACATAGGTACGTACGGCTGGCCATTTTGCTCGTTGTTCCTCGGTGTAGGTCCAGCTTTGCTCTACCTCGCAGTCGGTGTCCACGAACTTGAACTGTTCGGACAGGCATTAGGACCGGCCCCTACTGAATCATCGGCCATGAAGCTGGTTTATTTGGACGACTCACCCCCCGATATTCGGTCCCTTTATAATCCTGACCGTGCAAATCTATGTGTGACAGAGCAACCGTGCAGTTCGGCGCGAGGTAGACAGCCGCCCCTACCTGGCCCCGATGCAACCTTGACTTTTCAAAGACCTGTGATCACGCGGTCAGAGATACTGGGATGAATCACAACCGATATCAAGAGCAAAAGACTGTTCGGATTTTCTCACCTCGACATCGTGTCCTTGTCGCCGAAGGGCAACGGCAGCCGTAAGCCCGCCAATGCCCCCTCCCGCGACCAGCACCCGCAGAGCATTTGCGGTAGACCCCATCGCCGCAATATTGATCCAGGACCAGAAGACTCGTGACGTTACAGAGACGCAGTAGGTGAAGCGAGCTCTGTCAGATTTCTTCCCTTTCTGAGCACAAGAACACTAGTCGTCCCCTTTTCACCAGTGGGGGAAGTCCGTCTAGCGCCCCGTGCGGCTACGGCATCCTAAGTATTAACCATTGCAGATAGACCCTGCGCATGCGGTGGAACAGACTACGCATTTCTGCTCGACCCCTCTTTCCCCCCGTTGGTTGCCCATGGCATCTGGCAGCAGCACCCACCGGCCGCGGTGGGCGGGTTGCCATTGTTGCGACACTGTTTCGTCGCCCGCCCGCCCCGCCAATGCATGAGAGATGCAAGACGGCAGGTCGATATAGAGTTGGGTTTAGGGCGGCCAATGAGGTCCGGCCGGACTGCGGCGCCGCTCGGCCTCGGTGGTTCGATGTACAGTTCAGCTGATGTCTGCCCCCCGAGCGCCGCGGCTAACGGGATATTGGGCTGCGCGTGTGAAGATATTAGCATGTGTGGGGAACCTTGGAATGTGGAATTGGTGTTTGTTTTGCTTTTGCTACGGTCTATTAGGAGCTAGATACCCTGCCAGCTGCCTGCTTGGGTACCATCTCAAATGTAAGCGACGCTCAAGGGTCACTCACTGTGCGATCAATCCGGACGAACAGCCACAGATGATGATGTTAAGCTCGATGCGGGCGCCTTCTGGGGCAGCAGGCTTATACGAGCTAATCGAGCTTTGAATCCAAGGTTGTCATGAGCGTGTCAAGGCACATGGTCCAGGAAAGTCGACTTAGACCCAGCCATATCTCCACTTTTCGTCCTCGGGAGTGGTCATCATGTCCTCGTTGAGGTTGCCTTGGCTTCGTCTGCCTTACATTGCATTCCCATCAAAGATATGTAATGCAACCTCCGTATGAAGCAGGCAGGATGTGGATTCAGATGGCCCTTCCAATATGAGACTGAGTCGGCACCGTGGGTCAACTCTTGGTCTGCGTCTTCGGCCGCTGAGCCTCAGACCGGGAGATGGAATGGGCTGATCTCACGTGGTTCCATGGATTACAGGCGGGAGCCAAGAGATATGTTTCCCGCGGGATCAGGAAAGCAGGCGGCCGGTGTTGGCTTGTCTAGGGGTCCTGTTGCCGGTTCGAGGGTGAGCCGCCGATTTTTGCGCCGTCCGGCGATCGCAGAGCTCCGCACCCGCGCGCGGGCCGCGGTGCCGGAGCTTCCTCTGGGTCTGTTATCAACCTTCGAACCCGTCAGTGACTCGACTGCCCATCACCGCCATCACTGAACATGTGATAATTGCTTCTGCTTCAACGAGTTGTATTCTCCTTTTAGATTTCTAGTCGACCTACTGTTCTGTTTTAGAAAAAACTATGCCTGAAATCGTCGTGGTCGGGTAAGCAGATTTGAGAACCCAATCAATGACCCAGCTACAAGTGACTAACGCAGTCATGAGCCAGCGCCGGAGTGGTGGGCCTCACCTCGGCTCTTCTGCTGGCCAAAGAGAAAGGGAACAATGTGACCGTTGTCGCCAAACACATGCCCGGAGATTATGACATCCAATATACTTCTCCATGGGCTGGAGCCAACTACTTGCCGTGAGTCCGGGGCTCATGGTGGGCGCCGAGAAACACAGGGCTTGTTCTCACCATTCGCAGTATGTCTACAAAGGAGAACAGCCGTTGGGAGAGGAGAACATGGCCCGAAATCCAGAGGCTCGCGGCGGAGGTTCCGGAAGCCGGCATACATTTCCAGAGTGAGTGCATACATAGATGGGGACAGGGTGCCATGGATCTATGCTAACGTACGCGTGAAGAGGCGGCCATCATGCGAAGTGCCCGAGACCTAGTGGTAAGTTGAATCAAGAATATTGGACAAGAGGGAGATATCTTACTTACTAGTATCAGCCCGGTGTTTCCGCCAAGAACGGCCTCGGGGATGCCCTCTTTGACGAGAAACCCTGGTACGCCAACTTCTTCCCGGACTACCGCAGCATGAAGCCGGAGGAGCTGCCCTCGGGCATCGCCTACGGCCACGAGTTCGGCTCCGTGTGCATCAACACGGCCATCTACCTGCCCTGGCTGGTCGGCCAGTGCCGCAAGCACGGCGTGGTCCTCAAACGGGCGTCCCTGAACCACATCTCCGAGGCCTCGTCGCTGGGGGCCTCCGGCAAGGCGGATATTATCGTGAACTGCACCGGCCTGATGGCCTGCAAGCTCGGGGGCGTATTGGATCCCAAGGTGGCGCCGGCCAGGGGCCAGATCGTGGTGGTGAGGAACGTGAGCCCCTTCATGATCGCCACGTCCAGCACTGAGGACTCGCCCGACGAGCTGATCTACGTGATGACGCGGGCTGCTGGGGGAGGCACAATACTTGGCGGGACGTACCAGAAGGGGAACTGGGATCCCAACCCGGACCCGAACATCGCTGCGAGGATCATGCAACGGGTCGTGGACCTGTATCCGGAATTAGCTGGTGGGAAGGGGGTGAAGGGGCTGGATATCATCCGACATGGAGTTGGGCTGAGGCCATACCGGGAGGGAGGTGTGAGGATCGAGAAGGAGAAGATTGATGGGACGTGGGTCGTTCATAATTATGGCCATGCAGGCTGGGGTTACCAGGGATCTTATGGGACTGCCGAGCGGGTGGTCGAATTGGTTGGTGAGATCCAGGGGAGGAGCAAGCTGTAAGCCGTAAATTGGTGCGAGGGGTAATGTTGTGATTGACGAATTAGACATTTATTTTCATAAGTGAAATCCATTGGCTGCAGCGCACAATTAGAGTCTCGGTCGGAATATTGGGAATAAATGAGAACCACAGCGAGGATAAACTGAATAATGAATGAAGACTTTCAATAAACGCAACCCGTGTAGTGGTCAAAATAGTTTAGTGTGGAATATTATTGTTTCTACCTCAGGATCCCATACATTTCAAATCCATGAACTGAACGAAGCGTGAGCTGTAACAAAAGGCATGAGGATGTAGCTTTGGGAGAAACATGTATTCACCTGGTAAATGAATATCGCTAAAATGAGGATACGAGGCTCGGGTGCCTGTGAGCAGGGTCCAGCTCTTGGGGCTCAGTGACAGGGGTAGCTCTAAACACGTCGTCGCCAGCAATTTAGACCACCGGTCCTGTGCTTACCATTCCCACCCTCTCGAAAACGATCACCATTCCCAAACTCCGACACCATGGCCACCAGCCGGGACCCACTGTACCTAAAACTCCTCCGGTTTGCACAGGATGTTGCTACAGGAAGGCACATGCTGTCAAGGCTGGTCCCCCCTGCACTGATTCTTCTGGATGCAGCATTGTGTGTGCTGGTGGTTGCCAAGGTGGCCTGTAAGTGAGCAGACGGGATGAGAAGACATGCTCACAATACTGACTTGACTTGTAACAAGACACCGAAATTGACTGGACTGCCTACATGGAGCAGGTGCAGTTGTTTCTCGATGGGGAGAGGGACTACACAAAGATCGAGGGCGGCACTGGTCCGTTGGTCTACCCAGCTGCCCACGTCTGGATATACACTGGGCTGTACTATCTCACCAACCATGGAAAGGATATCCTCCTTGCCCAGCAAATATTTGCCGGGTTGTACTTGGTAAACCTGGCGGTCGTCATGTCCTGCTACTGGAAGGCAAAGGTAGGCCTTGATGCCGAGGAACTGAGGCTGAATTGTGGCCGGCTGACCTGTGCCAATAGGCTCCTCCCTACATCTTCCCCCTGTTGATCCTCTCCAAACGCCTGCACAGCATTTTCATGCTGCGATGCTTCAATGACTGTTTTGCAGTCTTCTTTATGTGGCTGTCGATCCTCCTCTTCCAGCACCGACAGTGGGTCGCCGGCGGTCTCGTCTACAGTTTCGGCCTCGGAGTCAAGATGACTCTGCTTCTGGTGCTTCCAGTGGTCGGGATTCTCATTTTCTTCGCCAAGGGCCTGCTCGGAACCATTACTTTGGGCGGATTGATGGCAGGCTTGCAGGCCCAGCTTGCGGCGCCGTTCCTCAAGCATTCGGCCTCTTACTTCGGACGTGCCTTCGAATTCTCTCGCCAATTCCTTTTCAAGTGGACCGTGAACTGGCGCTTTGTCGGCGAGGAGGCATTTCTCAGCCGCGGGTTCTCGACTTCATTGCTCGTCTTGCACGCTTCCGTCCTCTTGACCTTTATATTCACTAGGTGGCTCCCGCCAACGGGGAAATCGTTGGGGGATGTCCTCCATGCAACATTTTTCCGGAGAGACTGGCAGCCATTGTTTCAAGGATTCACGCCCAAGTACATTCTGACTACTGTATTGACTGCCAACGTCGTCGGCCTACTCTTCGCACGATCTCTCCACTACCAGTTCTACTCCTACCTGGCCTGGTCTACCCCATACCTCCTGTGGCGTGGTGGGCTGCATCCTGTGTTGCAGTACGTCCTGTGGGCCCTCCAGGAGTGGGCCTGGAATGTGTTCCCCAGCACACCAATCAGTTCCGCTGTTGCGGTGGGTGTCATGGCGACCACGGTGACGGCGGTATGGTTTGGCACGTCGGACGATGCGGCGGCCCCAACTGCGCGCACCCAGTCCACTGGCAATCTTGGAGCGCCAACCCGATCTATTCGGAAGCCCTAGATCGGCTACCAAAGCGGGAAGACAGAGTTCAAGCGTCCAATGTGGTGAGACTACCCCTTCGGAAGTAGCGTGTTCAACAAGAACCGCACGAGACCAGCGCTGGGGTCACTCCTCTCCTTCGGATTCGGAGTCTGTGGGTGGGAGGCCTCTGGAGTCATCCTCGTCGTCAGGGTAAGTGTTCTTTGGGAATTCTCGAGGCCTGGACATTATCACGATTGTCAGAACTGATAAGCGTTTGTGATTAGAAGGCAATCGGGTTGTAGACTGCCTTGTGGGACTGCAGCGCGTGGTCGCCGGTGCACAAGGGGTTTCGTACCAGTACGGCATCTTGCGCCACTCCTTCTCGTCTCGGACCACGTTGATAATCTCCCCCTCGACTTTGTTATTCGTCTTGCGCTCCTCGCTCGGCGTCAGGTCGACCACGACAAAGCCCCCTCTCTTGATCCATATCGTGTTGCGGAACCGCTGGGCAAGCTCGACTAGGGTGGTCTTGGTGTTAGGCAGGATGCACGAGTACGTGTTGTTGCCCTCGGGCTTGCCAACGCGCGCGACGAACTGGTGTTCGGCCAGCTTGTCGGGAGGAGTGGTGGACTCGGTGGCTGCTGCCAGGACGCTGCGCTTGGGACGGCCCATCGTTGACTTGGGATATTGCAGGCGAGTTGGTGACTTGGGTGCGAATCGAGCGTCGGTTTTGTGCCCCACCAACTTTTTCTGGTACTCACGCTAAATGCATAATCTTGATAAAGCGGTATGCTAATGAATATGCATCTAAGTGCCCCCTTACGTGGACTTACATCTCAAAGAGTCATGCGGTTCTCAATACCTATACCTAAAAAAATGATTTTCCGGTGTATGTTTCACTATTTCATACCGTTTCTATACATGTCATCTGAGCTTGAAACTGCCAAATTTACCTACGTGTGATATGCCCCCGCTCTGCTAGAATCGTCCCTGGTAGAGAGCAAGGAGACTCGTGAGAGCAGAAGGCCACGGGGCAGACAATACGCATTCCATATAATTATCCAAATATCAATTCGTACTTCGTATCTCTACCTTTCGTATGTCATAGCCTTGAAAGGGTCACATTTCCGACACTCCATAACTTCAAAAAGCAGCCCCCAGAAGAAGCAGCGAGGCTGCACCCGGTCGGCTTTTTTTACATTTACTCAACGGGACCTCTTCAGTGATTTCATCATACTTTCTCAGATCCCTGAAAATTTCTTGCGCTCTCTTGAGCCATCATCGAGGTCCCATGCCCGGCCTCTGCCGAGTCAGATCCCCCACTAGTCCCAGCAGTGCTTTTCTTAACATCCAACTTCTTCCACTCCATGGATCCCGCCGTCACGAAAGCCAGGGCGGCCGCTGCTACTGCGACATAGATCGCAGCCTGCACCGCATCCCCGTACGCCCCAGCAACGAATGGCACCAAATTGCCGTCCATGTGGTTAGCATCGACACTGGATGCCCCGAGGTCTATGATCTGGGATGCCTGAGCATCGGATAAACGCGTATTAAGCTTGTTATGTAATGTTTCCAAGAAAATGGACTGGGCTATGGGAAGCGCGATGACCGTTCCCAGAGACTGGGCGAACATGAAGAGAGAGTTGCCGGTGGGGAGGTCGGCCTCGTTCAAGACATTTTGCATAGCCGTTAGCGGGACCTGGACGCTGAGACCGAAGCCGATGCTTGCTATGAACTGATCTATTCAAAGTTTAAGATCTTGTTGCGAAAGGTCGAGGGGTGCAGATCAGCGAGAGGGGGGCGGGGGGGAGGGGACGACGGAGAAGCCATGACTTTTACTTACAGCCTACGATATGTCCCACGTTGCTGCTGTCATCGAGAGTCGATAAGAGACCTGAGCCAACAGCAAGTACTGCAGAGCCAACCATTAAATACGGTATGTAGTATCCCGTAGCTGTCATTAGTAGACCACAAGCCACTGTCGCCAGGGAATTTGGTATCCCCAAGGCAAGGATATATATGCCCGAAGTCGCCGGTGAAACACCCTTTGTTGCTTGGAAGTAGAAGGGTAGATAAACCGTTAGGCAATTGATCGCCATAATCACAGCCCCGCCGGCGACACAGCCGAAGCCCACAGTCCGATGGACCAAGATCCGGATGGGAACGAGTGCCCTGTGTACTAAAAGTCAGCCATGGGAAAGACGAAGAAGAAGGCCCGGATGCAGTGCCAGGGGTCCAGAGTTAGTTACCTTTCTTTCTGTCTCACTTGCAGAAGCAAGAACAGAATCAGCAGTAGCCCAAATCCAAGCAAGGTGCCCCAAACTCTTGAGTCGCTCCATGGAAGAACAGCTCCGCCCCATTGCAAAGCGAGGACGAGACAAGTCATGGAGGCAAGCATTAGGCATGTGCCGATAGGGTCCAAGGAAAGGAGCTTCTCCTTCAACGTAATGTTTGTGTGCTCCCTAACTGGTTCCTGGAAGCCGACATATGTGAAGATGAGACAGACGGCACTGATGGCTTGAAGTCCGGCGATGTCAGCACGAAGCGTTTATGATAAGCTCACATGACCTGTGGCTTCTAGCACGGGTACTTGTAATGGCGATTTGGGGTACGGGGGAGGCTCACGAAGATTGATCCAGAAGCAGAACCTCCAGGTCAAGCTGCTTTCGGTGAAGACACCTCCCAGAACAGGACCTACTATAGAGGCCACCATAAACATGGTAGAGATGAAGGAGATGAAGAGGGGTACTTTCTGCTTAGAGACGACATAGCCAGCTATGACCAGGCCGCCGGTAAAGACCCCAGCCGTTGAACACCCTTGAAAAGCTCTTCCGAATATGAGGACGGCTGAGTTGGGTGCGACGGCACAGATTATGGAACCGATTATGAATACCACAATGCTCCAGCAAAATGTCCATTTGAGGGAGAAAGACGTATATAGTCGACCGAAAGCTGGCTGGGTGGCCAATTTGGCTAAATTGTACGATGTGGTGTACCAGGCCGCGTCCTCGAGGCTGTGGAACTCGGTCGTAATTTTCGGGGTCGCCGTAGCTATGAAACAGTCATGTTAGTTTCCTAGGGTTCTACTTGCACGGCAGAGTGACCTCTGGATACACAGAGTGGAATGGACATACCAAGAATGTTAACATCCAGAGCAACAAGAAAGACCCCCGTCAGTAAAGCTATTGTAATGAATGTGCGTCGCCAAAGCGGCTTTTTGTCCGGGACAGTGTCCGTGGATTGAGCATTTTCGGCGCTGATGTCCTGATTGGACACTTTTCCCCTGGTTGCAGTCAAGTCGTCAGTTCCAGAGTTCCGTTCCGCTGGTTCAATGGTGATCATAGTGCTGGTTGTCATTTTGAGCTCTCTCGTGGAATTCGGTTCCAAGGTTATTTCGTGACCCAAAAGGAGAACAAATACAGCGGGACATTCAACTCACTTATGGAAATGATATGCCCATAACATTCAAGGGCGTCACGTACAGCGAGATATTTGAAATTCATCCTGCTTACAATGGCAACAGAAGGTGACCAACTTTGGCGGAATCCGAGCCTGTGATTCGACGATATGTACGACGGAGTTCCGCCATATTATTTGTGAGCTGTAATTCGCGTCAGCGGGCTAGACCGCTTCTACCAAACACCCGACTATGAGTCCCCAGGCAAGCCATCTCAGCTAACAGATATCATGGCTCGTAGGGCCGTATCCCGCAAGTGCCCGAGCACTAAAAAGTTGAGGCGGCAGGGACGCAAAAAAAAAAAAAAAAAAAAAAATCCTAATCCCAACGGACTTCCGTTGGTAAAGTCCAAGAATTTTGAGGAGACACGCTTGTTCCCGTTTTGTAATGCGCATCAATCCTGCCTAGGTACTAAGCCCTGCACGTCTCTTTTTGAGATCCATCCAATCGTTACCGAATACCTGCTTCTATATAGCAGTGTCGTTGGTGAAGTGCTGTACTGCTGCAGCTCATCTTACTGCCATAAATTCTCATAAACATACGTCTGAACGACAAGAAAATACCCATAAACTCCCAGAGTCTAACTAATAGCTAGGAGGAAAATTCATTACCCAAATTACTTAAATAGTTGAAGTGAAGTAGAAGAGACTAAATCCCATGTATTCCAACGCAGAGTGAAGGTTGGAAATAACCACAAGTGACCTCTTGTCCAGATGCCTTGGGGTTAGGGTTGGGCCGGCGAGCCCAAACGGGCAGGCCGGTGCTTACTGTAACTGCTGTCAATACTGTCTAGGTGAGCTTCAGCGCTCGTCTTGCCTCACAACTTTCTCAGAACAGGCACTCCAAGACACAAGATGTCGCTGAATCAGCTTTCTATACTCTTGGGCCTTCCAGACTCGGATTGCAAGCAGATCCTCGACTACGGAGCCACGCTGTCCAAGGCAGAGGCGGCAGACCACTTCAAGAACTTGCTTGGCGACTCGCCGCAGGCCATCGAATTCATCTCGTCCTTCAACTCACGGCGAAAGGACCCAAAAGCTGCTCCAGCTCCAGCTCCAGCCCCAGCCCCAGCCCCAGCCCCAGCCACTCAGCAACAGGTGTCTTCGGATCTAGATTCTGTGCCCAAAAAGCAAAGGGCCCCCAAGAAGAAGAAAGCACCTCTGGGAACGCCAGCTGCGCGCCAAATCACAGATGCAACCCCAGCGTCAGGAACCGTCTACAGCAAGAAGTCCATCGAGGATGACTACATAGCAAGCAGGCCCGGCCCATCGACGCCATCTAACAGCAGCTCGCCCTTCGCGGCCCCTCCGCCAAAGTCCTCCACGCCACCGCCCAAGAAATTCAGCAAACAGCCACCGTCGGCGGGCGGTTCCCTCGTTTCGGATCGCCTGGCACCCAAGCAGAAGCCAAAGTCGAATCCGACCTCCCGCAGCTCAACGCCAGGGCTGGCCTCCAAGGGAAATGGGGGCCCCGTCACCAAGGTCTCTATCGCGGGCGGTACGCCTATGCACGGCGCCTCGACAGCCGTCGCAGATCTGGATGCGGCCATCCGCTCACTCGAGGTGACGACGAACCCGTCGTTATCCACGTCCGGCAGCCACGTCTCCGCCCGGCGCTGCAACTGCGTGGCGACGCGGCACCCGCTGCAGAGCGCCGCGCCCAACTGCCTGAGCTGTGGCAAGGTCATCTGCCTCAAGGAAGGGCTAGGCCCCTGCACGTTCTGCGGCACCCCGCTCCTGTCGTCCAGCGAGGTGCAGTCCATGATCCAGGAGCTGCGCGCCGAGCGAGGCCGCGAGAAGCAGGCCGCTGACCGCCAGGCGCACAAGCGGGCCGACGTGTCCGCCACGCCCAGGCCGTTCACAAAACCGCGGACGGGAATTGACGAGAACGGTAGCGGAAACGAGGCGGAGGCGCGGGCTCTAGAGCACCGCGACAGGCTCCTCGGGTTCCAGGCGCAGAACGCCCGTCGGACGACAGTCAGGGACGAGGCGGCCGACTTCGACGTCTCAGGCGCCATGGCCGGGTTCGGCGGCAGCCTGTGGGCGTCGCCGGAGGACCGGGCGCGCGAGCTCAAAAGGCAGCAGAAGGTCCTGCGCGAGATGGAATGGAACGCGCGGCCCGACTACGAGAAGAGGCAGCAGGTTGTCAGCATTGACTTGGTGGGCGGCAAGGTGGTCAAGAAGTTCGTGGCAAAGGAGAGGCCGGCCACGCCCGAGGACGATGATGATAACGAGGTGTTGGGCTCCGGTGCCGGGGTTGGTGGCGTCCTGGAGGAGACGAGTGCGAACAGGCGGCCCGGGGCCGGGGGCGCTTTCAGCCGGAACCCCCTTCTAGGCGGGATGATCAAGCCGGTCTACGATGCAAAGGGCCAAGGGGTCGCGCTTGAGGGCCGCAAGGACAGGGCCGCGACGCGGTGGAGGAGGGTCCAGGACGACCTCGACGACAACGAGGCTGTCATTCTGGACGGTGGTGTCTACGGTGGGCAGCAGGGCGCCAAGACGGGTAGCGTAGGCGATGAACCCGACTGTGGATAGACTCGAGAGGCCCAGAAATGATAGAACCCTGACCGCATGTTGCTGTCGAGATGCGCATAGGACTGTTGAGCGTCTCGACATGAGCCTTGCTGTCGTGCAACATCGCTATGATGGGGATTGGATTTCTCCGTGGCGCTATTATTCCTATTTGGGACCAGATGGACCGCAGCCTGGACTGGATTCAGCCCTACGAGCGCCACGACCCCCACGCAAACAGACACGTCACATTCTTCAAGACCCCGATGAGTCCAATCTTGCGGGCTAACGAGGGTGACTGCCGACACGCGACTCGAGGGCGGCGCTGGGGATGACAAGGTATGGGTGGGTACAATACAACGTCCTGAAAAGTGAAGACATGGCCAGCTTGAGACGACTGCTGTTGCGCAGCAGAAAGGAGTTCTCATGTTCACTGCGACATATTCGAATATATTCAAAGTGTTGAAGATGAGTAGCTTTTTTGGAAATTGTCTATGAGGTATCTATGCCTTTTTCTATGATTTATGACGGGACACCGCAACCCCGAGCCGAAACTTGAAGTGAACCGAGTCTGATCAAATGCAATGTCCCACTCTCCTCTACTCATTACCAGAAAAAGGAATAAAACCACCTGTAAAATGACTCCGATGACTATGATGATGAAAAACAGAAAAACCAAATACCAATGACCCAATATGTACAATGTTTAATGAGCCTCCGGCTCTCGTCTCATACCCGTGATGAGGCTGCAAAAGCCATAACCACCAAGCCTGCCCTTACCGTCGTAGACCTTCTCTACGATGTCTTGCTTGGTGAGGCCGTTCAGGCCGTCTCTCGCCGCGAGCCGTGAGCCGCCGCCGGCGTTGGACTTTGACTCTCCTAGTAGTCGTCCAGGGTCGAGGCCTTCGGCGGTCGGGCGTTAGCTGCAGCGACGTAGTGGCCCCATGTGATCAGTTCCTTACTGCAGTCGTCCTGGTGGATAGTGCACTCGATCAGAGCGGGGCCAGCCTTGTGGTTGTTGGCGGCGGCGATGGCCTCCTTGAGCTCGCCGGCGGTGTTGGCGACGAAGGAGATACCGTTGCCGTCGGTGGAGTTGAAGGCCTGCATCAGCAGGGCGTAGTTCCAGTTCTTGATCTTGTTGTAGCTGCCGTCGTGGATCTCTACCTCGATGGTGTAGCCGCGGTTGTTGATGAGCAGGATGGTGATGGGCAGGTTGAAGCGCACCATCTGGGAGACCTCCTGGGCGGTCACCTGGAAGGAGCCGTCACCGCAGACGCAGATGGTGCGGCGCTCGGGGTGGCGGACGGCGTAGCCAAAGGAGGCGGGCACAGACCAGCCGATGTGTCCCCACTGCATCTCGATCTCGTAGCCAGCGCCTCTTGGGAGGTGCAGCTGTGTGCCATTGAACCAGGAGTCGCCGGTCTCGATGAAAAGGGTGGTGTTGGGGGTGACGAGAGGCTGCAGCTGGCGCTGGATCTCCTTGCGGGTGAGCTCCTCCTCGTCGGCGGCCTCGTGGACGACGTAGGGGTCGGGGCGGAGACGCTTGTACTCGACCATGGTGGAGTCGTTGAACTGGACCTCGGTGGAGAGGTGTTCGAGGAACTCGCTGAGGCGGACACGGCTGAAGTGGCTGCCAGGGAAAGTGACGTGGTCCATGTCGCACTTCATCAGGGGGATGTTGGGCATGGCGGTCCAGCCAACGGTCGAGTAGTCGTTAAAGACGCAACCGGCGCAGATGATGGCGTCGGCCCAGTTGAGGATGGCATCGGCGGCGAGAGTGGAGACCTGACCCCAGAAGACACCGACGAACTGAGGGTGGTCCTCAGGGAACATGCCCTTGGCTGCGGGCTGGAGGGCGACGGCACAGCCCATGGCCTCGGCCAGCTTGACGAGGGCCTTGTCGGCGCCGCAGCGGGACAGCTTGGGGCCGACGAGGATCAGGGGCTTGAGCTTGCCCCTCAGGTACTCGGCGGCGCAGTCGGCGGCAGCGGCGAGGGCGCCCTGGTCGGAGATTACTGGCTCGGTGACGGCGGAGATGGGGCCGGGGCGGACACAGGTGGCGCCGGACAGGTTGGTGGGGATCTCGATGTAGCAAGGCTTCCTAGACAGGATGGCGGCGCGGATGGCTCTGTCAATGAGTCTGGGGGCCTCCTCGGCGCGGTTGACGGCAACGGCGCAACATGTGACCTTCTCGGCCATCTCAAGCTGGTAGTTGTAGTCGAGCTTGCCGAGGGTGTGGTGCAGCAGGTGGAACTGGCCGGCATCGTTTGTGTTTGGGGAACCGGAGATGAGGATCAGAGGCAGGTTCTCAGCGTAGGCACTGCCGGTTCCGTTCAGGGCGGAGATGGCACCGACCGAGTAGGTGACGACACAGGCAGAGACACCGTTGGCACGGGCGTAGCCCTCAGCGGCCATGCTGCAGTTGAGCTCGTTGGCACATCCGATCTCCTTGAGGTCCGGGTGGGCCTGTAGCTTGTCGAGGAGGATAAGGTTGTAGTCGCCAGGCACGACGAAGTGGTGTCGGATGCCAACTTGGGCCAACCGCTCGGCGAGGTAGTCACCGACGGTGAATTTTCCCGGTGTTGCCGACATTGGGAAGGATTTATGTGAGGTGTTGAGGTGTTGAGGTGAGGGTAAGGTGAGGGAGGGTATGTTATTCCCGTTGGTGGTGGTGGTGTTGTTGTTGTTGTCCAGAGGACTGGAGACAGTTGTCTTTCTATAAGAAGGTGTGGATGAGTAGTAGACTGATGAGCGAGGTCTGACTGCTGGATGTCGTATGAGGCTCAAGATGGTTTTATATGCTTTGCTCGCAACAGCACAAGGTGGGTGGCTGTCCGGGGCTGGGCTTGGGATGTGTCGTGTCGTACGCTGTGGCCATCGCCAGCGTCCGAGAGACGGATCGGGGATCCATTGGCGGCTCCCTGGAAAAAGTTTGCGGTGATGGACTGATGAAAAGTGGAAGCGACATGTCACAAAGTCACCGGCTGCGGATGGTTGAGTGTCAGGGCAGGAACAGGGCAGGACGAGTCCAGAATGTTGGAGATGGGAATGTACGTATCTGCACGGCCGGGAGTGGCCACCCAGCCCATTTGCCCATCCCAGGAAAACTGGGGCAGGAGGTTGGCGGGATCGCCCACTGTTGCTTCCGCCGTTTACGAGGGTACAAAGGTACATTGGACGTACATTGGACGTACACTGCCATGACAGGTCTCGACTGTGGCCACAACACTGACCTGCACCACAGCCATACATACAGCCAGCCATACAGCCACACATCCATAATCTTAGTGCTACGTACATCCACCTGGGCAGCTATCGCATATCACACCCAGATAACACCATACATACAGCAAGCCGCCTACTATCTGCCGTGCAGTCACCATGATACGAGATGCAGAGATGCGCCTCGAGACAGGAAGATAACAATGGAAACGAAAGAGATAACCAAAAAATAAAAAAATTGACCTTCGTTTCGTCATGATCACTCCATACCGGAAGTGTATGCAGAGCGTGTTTTGAAAAACTCTCGCTCTTGTCTCGGTTGTAAGTTATGCTGAGCTCAGCCTGGGTGAACTGACAGCGGATTGCTGATAAGCTCGGATCCCTGCCGACACTGAGTGCCTGAGTGCTCATGGCGCGGGAGATGACGGATGGCATGGTCCCATGTGCTGGGACAACGGGAGCCCAGAAATCACGCCACCTGCCCTCGGTCCTGGCGGGTCCTTCCTGCAGCCTCCGACTCTCTTGACACCTCACTCCCGCTGCAGCCACTTTTCCACGGTGAGCAACCTGGCGACATCATGAGATGGCACGAGATGCTCGCTGACAGTGCAGGACTGGCAGATACCGCTCTGGGCCGCCCATCCAGCCCATCACGCTCTGGCCCAGCGCCCGTGGTTCGACGTTCGATACCTCCCTGGCCTGCATCGCGAGCCCCACCCGCGCCTTGGAGGCTCTCGGCCCTGCCCACCACGCTATTCCTGGCCGAACCTCGCACCATTCCATGGGGGCCCTCTTTGTCTGCTACGCCATCTCTGGATCTCAATGTCTGCACTGTTGCACAGTCAGGCTCCTCCGACTGATGTCGCGCCCTGCATAGCATGAGAGAGCCGCATCCTCACGCCGCCATGACAGCCCGTTGCCACACCTGCACTGTGTCCACACACCCACGAACCCCCCCCCCTGGCCCTGGATCTGGCCCTGCGCCGGGTGGGCCTTGATCGCTGTCATCGACGCAGACCCAGAAAAGGTTTCACGATGCGGCGAAAGTTTTCCCTTGCATGGAGCCTCGTCTCTGCCGCCGCAGCGGTCCCGGCCTCGCGCCTAACAACCAAGCCCGCACGCCCGGACATGCCCTGCAGCGCAGTCATTGTGTCGAGAGCGGCTCCTTCCTTCGTGCGCCGTAACTTCGGTCGGACTTCAGCTCGGAGCGATGGGATCACTGCTTACTCTGCCATACAAGGAGGTTTCTGCGGGCTCGTCATATATGCTGCCTCCGGGATCGCACTGCGGGTCCCTCAAAAACGTCCAGATCGACAGCACGATCTGTTGAAAAGTTCCCGGTTTCTTCTGGGCCCTGCCGATGCGGCCTCAAGAAGGTCTGCAACTTCTAGTGTACGGCATCGCGGGAAGTGGGTCCTTCATGGTCTCCTTACAGTGGCCGTCGTGACGAAATGCTCGATCAAGATATTCTTTTGTTCGAGAGCCAGAAACGAACGTCTTGGACAACGAAACAAACTCAAACTGCAGATCTCAGAGAAGCTCACGCATGGCCAGCCGCTGGGTTCGCAAACAATTACCCAGGATCCCGTCACAGATGATGCTTGTGTCTTGCCGTCCGACAATCATATGAGACCGGGCGAGACATGTTCTGCGCGGACATCGAGTCGTGTATTACGACCAACCAATGCGCAACACTGACATGGTAAGTACCTCGACAGGGAGCTTGCGGCTCACCAGCGTCACAATCCACCAAATCCGCTGCACCCGTGCTTGTGAGCTTGCACGCCGTTTGGCCGACCAGAACGCGACGTCGTGAGAACGTTCAAGTGCAGATCTGTGTGCTCAAGGTGCTACTCCGAGTTTCATTGATCTGCACGAGGCCCAGGAAATTGTTCTCAAAAGGCGGCGCGACCCGTTCAAAACCTTATGGTGCATGGGCCATTGTGCAGGTCTTGTTCCAGACTCAGGCCACTGTATCTTGCCGTTCTATGAGGAAGGGAAGCATCTCGTATGCGACCCAAAGCTGGTGCCAGAGCAGATTCTTGGGTTTCGAGAGATTCTTGTGCTCGAAACCCAAGCTATTCGTGCAAGCCGTCCAGTTTACCTTCCAATCTCGGCATTCCTGAGGGAGTGTCAATAGATTGATCAAGCATCGAATGCCTCGTCACAAATCTAGATTACCCAAGATCTCTGTCAGATCGGACACTGCCACTGCTCCACACCTGGGCATAGCACGGCCAACAGACTAAACCCTGGATGTTCACGCGAGGTCGGTAGCCAACCAGAGTGTCATTTTGTAGCCCCAGGCACCTGCGCAGGAATGTCCGCAGGAGAGATCAGCCCACGGTCGAGCAGGCTTTCCCGATCATCGAGATCATAGCATTATTCTGGACGAACCTTGTGGCGCAGCATGACGGCCATGCACAGTCTTGCTCAATCGGCTCAATGCTGGATCTGACCCACAATCTACAGATCGGAAAAGCTTGGTCAGATGCGGTTCCGAGCCACCGGTTGATCCGGGAGGTGAAAAGCTGAGAAGTGAAGCTCCCTGACAGAGTAGACAGCCAATCTGAGTGTGGGTCTTAGCTTCAGTAGTACGAAATCGAGTATGTGAGGAGCAAGTTCGGAGAGGTTCGATGGTGAATGACTTTTAACAAAACGTGTTTGACTTGATCATAAGATGTTGTGAGTCTGCAAGCATGGTCCAGGGGCCCATTGCTTCCAATTGCTACCTAGGTAGAGAAATTGTCAATGTACGAAAATCGCTAGTAAGTAATCCAGTCAGCTCTTCACCCAGAAATTTACTTCAGCAATCATTTTGGTAGACATTCTCAGCTTCAAATACCTTTTGAACCGCCCACAAACTATTTACCAGTGGGACATCTGGAAACCCAGTGTCGCAGACTGACAATAAGACCTGATGTAAAAAAATCCCAACGGCTTTCAATTGATCGCTCATTCAGCTCGTCTATTCCATCGCCGTGTTGCTGACCAAACAGAAGAAATGAAGTAAAAGTCTCAGACGCAGATACTGGCGAACCAGTATAAAAAGAGGTAGAGAGCATGTTTACACGGTAGCAGTTCGAATTGTGGATCCGATGTTAGTACCGATCACATGGGTCCATGTGACTGAAGTCCAACAATACGCATCTGCCATCCATCTCCCTCGAGATTAGATGAATGTACCCAATAATAATGGGAAAGTACCAGGAATCCGAATTATTCAAGTTTAAAAGCCATATCTTCTTACCAAGAGGAATTAGGCCCCTAGGGAGACAAAAGTGCACGCTTCCAGAGCACAAACCTGCACTTCTTCAAGTCTTCCGCCGCTAAGGCTACGTTATATTCGTTCCTGTCCTGGACTTTGTGTCATGCGATCTCATGAATCTCACACGTGACCCTTACTAATTTGCCAGCACGATTTGACTTGTATGGCTTGCTATGACACCGGCTCCAGTTTTATTGGCCAAGCATAGGCTCACTGGCAGCTGTGACATAATGATCGTAGCAACACAGGAGAAGCAGTTATTCTCAGTGCTATAGCTCGACCTGAAATAAACATATGAGGTCATTTGATGAGCAGGCAAGCGAGCATACTCTCCTCCAACGTGCAGCAGCATTTAGATCCACACACTTCGGGTGATGGCTCTAGTAGTAAACTCGCTGGTAACCTCGCCTGTAAATATATTGATGATTCTCCCCCAACGCCCTACCGAAAAAGAAACCGTCTTGAACTGTATGATATCTCATCTGTCTCAAATTCTAATCATGCGAGATTCTCGAACGCCAGCATCACGCTTTGCACATAGATCGTGATGAGTTTACATATGCAGGCTATTACGGGATACTTATCCCGGTACTGAATTTGTCGGAATGAAATCTCCATATGTAGGCACTCATTTTGTTCCTACTCTGAAAAGGTTTTATTTCGGGTTTAAGCTTTTCATTCTGGTGTCAAACAGTAGTGGCCGTCCCGTCCCTCATGCATATTGGGTTCCGAGGACAGCACAAAGGTTGAGATTAGCGTTATTAATTGAAAGAGGGTGCTGCGCCCATGAAGGTAGACCTATTTGGGAAAGGCAACTCGAAGGTGATGCACGGTCCCTTGCCACGCTGTGGCAAAAGATTCAAGGCCACAATTTCGAGGTCCTTATTAATCAACGACTTCGTTTTCTCTTAGAAGCGCAGCATCACTTGTACGTCTCTAGCAGGGCGATACGGGGAAAGGTCGTCTGTCCGTCTACAGAGACAGCGAGGACTCTATGAAATCCACGGCTTCAGGAAAAGGATGAAATACAGATGCGAATTAGATTTAAGCATATGACAGACTAAAGAAACTAATTTAGAATTGGTGACTGGGGTCACCCTATGCGGCTCCCCCCACGATCCGGGACCCTCCCACAAGAGCCGAGTCAAGCAACGCGCCAGCTTTCAGGGGTGATCCGGAGCACATCAACCAAGATGGACACGAGAAACAGGAACCTCAGGGGCCCGACTTGATGGGAGGCCGGGCCTGCTACACACGAATGCTTGAACAAACTTGATACTCTCGTTACTTCTTCCAAAACTCCAGCCCTCGAGCGCGAGTTGAGCCTCGACGGCATGTCACTCTTTTAATCACCATCTTGCATCCACAAATCTGACCACATTCGATCCTTTTCGAACCACATCGCCCCCACCAACGACGCACGACATTACGGGGCGAGGGCAGACCGGGCTCATTTCGACGCGCGTCCACCAGACGCGGCTCTGCCAGGCCCTCACTCAGACTCGCGATGGCAGACCCCCCAGGCGGAGCAGGCGGTGGATCAGGTGCTGCTGGGCCGGACTCGGGATCCGGTGCCGGCTTGTCGCCATTCGAATCTACCACCACTGCTGATAGCAGCAGCCGCACTACGACGACGGCAAGCAGGACCTCCTTGGCTGCTAGCGCATCGTCCACCGCCGGCGCGGTGAGCCTCGAGCTCGTCGGGCCCGAGGAGCTCAGCTTCGTCCCTCGGTTCGGCCGGTCGGCGTTCCAGGTCGTCCTCAACACCACGTCGTTCGGCTCGATCATGTCGCAGCTGAATGACACTGCGACGGCGGCTGCGGCACAGGCGGGTGGGTCTTTACAGCCACCGCCCGTGTCGCTCCTCGAGACGGGCTGCTTCACCAACTCGAGCGCGGGGAATGGGTCGCGCGCTGGAGAGGGGTGGAGGGACTGCGTCGAGGCGTGCTCGGCCCCGAGCGCCATGTTCAACTCGAGCTTCACGTTCTGGAACTGCCTGACCCTCGGCGCCGTCGCGCTATATGCCCAGTCGGATGGCATGGTGCTGAACCAGACGGCGGTATCTTCCGTGGGCCAGGGCCTAGGGTTCAGCAGCCTTGATGAGTTTAACGGCACACAGATCTTGTCCAACACGGTTAATTGTATCAAGGGCTCGTGCCAGGATTATAGCCTGGGGTCGTGTACGGATAATGTCACCACCCTGGACCTCAGTGGGTCCCAGGATAAGGTGATGGACCTGTTCAACGCCTTGGGGGGATTTTGTGACGGGGAGGAAAGCATTGTGAATTCAGACATTGCTGGCCCTGGTGTAAGGACTTCAAGGCTCGACCTCTGTTGTTTGTTGGGCAACTGCTAATCGTTCATGTCGCAGGTCGTTCTCTCGTATATCCTACAGGCCACGCTGGCCATCGCCGTCTATGTCTTCGTCAACCTCTTTACCAGCTGGCTGCTTCCTCTCCTTTCGCTAATATACACCATCCAAGACCGCGTTGCTCCGGGACGACGCTCCCGGACGGCCGACGACTCGATGGGCGGGCTGAAGCCGCCGCAGACGCCATGGCAGCGCGCACGCGAGCACCAGGCCAATCTCTCCAGGTCGCGGCCCGCGGCAGCGCTGACGTCCGCGCTGGTCGAGTTCCAGGAGGTCCAGGGCTTCTTTGTGGCATCGATCCAGTTCGCCACGCTGCTTGTCTTCGCGGCAGACGACCAGTCGGCCATGCTGAGCAGCACCAGCTCGTTCGGCGAGGCAGTGCTCAACGTCGAGGTCGTGCAGATGCTGTCCATAAACGGGGTGCTGCCTGTCCTCTTCATACAGATCGGACTGATGCGACTCGGCGTGCGCTGGTGGTACATGACCTCAATCGTCGTGGGTTGTTTTATCTTGTCCATGGTGATTGCGACGAGGGACCTCATGCCGGATTACGATACACTCTGGGAATACTTCAAGGAGTCGGGAGCGATCGAGATGTGCGGCGGGAACCCGTCGCCCATGACCTATTGCCTGAATTCTGTGGACGGCTTGAATGGCGCGCTGCAGAGCATGAACTCGGGCCTGATATTGGGGTGCGTGACGGTCTCGGTGCTGGTCTTGGACCAGCTCTGGCACTCGGCAAATCGCAACAGGAGACTGGACGACGTGTTGGATGAGTGGGAGCTGTCTAGCCCAAGAGCAATGTTGGTCAGGCGGCGGGTCTGGCCGGTTTTCATGGGATTGCTGTGGTTCTGTCTCGAATTTGGGCTGCTGATCTACGTTGGAATTTACCTAAAGGCAACCATCACGATCCTCGAGCTCGTCGGCACGAGCGCGTCGAATTGGACGTACGGGCAGCTGATCGCGGTCATGGTCTGGGCCCCCGTGATCGGCAAGTACGTCTACTTCAACGTCTTTGGCATCACGGAAGGGGTCGGCAAGCGGCTGGCGAACAGGTACAAGGTTGTCGAGGTGGACCCAGACGACGACCACTCTCGCAAGCCAGGACCGGGTGGTTTTGTGCGGCAAGAAGACGGTATTGAGCTGTTCGACCGCAGGAATGACCCTTTCAGGCATTTTAGTCGTGAGAATACCTTGGTCGGCAACATGTCACCGGCGGCGACAACGATAGATCTGCCTGGGAAGGAGGATTGTGGTAGGAAGAACAACCCCTTTGACGGCTATGTCAAACGGAGGCATCGCAGTGCTGGCGCGCAAGACCTTGCCTGGAGAGGGCAAGTTTAGTAATGTTTAGATTGCCGCCTCATCAATGAAAGCAATCCCATGAAACATGCAAGATGGGCGCCACCATTGAGTGCTGGAATGTTGTTCCTTTGTAGGAGTGATGAGTGACGAGGATGCTCGAATGGCTCAAGACAGGTAGTAGGTACATTAGAAATGAGCAGTGGGTCATCAGCCCTACAAGGGCCGGTTGCGTCATTGCCAACTGGGGGAGGGTCGGCTGCCACCCGGCCATCCCGGCATGGGCATGGACTTTGACCCCAAAACATGCGACTTTCCTGCTCATCACATCGAACCCGAGAATGCTATAACGACCACTTGAACTGACTGACTGTTTTCACATGCGGGGGCAAACCAGGTGAAACGAATTGATACCCAAAACCGAACAAACTACTGAGCCTCTGAGTGTGCAGCTGTCGACCGAAGCCAAAAGGGCCCGCCCGATTCAGGCGACGCAACTATCCACTTCACAGCCACTCCTGCGCCGAGACGTTTACGAAGCTTGGAAGACTGTTCTCGGCGCGCGGGCAGGTGAACGCACTTCACTTGACTGCCGTCTGCCCG
The DNA here is from genome assembly GCA_000800745.1 of Diaporthe longicolla. Lineage (NCBI taxonomy): Eukaryota > Fungi > Ascomycota > Sordariomycetes > Diaporthales > Diaporthaceae > Diaporthe > Diaporthe longicolla. The sequence goes on from JUJX01000003.1 coordinate 614,345, forward strand.
ACTCATCTTGCTGCCGTCGTCGACCACCAAGGAACAAGACCTCTTTCTCACCCACTCCCACGTTGAACCGTCCTCACTCATTCGTCACTTGAGCGTGGCTTCGAGCATCGCATCCTGAGCGAGTCCGGGGCTTATTAGCAGGACAAGTCCGTTGCTGGCCCGTCTCCACCAGCAAAACACCATCATGATCATGAATGACCGCGACATCCTCGACGAAGAGCCACCACCTTCTTACGAGGAGGCCACCGGCCGCCCATCAATTACCTACCGACCCGCACAAAATGGAGCCCAGCCGCCGACATTACCACCAAGGCCCGCAAACGCAAACAACAAGATCATCACCGCCACCACGCCCAACGGGCCCAGCACCCCGGGAGGCCCAGCATCGCCAATAGTCACCCCGCACACCCCAGCCCAGACATTCCAGCAGATCCTCCCCGTCGCGCAGCAGACGACGGCAAGGCAGTTCCCACCCGCCTTCAACCTCTACCGCGACGCCTTCCCAGGCGGCCCCCGCTCCTACTTCCTCGGCGAGCATCAGGTCTCCCCACTGTACTCCGTGACCGCGGGCTGGACCGCCGCAGCAGGCGGCTCCAGCCTGGTCCTGCACAACGGGCCCAGCGATGACCACGCGCCCCTCGCCACCGTGGCCTACGACCTGACCGGCCGGCACATGCGCGTCAGCCTGCCGCCCCTGCCCGGGCGCAACAGGTCAGAGCCCGTCGGCGTGCAGACCCCGACCTTCATGAGCGCCAAGGTCGGCTTCACCGTCGAGGTCCCCTGGCCCGGCGCGCCCAACGGCGCCACGGCCTACCGCAAGGAGTCCTTCGAGTGGCGCAGGAGCAACAGTCTTGCTATCGGCGGGCTGGGCGGCCGCTCCCAGGGCTGGAAGCTGGTGAGGCTGAGCAACGAGCTGCCCCCGGGCGGGCTGGCCGGCTCGGGGAGTGGGCCGCCTGCCGGCGATGGCCATGAGGTTGTTGCTGTGTGTACGGATGCGGTCATGAGCATGACCAAGCTGTTCAAGTTCTCGTTTCTGGGTACGGGACTGTCTGGGGCTCTCGGGGAGCGCTGGGCCGTGATGGCTGTCACTACGGGGCTAGTTATTTGGGATCAGGAACGAAGAAGGGACTAGGAGTCTTTCTGGTGAGGTCGCTTTGCATGAGTTTAGAAACCTATGCTGCCACATCTGCTTTCATGGCGTGGGGGTGGCGGGTTGCGTGCTCCAAGGGAGAGGGATATAAGGATATGATTGCCTGGGATCCAGCATTGACTTTTCCGGCATGGGCCTGATTGGGATGAGGGAGTTCAGGCGCAACGTCGCAAATGCTTTACAGCTGTGTCGCCCGTAGAGTGCGGTGGTGGCCTTTTGGATGTTCGATAAGGTTTTTAATGAGCGATGGGGCTTGGAATTTCAGTCTGGCCAGAATGATACCACTTTTTACTTCACCTGCTCACGTCTGAAATCGGCCATTTGCGCAGACCCTGGATGGCATGGTGGCCTCGAGGCGGAATTCGGAATCCCTCACGCCCCTCACAATATTATTTTACTCCCACTGCGAGACTATCGTAATCGCTTCAGATCTACCTTATCCCCATAATCGTTCTTCCTCACATTGTGCTCCATACCCATAAAGTCGTCAACCCCTGGGAGGCCGTATATAATCCGCAATGAGCTGCTTGATGCTCTTCTGCTTGCGGACCGGCCTGGACGGTGACTTGACCCGGGTGGCACAGCTCGGTGCTGAGGCCCTCCTCTCCCGGGGCACATACGTGTTACTGAACGTGACACGCCTCCCCATGCCGGTCAAGTCAGTGTTGGCCCGCGAGAGGGTGCTCTTTGGCGGTGCAAGATTCGCGTCGCGTCTCTCGCTCGATGCCTCCGAGGACAGCGACTGCCGCTCGGAGTCGACATCCCCTGGTCCTGCGTGGGCATCCTCGCCCTCCCTAGCGTTGTCGTCGCCCGCCTCTCGGATCCCTCCGAGTTTTGGTGATGGGCGCGATTGGTGGTCCCAGTTGTTCGAGTAGAAGTGATTCAGTGGTGGCTCACGGGCGGGCCGTGGAGCCTGGCCACTATTCTCTATCCGTTGCCGTTCAGCCTCCACAGCTTCCCGCATGAACAGCTCATAGTCTGATGGCTGTGATCCTTCTGCCCCGCTCTTCGGCGAAACAAGGCACGACTCGACGCTGCCGACCCCCTGGGATGGGGGTTGCAAGCTGGCGACCGGCTCTAAGCACGAGCTCGGGTCACGCTCCGGTCCATCATCCGAGGCCTCCGCCGTCGAGGCCTGATCATTCCTTCGTTGCAGGCCAAAGATCCCTCGCCTGGGCAGACCGTCTGATTCAGCGTCCGTCTCGGTGTCCGGCGACTCTAGGGACCTCTTGGCATACTGCTCGAGTTTGCAGTCTAGTTCATCCAAGTCCAGACCTTTTTCGGGAAAATAAGACCGAGACCGAGGATTGGACATTGGCTTGTGGGGCACTTCGTCACGGTAGTGAGCAGTCGGTTGTTCACCAACGGTGTGGATGGGGACATATGATGGTCGCTTCTCTGTTAAAAAGGTGGCCTTTGAGGGGGCTAGGGCTGCGGTGCGGAGTTGGCGGAGGCGGTCAACCAGGCTGGGCTTCCTGTTAAGCGACTTGGTCCCCATCTTGCTGAACGAGGGTGATCTATGTGGCTGGCTGTGACCTGGCCTATGACCCGTGGTTGGTTTATTATTGTGCGGCTGAGGGCTGAGGGCTGAATTGGCAATATCGCGCAAATGTCCCAAGGACGACTTGGATGTCGCGCGCGGGTCAGACAGGCACGTCGGCTGTCTCACTTCCCCAGTGCTTCCGGGGCCCCTGAGAGAAGACAAAGGTCTGTGGAGGGCGTTCCTACAGAACAGAGGCGCAAAGGCCAGAAACCGGAGCAGCGATGCAGGTGCTGCAGCCTAGATATGTCTAGGCCACACTGTCGGCTTGCGGCGAGGGAGAGGCACAGCTTTGGGTTGCTCGGCCAGACGTGTCGATTAGGTTGCTCGTCGGTGAGTGACGGTTTGCAGAGGTGGTATTCCGGGATTTCCGCACCTGGCAGGGTTCACGGTTGTCCCTTGCATGGGTTTGCACAAAGGAGGGCGTGCTGGTGGAAGCGTCGAGGGATGCCAAGCGTGATGGGAGCAACAAAGTTGAGAGGGTTGAAGGGCATCGAAAGGTCAGCCTGCCAGACCTTCGCGTTGACGCGGGGGGAGACGTTGGGGGTGACGTATTATCTGCATCGCAGGTGATTTTCTTTGGGGAAAACCTTTTGTCCCCGGTGAAATGGTGGGTGGTATGATTGGTACACAGTATGGTTCAAGGTTTTGCACGAAATGAAGCAGGAGATTTCCCCGGAATGCGTTGTTCGGGGGCCTCAGTGGAGGATCGCCGACCCACTTGCATCTTTCCATCTCCCAGTTCCCTCTCTTGGCGGACCCTTGACAGCTCTAGACTGGCTGAGTGGCTGCTGGCTTGCCGAGAGGATTCCGGGGGCCGGGCCGATTGGCGGGTAAAGCTGGACTGTGACACAAACAACACCCAGGCTGCCAGGCTGCCAGGCTATAGCTATTTGTACAACAAACATAGCCTTTAAGATTGAAGCTATGCTGAGCATGACGTGCTCACACGTCCCCGAGTAAAATGTGCTTTTACAAGGCCTCGCCGCATTTGAAGACGGACAGGAAGCTCCGGATGAAGCTTGTGAAAGTCGCTCGAGCGAGGAGGTCGGACATAGACATCATTGGACTCCCAAGTGACATCGTCGATGTCCAGTGGCGCAGCGTCAATGCGGTCCTCTATGGTCGGTCTTGAAGTCATCTACCTGGAAACTTCTCACCTTGATAATCCCCATGGGGCATTTTCATGCGTATCGGAGCTCAGGACAGCTCCACAAATCCGTATGTTCACGAGCGTATATGGTGTCAACTGATACTCCTCCAGCAGAGCTTGGTCGAAGAGCCTCAAGATCTCACGGATGCACATACGAGTCGATGTCACTGAGCCTTGACGACTCAGTTGTTGCTCTGCACGGTTGATCCACCGGCCTTCTGGTTGCACGATGGCAGTGAGACGGTGTGCCCTTAGCCCAAAACTACGAACCTCGACCCTTTTGTTTACAAACGAGACCTTGAACTCAGGGAATTAGCAAGCATACTTATAAGCCCGTAAATAAAGAGTCCGCCGTCCACATGTCCTCGTCCCCGAGTGGCCGTTGATATCCCTCTGTCGACCTGAGTCTGCCGGCCCTTACTCCCATGCAGGCACTTTGTACAATAAATTAACCATGAACTTCATTTTGATTACAGCCTTGTCGCTCATTGCTGGCGTTCTCGGCGGCCCAGTCGCCATCGAAACCCCACAGGTGCAGATCCGGGAGAGCCTGTTTCCAAACTTGTCAACCATCCTCCCGGATCTCCTCCATACTATCCAGCACGAGACCAGTGCGATTGGTAAGTTGGTCACGCCTGAGGTCCAGTGGCTAACAATCATTTCCACGAAGGAGGCCAGGCATCATGTGCTGACAGTAGCAAAAATCCACAGACCACATCCTGGATCAGCACCCAGGCCCAATTGTGGGAGATACTGCCGATAAGGTAGCGGGTCTGATCGGGATTCACCTTCACAACATCACAGACGTGCTTCACGACGCCCGGGGGCTCCTGGGCTCGTTGACAAACGAAACGGAGCTGGTCGACGAGAACGGCCTGCCCTGCGATGTGACGTGCATTATAGATAAGACCAAGGGTCTGGTGAAGCACGTTGGTAACACGGCTCGCAAGTCACTTTTCAAGGTTGGGCTGCGTAAGTACCATCAATCCCTCACCTGAGCTGGCAGTTCGACCAAGCTGACCATTCCCGACTGGAAAGACGCCCTGGGCAAGTTCATCAGTCCCTTCTTCATGGCCCTCAGCGCAATAGTCCTAACACTGAACGCCATTGTCGGCGGGGCCTTGGCCGCCATCGCCGCTCTGGTGAATGGGATCGGGCTCGCCATTGCCGCCGGGATTGCCTACATTGGCCACCTGGTGTCGGAAAAAGAGAGACAGAGGGCTGGCGGCCCAGGTGGGAACATAACTCAGTCCATCGGTCATTTCATCGGTGAGGTTCTGAACCACAAGCTCGCAAATCTCAACCCGTGAGCGGATCAAAATGTCAACACGATGCTAAGGAAACTGAATCACGATAATGAGGGGCCTTCCTTCCCTTGCACAAGTCTCAGAGGCGCCGTAGCCCTAAGGACATGGCGCATGTCTACCACTCCTTAGACCAAAACCGCATCCCACCTTCACCTACGATAGCGGTAAATTATCTGTCTTTTGATAAATGAGGATCATGACTTATGGGTGGCACTGTATCTAATTGAAGAAGTCAAAAGTAATCTATTTGGTATTAAGGCACACGGGAGAACCCTTCGAAAATCCGATGCTACTTTTGACCCAAGTGACATGTCCATGTTCAACAACGCAAATCCCTCACACATTCCTGCGTGGCTTCTTCTTGTCCACAAAATCCATCCTCGTCCGACACAAGGGACATGTGTTCTGGTTGGCAGACTCGAGCCACTTGTACAGGCAGTCGCGGTGGAACAGGTTCTTGCAGGTGGCGCACCGCTTGTCGGGCATGCGCTTGTCGACCGAGATGTAGCTGTAGCAGATGGCGCACTCGACGTTTCCCTTGAGAGCGCCGACCACGTTGCGGCGGAACGCGCCGAGGCCCTCGACGATGCTGCCGTTGGAGATAATGATGATGCCCTGCGTGGTGCGTACCCACGATTGCCACGTCCGCTCATTGCACGCCACACGGTTGAGCCCCACCACATTGACGTTGCCGATCGGGAAGTTGGCGCTGATCTGCAGGAGCAGCGACGCCGACTGCTCCTCGTCGCCGTCGTCGATCGGGTACGCCGCCGTGATCTCGCGCGCCTTTTGGTTCACCTTGATCACAAACTCGTGCTCGTCCGGGTCAGCCACTTGCGACTTGGACCAAGTCTCGACTTCCTCCATCACGTCGCGGATCAGGATAGGCGAGAACCACCTCTCTGTCCATGGCTCGACGGCGTTCTTGGTCTGCCTAGATTTGCAGTCGATGAACCACGTCTTGAATAGGCCGGGTAAATATTTCAGCGACAAGTAGAACAGGTGGATGAGAAGCCACTGCATGTTCTTCTCCTCCGGCAGAGAGTCGCCAATCTCGATTTCATACTCTTGAATGTCAAGGGATGAGAAGCCTATTGTGTCGAGGTTGATGGCGTGAGCAGCCGAGTGCCCCAACACATCAACAGTGAATTCCATCAGTGGATTGATAGCTCCCAAAGTCTTGAGCTGCTCTGTGTAATCTTCCCGCAGCTTGTGCGCAGAGCCTTGATAAGCGTCGAAGATGAGCTTCCAAGATAGAAGATAGGACCTGATGGCTGTAGGGAACTGAATCAGAACCTCCTCCGGGTAGGCCTCGAGCGTCGGTGCATCGAGAAGGAGAGACACGAGTTCATCAGGAAGCTTGGCCTGCTTCTTTTCGATCAGGACGTCCAGCGAGAGTTCTTCTTGGGCAGCTGGAAGCGCTCGATGGAGGAGGTTGAAGCCAGCTGACTGTATGTCTCGTGAGTCAGATGCGACCAAGCCGTAGACCTCCGACAGATCCTTGAGATGGTCCAACGGAATCTTCCCCGCTTCGCGACAGAGAAGAGCGTCAACCATTGCTCCTGGTTGTGAAGTTACCTCGGGTCGGGGAAGCTTCAACAATTCCAAAAGAGCATGGTTTCGTGGCTCCGCGTGGGTGTTGAGAGCGTCGACAAGATCGTCATTGGGATCTTCAATAGCGGAAAGACCAGACATTAGCTTGACAGACGCGTGGATGTACGGCAAGTGCTTCTCAATGCTGCCTCTGCCAGCACGCTTCCACAGAGCGAGGCAGAACTCGATCGACTGTTCCCAGTAGGGGCCGTAGACTTCCCGAATACATGGCAGTAACCGCTGCAACGCTCTGCAGCTTTCTGTGACGATGCCCACGTTGAGATCATCAACTGGTTGCCCAGTCCAGGAAGTAATCTGCTTTGCCGCGAAGACAAGACGATTGTTCGCCACGGGAAGCTGGCCAAGCTCATAAATTGGCATACAAGCATTCAGCAGAACCAGGGTCAGGACGGTCTTGTCCGACTGCGTTGAGGCACCAGCAATGTCACTGACTAGCCGGTTGAGAAGATTTGAGACGAGCTTCGAGTTTGCAAGCGCCTCACCGTAGCCCGTCAAGAGGGCAACGGCCGGGAAGACCGTCGTGGGCGTCGCCTTCATCACGTCGATTGCAGTTAGCCAGTCCTCGACAACCGCTACCTGGCCATGGGCGTCTGAGAAAGCTGCGAATATCTCGCTCAACGCCCGAGCACTATACAGAGCAATGGGGGTGAGCTCTTTTGACTGTTGAAGCATTATATCAACCAGCTCATCACGCAGGCCCTTTTCGGTGCCCCCGGGCCGCCACTGAGAGGACTCAGTGAAGATGTTATTGACCAATCTCCTCGTCGTAGAAACCAGGTCTTCAACTTCTTTCAGCAGGGATGGGTCTGTAAGGGAACCTAACAAAACATTCTCTTCCATGAGTGTAATCTGATCAGATGCCACTTCCGCAACGAGGTAGAGCAGATACAAAAGTTCCGCCTGAAATTTCTGGGCAAGAGCCCCGAGCTCGCAACCGCTCTCAACAAGCGCCACTGTATACATGGCCATTCGAGCTGGGACGGAAAGTCCTCTTTGGTCACGCTGAACTCGCGGCCTGGACTTGCTGGTGCCTTGAGGTAGGAAGTACGCCCCGAGAATATTGCTCGTCAGTGCCAGCGATGGACTGAGCTCGAATTGCAGTAGCTGCAGAAGCTCCTGCATCCAGACGTTCGTGTTCGGGAATAGCTGCTCCACGTCCACTTCATCAGACTGTGACACAGACCTGGCTTGTTGTACAAGAGTGTCGATAGCCAAGGAGCCTGCACCCGGGCGTTCCAAGTTGTCCTGGATAATGCTCAGGATAGACGGCTGGGCATCAACGTGTCCTTCCAACATTGATCGCAACTGAGTGGCCCTTGATGAGACTGTCGAGTCTGTCACCTCCATCATGGAGAGGAGCTTCGTGACAAGGGTGAGGTGGAGAGCGTCATTCTCTGACAAGGACGCAGGCTTGCCTTTCAGCATAATCTCCAAGGCCAGGATACTAGACTCATTCTCGGAGCTGAGTGAATCGACAAGTTGCGAGCATACACCCTGCAAACTCGCCTCTGATAGGGCGTCATACTGCAGAGCTGACTTGAACAGCGCCCACGCCTGGCACTCGTTGCGCACGCTGGCCAAAACCCGATTCTTGATATAGTCTTGTAATGCATTGTTTCCCTGTGCCAGAGGCTTTGCCAAAACATCTGAAATCAGGAGGGTGATGTAATCATCAGCCTTTTCCCGGTCGCCCATCTTAAGAACGCAGCCGGTGGTGGCGCTCCATAACGACCCGTGTCGGTCGGGATTCTGCTGACCCAAAGGAACGAGACAAGGAATAATAAAAGAGGCTGACGGTGAAGATAACATCGTCTGCATGTCTTCGTCAGACTCGGTTGGGATCAAGGACTGCAGGTAGGATGCTTCGCTGCAGTTAAAGAGGTGTGGCGTCAACTTGATGGCCGACTGGAGGATCGCAGCTGCGCCAAACGGCTTGTAGTATCGCCGCCTCAAAAGATCTGCGGCATTCTGAATGACGGTGCGGGATGCGGCTTGGGTGTGGCCAGGGATTTCGTCGCTTGCACTCTGTTTTGACACGGCTTTGACGTCCCTTTGGATAGCACTAACGACGGAGAACCATCGAGCCCCATCCTCTGCAAGTTTCTTCTGGGATGCGTCGAATTCTTTCGAGACTTCAGGCAGGGAATTGGATATCCGAGCTACGAGCACCTGAGCCAACCTGTCCCACTCAGTGTCGAGGAGCTGTAAGATCGAAGGGTCCCTGGAGAGTGCTGCAACTCTGTAGGCTTGAGATATAATGGCAATCTCGCCGTTCACTGACCACCCCTCCTCGCGACCGGCTGAGAACAAGTAATGGTCAGTCAATGGGAAAACATGGTCCTTGATGATATCGCCTCTTGAGCCCGAGTCGATTCGAGGGAGGAAGCGGGAGACGGCGTTGAGATAAGCCATCCACGCATACGAGGCGTTGGATCTCGCCTCGTCTCTTCTACTGAGGCCAATCCTGAAGGACTTCAAGAAGGTTGAAAGATCCGCAGGTGGCAGAGAATCTGACGGAAGCGCTGCCAACAGCTCGTCCAAGGCCCGCCAGAACCGTGGGGGACCACCCCGAGATCCTTTCTCAATGAAGGCCCTTAACTTAGCAAGTGGCGACTTTTTTGTGCCCCAAAGCTCCTTGTCCTTGCGCGTCATAATTGCCAACGTCGTGAAAAGATCGGCTGCAGAGCCCTGCTGTGACTTTTTCAGCGCGTCTGATGTCAATATCTTGCCAATGCGCGACATATCTGATTCAATCAGATCCCAATGGCTCTCTGCGCAGAGCTGCAGCAACTGGTAGACCGTTTTCCTAACGTGGGTATCGTCGGCGACTGCAAAGGCCCACGCACTATCGCCCGGGCCGGATGTGAAGAACGTCTCGTACTCTGGGCGATGCTTCTCTATGTCTGAGCCTAAGAGCTTCTCGAGGAGGCCAAGGACCAGAGAAAAGCTTGCAGCGATCACACGGTAGTATTTGGCTTCTGCATCTTCTGGTTTGGTAGAGCGCTCGTCGCTCAATGTGTCGGGGGTCTCGGTGATGGCATCGGTCGCATATTGGAGGATCTGGGCTTGACACTTCTTCCAGAAAAGGGTCAATTTGTCTTCTGTATTCAAGAAGGTTGAGATGCCTTCAGTCGCACATCTTGCGACAGCCTTGTCCTTGTCGTATGTACCGGCCAGCCAAGACCCTGCGATCTTGGGAAGATTTCTCTCCATACGCTTTCGGGCGGACTTCAGCAGCTCGAATTGGAGAGTGTGGGACAGCTCGCGGACACGGCGGTCGTTGTCGATGGACATGCGAGGGTAGAGTCGGACCCAGGCCTCCAGTATAGCCTCCTCCACGCCCCCATCTGCCTCATTGGGGTGCGCCTGCGTGTACTGTATAAGGTCTGCAAGTGCTTTCGATTTTGTGGTGTTGTCCTTCTTAAGGAGGTTCTTGAACGACACGACGATGTTCGGATCTGACAGGGAGGACAAGTCAGGGTCTTCGGAGAGGTACGAGAGGCTGCCGCTGCTGGTGGAATGTGAGGAGAATCCGCCGAAGCCAGAGGGCGCAGGGCTCCCGAAGCCCCTGCCGCTCGCGGCGCGACCCTTTGCACCCTTGAAAGACATGACCAAGGTTAGGCCAGGACGAGGAGTGGCGTTGATGATCGGAACGGGCCACCAAACAGCTGGTCGTCGACGTCTCGGGAGGGCGGAAGTGAGGACAGGGAGGAGGCTCAAAAGTGTAGAGGACGGTGAGGTGGGCTAATTTGAGCCTGGCAAGTGAGTTGTACTCGCAGGAGGCTGGCGGTCATGGGTGGTGTGTGTGGTGGTTCAATGGTTATAAAACATGAGCAGAAGAATTGCTCGACATCCCCAAAGCTACCCCACGGTGGTGGGATGGATCCCGATATGCGTCATGCCGGGCAGCATCGCTAGCGCCGGCTCACTGTACCTTATTGAATGTACCTCTAACCCACAGGGTAGTCCCCTGCTTGCGACGCCAATCACGGAGCCGGGGTGGATCCAAGAACGTCGTGCGATTCTGGGACTCATTTTCAGACGAACACTCTCGGGAAACCCGCTATCTATTTCTATCCCTCTCTCCTATATCACGTATTTAAATCCATACGATCAATGCTCACCGACAATCCTGCATCATAGTTTCCTGATGCAACACCAAGTTTCAGACAACAAAAGCTGGCTGCAGCTTAGGGCATTCATCGATGACGCCTGGCATTAAATCGTCCGTGGATGCTTTCTCCCCGGCGGCGGCTTCACTCATGAGCTGCACATCGGCCATGGCCGCGATACACGGGTACGCCCAGTGCTCGGAATCGACAGCAGCCTGTGATCCTGCGCCTAGGTACTCGCGGAATTTCCGGGCGGTCGCGCTATCCCCAGCACGATCCCCAAGCTCCCGCAGGCGGTAACGTGGCTCGCTCAGGTGCCACGTGATGTAGCCCTGACAGAAGGCCTCGACGGTGGCGGCGACATGGGGTTCCAATTCCTTGTTATCGCGGAAGACACTGCACAGTATCTCAGTCTGGACAATGACATCGCTGATAACTCGGTCCAGCCCTTCCTCAATGGACGCCTCCGACCCGCAGCGTACATAATTGCGTACCAATATCGTTTGGTCATCCACGCAGTCGAATTCCTTGTAGAAAGACATCGCATCGTTGACAAACGTCTCCCAGTGATCCAAATGCGGCATCGCTGACGTGATCTGCAGCACAAGCTCCTGCTCCTGTGTCGGCGTGCTGGGGAACAGCGATGCGCTCACAAACTGGCCTAGCCCGATCAGGCGACGGAGGAACTGTGGGTAATCGTGGGCGCCATGTAGGCCCTGGAAGTTGTGTCTTTCGATCCAGCATCCTTGGAAGACTGGTTTGAGGTGTTGCTGGTCAGTTTCTTGAAGACGAGAGAAGAGAATGTACGAAAGACCACAAGGTCATTGTAACTTACAGTCGAGGCTGCTCCTGAAGAGGCTCAACGAACAAAACGGGCCGTAATGCCTGAGAAGGGCAGGGAACCTATCGTTGAACAGGCGCCACCACGCATTCCTCTGCGTACGGTTCTCTACCAGGTCCTGGAAGAATGACTCCATGCTAACGTTCCTATCGTCCATACTGTCGTCGAGCAAGAGCAAGAGTGTGAACTGGATACTCAAATCGGCCATCTGCTCGAGTGTCACCTTGGCCCAACAGTAAACGACCATCGGCACGATTGTGTTGATGGCGGACTGAAGCACGTTGGGCACTGCCTGGATCGTCCTTTGGAGCGACGGCGAGGCGAAATGTTCCGCTGTCTTGATGTACACGTAATGCATGATGTCTCGCCGCTCGTCCCGTGTGTGATTCACATCTTGGTATCGCACCACCTCGAGGAGCCGGACCATCACCTCGAGGTAGTGATCCAGAGGGAATGTCTCGTCCACGAAATCAGACCTACACATGGCGAATTCACGGTGTTATGAGCCTTTGGGGTCAATAGTTGTGCGGCTGGGAAGTCGCATGCCCTGAAAGGGACGGTCATGCGACAAGATTTATCATTTATTTATTTACTCGGTCGGGCTTATACTGAGAAGGAATGCGCCGGAGATATGTGACGAGGAATTCGACCGGCCAGCATTCAGAAATGTCCCGAAGTCGCCAAGTGACTGAATAGCGGAGGGTTTCTGATTGGTAGGCGGCATGATGTGCAGAAAACCTTTAAGAACACAGGGCCGTCAACTCTTCTAAACACGGAGCAATCGGAGGAGACTTTACTCAACTTGTTTTCTCCCGAGATAGGACAGTGATCAAGTGCTCAGCGCCTCTCAAGACAACTAAGCAATGAGTAGTGCTGGTTGTGTTTGTCTTTCTTTGATCCGAGTTCGGCTCTTAATTATCCAGACTTGTCTGGTCGTTCAGCTGGTGGCCAATTAGACGGTATATCCTCCAGGGCTTGCACAGCCGTGAGATCCATCGGTTTATCCGGGCAAGGACCACAATAACCAGTGGACTATTTAATCATGATTTTGGTCGTTCCTGCTGCAATATTTTTGGGGTTTCCAAACTCTAGGTGACACCCATTTTGTGGCCATACTCTCTGATTCATTTTCACATTTCCTACTAATTACCTTCCGTGTCTCGAGGCTAGTCGATGGGAAATGATATAGAAGCATCAAGCACGGCACTGCTAGGAATGATGGCGTCCTCCCACTCTCGGTGGTCTCAACAGCCAGTGCTTCTGGAAGCAATCAAGTCGTTGGTTTGGTCTCTAGTGATGGTGTGCTCAATTGGAATTGTCTCTTGCTGTTTTTAAAACCTTCACCTTCCCCCGTTGCGCAAAATACCCGGCTCAAAGCTGGCCGCCATGACCTCGTGGACGGATTTCTACCATGATGTCGTCAAAGACGGCAGCTATCTCTTCGAAATTCGGGATATGTATGAAGCTTACGGTAATATTGTGCTGCTCTGCACTCTTGCAGCCTGCCTGATTTCCAACTGATGATTCTTGAAGGCTACCCAGGCTTCTAAGCGGTGAAATTCAGGCCCTATCGTCCACATCAATGATCCGGATTTCTTCTCTATTGTGTATTCTGGTGGCAAGTCCAAAGTCAACAAGGATCCGTCCACGGTTGTTGGGTTCGGACACCCAGACGCCATGGCCTCGACTGTAGATCATGACCAGCACCGCATACGGCGCGGATATTTGAGTCACCACTACTCGAAGCGTGCCGTCGATTCACTGGTGCCACTCATCAAAGAGTGTATAGAGGCTCTTGTGTGCGCTTTGACGAAGTGCTGACTGAAGACAGGCCGTCCGATCTCGCTGGATAAGACGTTCTCCACAAGGGCGGCCGACGTGATATACACTCAGTTTTTCGGTGCGCACCTCGACTGCCTATCGGACCCGGGCCTTATTAGTGTTCCCTGGCGTGATGCTTTCATCGGCCTCTCGGGCGGGTTCCACATTTCACGATTCATTCCCGGCCTAATCCGCCTGCTCAAGAAGCTGCGACTCAGTCTTTTGAAGATCATACTGGGTTATTTCCAAGGTCCTCTTATGTCAAGTCTCATCAAACTACAGGAATATACCAGAGAAACCATCTTCGTATTTGGAGGAACAGAAACTTTAGGTCGGTCTTTGGCGGTGGGCTCATTCTACCTGCTCAATGATAAGTCCATCCTATCCAAGCTACGGGAGGAGTTGGCTGTGGCTACTGAGAAGTCGTCCAATGAAAATTTGACTCTTGATGAACTGCAGACTCCCGTATCCGGCATGCACTCCTTTCCTTTAGTGGAAAGTATGAAATTTCCCCATTCTGAAGCTTGTCAAATGTGTAGTCTGGGGTTGTCAAAGAGTCGATCCAGCGTGGCTTTGATCCCATCGCTCGGCTCCCACGTATTCACAAGGAAGACTCAAGTGCTCACTTGTTTACAAGGGATACGTCCTTCCTCCTGGAGTAGGTTCAGTGAGGAGTATACGGAGGCCATCAAAATGCGACTGAAATTTCTGTAGTGTGCTGTCAGTATGTCCACGTGGTTCTTGAACGTGCACCCTAAGAATTTTCCAGACCCTTGGAAATACAAGCCCGAACGCTGAGTTGAGGCCGCCCAGGAAGGGTTTCCCCTCACGAGTTATCTGGGCAGCTTCAGCCGTGGTACTAGGGCATGTATCGGACAGAACCTTGGAAGTTAGTACAGCTACATTTATCTATAAATTGCACGAGTCTGGCGGTCTCAGGACTTGACGAAAGCTAATCGATGAATAAATTGCAGTCTAGCTTACGCTGAACTCTACATGACTCTTGCACATGTGTTCTCAAAGTTCAACATAGACTTGGACAACACGATAACCCAAGACATCTCAGTCGAGTAAATATATATCACTGGTTACCCTATATTCCCGGCTGGCAGAATGAACGGCGAAGCCGAGGTCAAGGTTAAAATCAAGCACAAGCTGGAGATTTGAGAAGCGCAAAGAAAGGAGGCGGGTTGAAAGCTCAAGGAATTTGGCCAGCGCATGGGGACTCCGCTCAGTTTATTATGAACAAGCTTTTAGTTTCCATCTGCGCAGGAAGTCTTTGTCACCTTTTGCCGCACAATTGTTCAGGTCTTCCCACTTGCATCTCCAGAAGCCTCGGCATCTCTGGGCGATTGATTCTTCTCATCCAGCCCATACTCAGTGTTCAACTCCCTTCTGAGTTCCAAACCCCGTTCTAGGCCAACAGCCATGAAACTTATGATGCTGATGCCTAGGCATACCCACCAAATTGTCCTCAGCCCTCTTGTGTAGACCTCGTCAATTTGACTGATGACGTCCGAAGGTAGGCCGCCTTCGCTTTTGAGCTCATGGATTTGGCTAGCGAAGGAATATGCCGCACCATCACTCAACCACGCTCTGACCATCGTATCTGAAATTATGTCTAAATTACGATTGACGACAGCATTGAAAATGATGCTTGGAAGTGTGACGCCCCAAATATAGCCCTGGAACCGCTGATCAGTGACAGTAACATGGAAAAGAGTCCAGAATGCATGAGTCAGAGGGGAATACTCACAAAACAGCGCACGAAGCTGTACGTTGCGGAAGAGACAGCTGTGTCGGCGTCTGCCAGTGGCGCCATGATCGCCGGTAGAAGAGTTGATAAAGTGACACCCGTCCCAACACTACCTAAGAGCTGGAAGAAAACCCATGCCACCTTGCTCGTGTCGTTTTTCATAAGCGTGAAAAGGCCAAAGGTAATGGCTATCATCCCAAAGGCAAAGGCGTGCAGTGGACGGTAAGCACCAATCTTGGCGAGGAGAACTCCAGCAGCGGCAGCACACACCAACATGCCCAAGGCGAAGGGCAAGAAGTAAGTGCCAGACTGCAATGTCGTGGTGCCCAGAACGGCTTGGAAGTAAATTGGGAGAAAATAAGCAGGCGCTTGGATCAAAACAGAAGACGTGAAAGCCAAGAAGTAGGCCGTGGCGGATGTGCGGTTGCCGAATAGCCGTGGTGGAACACTTGGAAAGGAGGCAAAGGACTGCTGGATGTGAAACGCAATCCATCCAAGCGCTCCGAGCACTAGTGGGAGAATGATGCGCCAGGACGACCATGGATGGACGTTACCGCCCTCTATCAGCCCAACAAGCAGAGCGATCATGCTTGGGATGAATACTGCGTTGCCCACAATGTCGAGTCGCTTAAGCTTCGCGACGAAGCCCCGGTGCTGCACCCCGGCAGTTCCGATGCTGACACGCATAAGCATCAAGAGTCCAGCCAATGCTGTCCCACAAATCGGTATGTTCATGTAAAAGATCCAGCGCCAATCCGCTTCTGCGAGTGCCCCTCCGACAGGCGACCCCAGGGCGGCACCGACGCCAGACCACGAGAACATCAGGCCAAGCCACTTTCCTCGCTCTCGCAGGGGCACGAGATCACAGCATACAATGTCGATAAGCACGTAGATTCCGCCTGCTCCGAGACCTTGGATGGTGCGCCCGGAAATCAGCATTGCCACATTCCTCGCGCCGCCGGCGATGCCACTCCCAAGTGCGAACAACGCCACAGACGATATCAAGGGGGTCCGGCGGCCGTAAACATCGGCCAGCTGTCCAGCAAAGGGTTGCACTACACATGAAGCGACCACGAAAGAATTTGCAATCCAAATATATTGTCGTGCAGCGCCGAGGTCTTCTGTGATTGTTGGCAGAGCCACGCTGCAATCAGGAGCCGTCGTTAGCATCCATCGACTGGGCGATATGGAATTGATACGGTGTTTCCCGGTAGAGAAAGGCTGAACTTTACGTTACGATGGCCACGTCCAATGCCGATATGAAAGATAGGCAACACAGGGGGATGAAAACGCCATAGAATCTCCACTTCGATTGTGAGCGTGTTGAGGCGATCTCAAGAGAAGCCTGCGCGGGCTGTTGCACAGTGCTGTCGTCTTTCATGGCTGCAAAGAAGAAGCGATGCCGGGCTTCGGAGAGACTCAGTCCTAAGCTTGGTGAGCGACGCTGGAAATAAGGTGGCCAGATGGGGCGGCTACAATTTACAGTTGCCGGTTATGATGGGCCTCTCACCATCTTTTTGATCAAGTAATGGCTAGAACTATCAACAATGAGAGAAATGAAACGATACGAAGAAGGAAAAAAGCAGTGGCGGAGGAGGGGCCTTATTACAAGTCAGCACTAATGACGGGAAGGAAGCCTAATAAAGTGAGTGCTGAGGAAATATGTTGATGCATACATTCAAAACAGTATTAGCGCCGCCTTGGTATTTGAATCCCTGATCATGGGGAGTGCCAGTAGAACCCTTGATTATTAGTGGCCACAACGGGATCCATAATTGTATTCGAGGGCCCCGAAACGTATGGCAGTATCTTTTGAGGGACAGCAGACGAACGAAGAAGACTGCAAGAGCGTATACTGCTCATTGGTGACGGGGAGCCCGAGGTATGCCGCTTCCTTTCTTTTCCCTTTTTATCCTTGCGGTGCCCCCTCGAGTCTTGTGAGTAACACCGACTGTATATGGCCCTTATGATGGAAAAGATATACTAGAATAATCCTGTTGGACTCGAACTTCACATTAGGTGGCTGATCCAGTCGACTGCAAAGTGACCTCGGGAGACTTGTTCTCTCCATGAAGTGGCTCGACTTGCTTCCCATCGCCTTAAGTGACCATCTTGCTCTTGTGGAGCTATATCCGAAAGAGGCAGATAACAATGACAGCTACTCTTTCAGTTTCCTTATCCCCACAATCGCTTCCTTCACCTTGCGAAAGTTAAGCAGACCCGGAATAGACGAGCGAATGCTCGATGTCAACTTCATGTTATTGACCATTTCGACCACATGAGTGGTAATGTCTCGCGACTCTGCGAATGTGGTATGTAAAGTGTGCTGAAGTTGTCCCGTTATCGTCGCCTGATTTATTTCACGTAGATTCTCCAGACACTTTGATTGGCCTCTTTCCAATGTTCGGTACTGGGAGAATGCCTCCAAGAAGCCCCGTGCCAACGCATCGTCATTTTGATCCAATAGCCTTTCTAGGCCTTGTTGGAAGCTGCAGGTGTGAATTAGTCTATGATTGGCGTCATATCCTCTCAACCCTCTGAGATGCTTGCCTCGTGAAGAATCTATGCGAACGTTACCATGAGAAGCTCGGTGTTTAGCAACCGTAATAAGTTCCCTTCCTCACAATCTTACCCTTGTTATATGAGATAACTAGGTGTTTAGCAGTGAATGATGATCGCTTGCCATACAAAGGCCAGTATTCACTTGGGGTTGTTCCAAAGGGCCTGAATAGACACATTCACCCAAGCAAACGTGCGGGAGGGGGGATAATATGACTAGGCAGACTACGAATTTTATTGCAGCGATCAAACATTACCACGGCCTCCAGAGGATCTGCTGTAGCTTGAGGATATTACGCGAGTATGAAGACACAGAAATTACACAATGGCGGCCAAGGAAATGCTCGTGAATCAATATTCGAAAAGCTGTGTACCAGCCTCAATCCTTTTGCATCGCCCGACGCCCTGGCGTTCCTGTCCAGCTCGTCCAAGAAGCTAACTTAACACCAAGGCTGGTCCGCTTGGCGAATTATGTTCGTTCCGCAGTGAATCTCACCCCCTCTGTTGTGATGCGTATTCCAATCATCATGAACGTAACATTCAATCCCGCCTTCGCGTAAACGGGATTGGCTGCCTCCTCAAATATGACCTTGCCATCACCAAAGGGCCCCGAGGTTTCGGCGACATGTAGTCTGTCTCGCTGAGCATGATTCCATTCATCATCCCAGGATAGTACGCGCCGACTTTGAGAGGATCCTCAGCAGTGCTGTTATCGGAGAAATTTAGAATAGATTTCCTGATCGGTGACTCCAGTAGCATCCTTCAGAATGGCAATATTCGCCGAGACACGGCTCAAGCATTTCATGTTGACGTCGACCATGGCTCGGTAAGCGAGCAGCTTGTCGACGATCAACTGCGGGACGGCATAGGTGGTATTCCCCAGGTTATCACCACCATCACTACCTACGCTGGCGTCGTTCGGGCTAGGGCTGGGACCAAGGGGCAGAAATTCGATTGCACCTGGATCACTTACCCGAGAGAATGCCTTAGTGGAGCCCAGGCCATTCCTTTGCACCACTCCTCGCAAGAGCTCGAGCCCGGCTAAGGGGTCATCTGTCACGATAACCCGGCCACGAGTTGTGTTCGCTGGCACGAATTGTACGAATTCATCGACGTGGCCGACGGCGAGCCAGTCCGCGTCTAGAAGTGGGGTCTGAACTTCTTGCGCTCTCATGAAATCGAGATCGTGATGGGGTTTTGTGCCGTGAGGGCACAAGGATGAGGCCACGTACCTATGTACTGTATTCCTTTTAATTTGTTATTGGCTTTGTATTTTTTTAAGCGCTGGGTCTTGAGCGTTCACCACTGTATAAAGGCACCACATACATTTTATATGTATAGGGAATTGGAAACGCACCTGGGAAACCACGTTCAGCCCTGAAACAAACGCAAACCCGCGACAGAAGAATAAAGACAGCAAAATTGGCTTGATAGTCCATGGTCTATACGGGTGAGGGGGACTATAGTGCAGAAAACTGGAAGGGTGAAGTATGGGGGATCGAGAACATTGAAACGAGAGGAGGGTAGATCGAGAGACTGGTATGGCGTGTATTAGGAAACGAGAGTGCCGTAGGCTGGGAGCCGATGAAAAAGTAGAAGGAGATTGGGAAACTGGGACTGGTTAGCGAATGCCTTAAATTCTGAAATGCAATGAGTTTGAGCGCTGGAAATATTTATACTAATGACTTGAGGACTCACGTAGAGAGACAAATCGGCCAGTGACTGCCCAATATCAAATGGCCATCCTTGATATTTCCGTGCTATTCTTAGCGATGTGCGTCCTCACAATACTCGTATGACAAGTCAGGCAAAGGGCTCACTGCCCCTGGGGGAACACTCGTTTTCAAGAGCATGAGCTACGCTGTTGTGTCTTGTTCACTATTTTGTTAAAGGGGCAGAGTCGTAAGTAGTTTTGCTTCGCCAATCGTGAGCCTATTGGCAAGTATATCATTGCAAGTGTGGTGTGCTGATAGCCTTTAGTCTGTGAGTGTCATTGGATGAACTGCTAAGATGCCTGCTGGATGGTTACCCTTCGGCCAATAGCCTCACACGCAGCGGACCGGAGAGGTGTGAACGGACCGAGTTTTGGGTTTCTGAACAGTTCTGAGCGATAACCGACCACAATGTGGCCAAAATTGGATCGAAGAAAAAGAGGTCTGGGTGAAGAAGTCGGCATGGCGCATACATGGGTGTAGATGAGAGGTTTCGTAACCGCGCTTTACACGATCTCGCATTGTCCAGCACTCCACATATTCAATTGGACCTCAATTGTGGAACACTGTATGGTATGATAAAAAAGCTGTGCAGCCATCGACCAAGGCCCTAAAGTCAAGGAAATAGCTTGAAGCCACCAGGCACTCCATTCTGAAACAAGCCCTCTGGATCATAAGTACGGCTTACCTGTTGCAGGAATGCCTTGTTATCGGGCCCATACGAAGCAATAGGATTCTGAAAGCCCCAAGCATAATTCATATACTTGAACGAAACAGCCGTGCTTCTGCTCTCCGCATCCCGATCAATACCCTCAATGACCTTCCGGAACGTACTCACGATCTTCGCGTCATCATCCTCCTTCTTCCACCACGTCAGGGCCAGGATAGACACAAGTGGCCCATCTACCGGGTCAAGCCCAAGCACGTTCCCGCCAAGGGGCAGAGTCTTCTCCAGAAGCGAGGTCGGGTACGGCTGCAGCGTGAACGAGCACGTGATTCCCTCGCACTCCTTGAGCGGTTCCAATGCGGCGACGTACGAATCAGCTGCTGCCTTCAACGTGGCCGCGTCTGCCTTGACCGTGGTGTTCATGTAGGCGCATCGCACGCCATCGGCAGACTGCTGTGCTTGCTCCCCCGCGGCCTCGGTCAAGGTTAGGGCTCGCAGAGAATTCAGCTGCTCGATCTGGGGACTCACTGCCGCCTGGGGACTCACTGCCGCGAGGGGCTCGAGCTCTGGCGGATTTGGCGCCGTGCTTCCAATGTGGTAGAGCCCATTCATGCAGAGCGTCCCGCCTAGCTGCATGTAGGAGGCGCTGTAGCCGATGCTGAGCATCACATGCGTGTTCTCACTACTGGGCTGCTTGAGATGCTCCACCAGTGCCTCAACCTGACATGGGAAGCTCGGCGGGTGGTAAAGCACCGCTCCGCCCCAAAAGGGGCCTTGCTGAAAGGTGCGTAGGTCGAAGCGAGTCACAACGCCGAGGTTGTTGCCGCCGCCACGCAGCGCCCGCCACAGGTCCACGTTCTCATCCGAATTGGCGTTGACTATCTTGCCCGTACAGAGGACCACTTGGAAGTGGTGACGTTGTCGCATATGAAGCCTTCCCGCGAGGAGAAGAAGGAAAGGCCGCCTGATAGCGCCAGCCCACCTACTCCCCCTTGCGCGGAGCGGCTCCCTGTCACGCCGAGGCCTTGCTCCTGGACGGCTTCATATATCTTGCCCCAGCGCGCCCCTGCACCCACCGAGACGAAGCCTTGCTTGACCTCTATGTCGGCCAAGTTGCGGAGATCAATGGTGATTCCCCCCTGGATGTTGGCGCAGCCGGGAAGTGGCTGTTGACCAGCACCGCGGACTGTAGATGTCACGTTAGCATTCCGGGCAAATAAACCCAGATGTAATGCCAGAAAGGGGGCCATAGACTGTAGCATACTTGCAATCTGCCCCGAAAGCCCATCAAGCGCATACTCCTTGAAGATCATGATGAACTTGGAGACATCTTCCGCGGTCTTGGGTAGAAAGATCCCTGTAGGTATTATCTCACTCTCAAGTGACGAGAGATAGGACGAATTCAGCTTCCCAAATTCATCATCAAACCCGTACAAAGCCAGCTGATCAGCAGGAAAGGTGTGCCTCAGGGTTTCGACTGCGGGAAATGACATGGTGGAATACAGGCCAGGTCGTCTTTTTCTTGAAGATTCGAAAGAACAGCAGGCGAAAAAACGACACTAAGCATTGCGGGATTTGGATGTTGATATACATGTAGGTGCCCCACAGGACCTCGGGAGCGCACTAGACAGCACCCCTGACTCCGACCGAGCCTGTTGGTGCTGCGCCGCAGACTACCACTGCAACTGGGGTGCCCCAACGAGTATGATAAATAGACAGAACTCGAAGAATACGAGTCTAGTTCGTCCTCGACTCATTTTCATGCAATGATCCCTTTGTGTTGATTTCTGAAATGTGGCTCAACCAAACCGAGGTCAAAAGCACACTTCCCGGAGTTGACTTGGACGGCAGCGGAAAATGGACGCACCCATAGCCTGCAGCATGGTGTGGGCTCTTGTGATGCCTGACTGGATTCAACTTAGAACAGGGTGAGAGCTGGAACGTCCCTTGGTACTACCCAAGGTAGCCTCTGCAAAGCCTTGGCAATTTTTGTGTTTCAGTGGGCGCCACTGGTCAATTATCCGGCATCTGACGCTGAAATACAAGCTCTAACTAGAGTATAAATTGGTGTGGGACGACCGCCAACAGGTGAGTACGAAGAAGCCATGTGTCTAGATCATATTTCGACGCGTATTAGTGGTCTTCACCTTTCAAGACGACTGACGTACCAGGCGAAGCAATGATAATCCGTGCTAAGATGATTTATCTCCTGGGCCAAATCAAAAAAGGAGACCCAAGGATGGGCTTCGAAAATATGATACATTAGCAGCTGCGAACTGAGCAGCTTCAGTCTTGTCTAGAAGAAGTCTTCAAGCTTTCTCAGTCACAATGACCGCGTCTGGAAACCCCGCCTTCTGTTTTATATCAACGATTCTCAAGCCTGCTTTCTCGATAACATCCCTCCATCGATCACGCGTCCTTTCTTGGGCTGAAAACTGCCCCATCATCATCAGGTCTTGAGACGTGGCCTTTGCATGCGGATATTTGAGGTCAATTACACTCTCATGTATCAACATTTGAGAATAACCCTTCTCCATGGCATTCACAACATTTTTAATAACAGAAATCGCTCGATCGTCGTCAACATTGTGGATGACAACATGAATGTAGTACGTCCGAGCGCCCTTGATGGGTTGGGGATCCAGATAGTTGTACTCGCAGGGTACGACCTTCTTCTGGCCTTCAAGTGCATGTGCTTCTTTGATGACATGCGGTAAATCTTGGAGAACAACGCTCCCGTCGGGGATTTCGGGATGCAAATTCGCGAAATGCAGGGCATCGTGGCCTGTGCCGCCGCCGATATCGACAACGAGAACTCGATCCTTCTTACTGTCCTTGGCAATTATCTCGGTGGGGAACAGCTCGGTCCACAACCTATGGTTGTAGCGAGAGTGAGATTCCATGAAGACGCCGATATGCTGCGCCCACTCCGGAAGCAACGGGGCTCGTTTTGCATCGGCCATATCGCTCAGACGGGAAGCCACATCTTGGTCCTTGACGAAAACCTCATCGAGCTTTTTATCTTCGGCAAGCATGGACTTGCGCTTTTCAAAAATAGCAGCATCGCCAAGGGGGGGATGGTACGATTCAGCTCCGGAGCCGTAAAAGTTTTGGAAGTTGCCTGCCTTCGAGTCGGTCGGATTCTTGAAACGCGTTTTTGCTAGAAATCGTGGAAGGTTGCCCATGCGACCGTTTACCCACTCGAAGAAACCAAGGAAGTGCGCAGCGATGGTCGAGTCTTTTACTAAGTCATCCGCCCAGGAACCTCTCCACCCGCTGTATACAGCGCCGGTCTTGATGATCAGCCTTTGACCGGCAAGGGCATCCAGCATGCGTCCTGTAAAAAATCGGTCAGATTCATCGGCAGGCTTTCAAGACAGCTGTCATGTTGTGGTAAAAAGCGCTCATGACGGGGCGATAACGGGAGTGAAAGAGGAAGACATGATAGAGTAATAAGTGAGGGAGAGACAGATAATGGATGATCAGGAAAGAGACGATGGGAGGGAGCAGACTGACTAATGAGTTCAACTTCAGCTCCAGATCTGCTCACTTCCGTGAGTTCCTCGACGGTCTTGCCACCCCAGCCGGCGGCAGCCCAGGGCTGGAAGACGTTGGTGAGGGCAAGGGTGGCGATGGCAGCACGGATGGACGGACTGGACACCGTGTATTGCCAACCGACATCGAATCCAGTCTGGTTGTAACGAATAATGCGACGCAGGGCGTCAATCACCCTGACCCGAGACTCATCGGGAAGTTTCGAGAAAACTATAGGTCCAAATCCCGCAATGGACTCAATGAGGCTGATCCACAGTGTCGAGGGAAGGGTGGTGCACAATTTGGACAGGACAATTCCCATGATGCGTCAGATCAGGAATATGGAGGTCACATTAAAGGAGAAGATAGACCTTCTGGGTCAGAACAATGCCGGATGCCCGTCGACGCACGTTGAGGCAAACGAATGGCATAGGACAACGGCGACACTGAACTTTGGAATCCTTGCAAAAACAAAAAAGCTCGGTTGCTCTCATTCCGTTCTTTACAATTGATCCAAACCTCCTTTTAGGCGCTGATTCATCACGTGTATAATGTGGATCTTTTCTGGAGAAACTAACACCCCACACGCAGTCCGGTGCCACCAACACGCAGTGTATCGCAACTGGCCCCATCTTGACTTCATTGTTTAAAAATTCACTGTGGATACCCGTGTCCACAGTGGATCTTTTTTCCAGATAAACCGGCATTCTAGACTAACTTGCTCTTCTCTCCTTGACCGTACACATGTGCACGCACGACCCGCCTTGGTCTCTTCAATCGTGTAGAAGGGTTCACAGCGGCTAAGACATCAAAGGCATATGACCGGAGAGAGTCGCCCAGGAGGCTTGAGAGTGCCATGGAAACTGTCCAAGGGATCCATAGCAGGTCCGAAGGGAGACAGTATCAAACATGGCGGCCCATACCAAACCAATTCTTCTCGCCACTGGTATGTATCGACTGATACGCAGAAGGCTCGCCGGGGTTCGAAGTAGGCCGAAACATACGCCTTACTTCTGACACTAACAGATTGTGAATGATAAAGATAACGAAGCCTGGGTACGATGATTGACAGCTCGAGGGAACCCTGCAAGATTCATCAATGACAGGAACTGCTTCGGTCATTCTTAGCTTTCGCCCTCAAAATCTGGAACGTGGCCACTGTCACAGGCGCGACAAATCCAAGCATAGCTAGGTCCTTATTCTACGGTCCTTGACGGCGTCAGACTAGCTCGCAGCTCGCAGCTCGCGTTAGCTTCAACCTCATCGGCACCGGCTGAACAGGTTCAGCCCAACGCTACACCTGGGCAGCTGCTGGCACGGATTGCCGGCATTTGACTCAAATCCGGCTGACAGAATATTAGAAGATTACTATGAGAGGCCCTGTGCAGGGAAACTTACTGTGTTTATCTTAACATATATTGTGCCTTGTCCTCGTAGAACAGTTACTGTGGTTCCGGCCTAGTAGAGCAACACAAAGAAATCAAACGGTCTATACCTGGGGCCTTTTCTGGATACATTGGTATGCGAGCCTTCAAATAATCAAGTCAATCTACCACACGTTGAGGGTATAACAAAATCCGAGAAATAGAAAAGGATCTAATCTAAGGCCCTCGGACGCTTCGCGCGGCTTGATGCCAGGGCTAGGGGAATCGAGGTGGGGCTGGAGCTACGGAAGTGCGTCTTGGCTCTGGGCGCTCCCGTCGGCAAGGCCCCCACCCCAGTACCCCGCATGACAAGGAAGCGCCCCGCTGTCATGGCATGTCGACAAGCAGGTAGACGTCTCCCATCCGCACAGGTGTGGGCAGTAGGCCCGTTCTTTGGCTCCGTCCGACCGTGCAGCCATGCAGTTGGTTGTGAGATAAGGACGGGAGCCTTGTACACGGCCAGCTCTGACGTGACCCCTCATTCAGCCTGCACGACCACAGCTCTCGTCCTCTCCCTCCTTCTCTCCCATCACTCGACTGCCATCGTCGGCTCACCTGCCTAGGCACATATTGTCAGTCACACTGCACGCTGACTGACCTGTTAGCCCATGCCCCCTGAGGCCGGCTGGCTGCTCCTCCGGCAACTGCGGTACCACCACAAGCACGTCAGCTTCCACACCCAGGCAACTTGTGTGATTCGAGAACTACCAACAGTCCTGCCGTCCCTCTCCTGCAGTCACACCGGTCAGCCCAACTTCAACTTCTATCTGATACCAGTATCAAGGTATGCTCTCGAATGCCCCTTGACTGGACTTCTCTTCTTCTACACCTGTTATCTGGGACTCTACGACATCTTCGCTCTGACTCCTTCCAGTATCGCCTGCCTGGTCCCACCGCGTATACTATGCTCCTGACCACACACTCCACACGATGTTGACCACCGCATCCCAATTTGGCCCTCGAGCCAGATCTATGCGGACCAATCATGCTACCGCTAGTGCAACTGCAACTGTGCATCGCGTGCTCGCTGACTCTGGCGCCTTCGCCCTGCAGCAGTGCCAGCAAACCCGCGACTTTCGCTTCGGTTCATGGTTCACGCATCTCGACTCTGAAATCCAGGACAAAATCAGGCGGCGGCATGAACATACCTTCAAGCAGAGATATCTCGGCCGATGCCGGCACAATTTGGACGATCACCCGCTGGCGAGTGAGGCCCGGCACGCCGTGAAGCGCATGATGGCTAGCTACTGGCTTTCCCATGATTCACGCCCATGCGGCGCACGCGATTATGATGGGTCCAGCAAGCAAAGTACGCCCAAAAACAAGGATGGAGTGCGCCCAGGCCAGAACATTGAAGATGTGGAGCGAGGGGCTATGGAGCATCTTATTTTCGGACAAGACGAAGAGGAGCCAGCGCGTGATCTCAAGACGAAACGGAAGCGAGGTGCCAAGAAAAATAAGCATATTCACCTTTTCTCTGGTTTTCCCAAGGAACAAGACGACTACTTTATTGACCCAGTCACCAACCGGAAGGTTGCGAAGCATCCCACGCCAACGAGCCATGATGGCGGAGTGGACATACCAGTCAAGACCTTCAAAGACTACAGCATCCGATATTCAACTAGATTCGCCGGAGCTCACAATGAGATGCCCTGGAATGAGCCCCACAAAGCAAGCCAGGTCGAGACCGCCCCCAACGCAGAACACCCAGGAGGATCGTCTCGTCTTGCAGAAAAGCCAGTTGGCGATGGTGTCAGGCACGAGAAGCACGCCAGAGGGCAAGAGTTGAAACCCAAATTCGACGACCTGTATAAGTACAAGCCTGTGTTGGACGAAGGAGAGGTCTCGTTCGAGGCACCACTGCAACCGTACGCCGCCAGGGACATATACGAACCAGTGGAAAACAAGGGGCCCATCCACTTCCAGGATCTGAAGCCTCCATATGAAGGTCTTGACAAGTACAACAAAGCGGTGGTCGACGAAATTGTGGCTCGTTTTGAGAGTGATAAGACACCATACTCAGATCTACACGGATATAACCACGGTATTTCCTCAGAAAGTGCGTTAGATCAAGACGCTTTGCCGGGGTACAACGATCTCGACAAGCCTGGACCAGCTTTCTCTGCCGACTCTGCCGCCAAGCGAACAGAAGTCTCGCCACGGGAGGAGAACTTGGATAGTCACATACCACCAGAAGCCGACGAGCCTCGCGAGAAACCTCTTGGCCCCCAAATTCCTATCATCGGACCATCTTGGATGTCGGCCAATCGTCAGCCACTGGTCGAGAATCTGGAACCCGGCGATTTTCACCCATCCACGATCGCGCAGCTGCGGGAGAAGTATGGGACAGCTGAGTTGCGAATGTACACAGTCGTGGGGAATGCCGAGCCGGAGAGGAACTCTTCATCCACTGCAGCAGAGCGAGTTGGGGAAGGGCCGGCAGAGAAGTACCGGCATGAACAGCTGGACAATGACAAGCCTGTGTACCATAACGAGCCAGATGGGAATCCTCTGCCCAGTGCTGACGAGCGAGTCGTCGAAGATCTCACAAAGAGATACGATCCCGAGGAGCTTGCCAAGTACACCCCAGTCTACTGGAATGAACCAGATGGGCAGCCGACTGCGTCTGCAGACTCACGGATTGCGGAAAGTCTAACCAAGGATTACGATCCAGCCGAGCTTGCGGAATATAAGCCTGTGTACTGGAATGAGCCTGATGGACAACCTCTGCCTGCCATCGACGAGAGACTAGCCGAAGGCTTCACGAAAGAATATTCGCCTGGAGGGCTTGAAGGTTACGACCCAGCCGTGCGATGGAACGGGCCTGATGGGCAGCATTCAACAGCAGCAGAGGAAGTAGGCAGAGCTGACGAGTCGAGCGCTGAGGCGCTGAGAAGGCTTCGCAAGAGCCAACAGATTGATGAAGATTTCGAAGACATCAATCGCAGACTTATGCTGGAATCACAGATGAAGAAAGACCAGGCGGCGTCGGATGCGACAGACCATGAGGCAAGTCTGGCTGTGAAGTCTGCAAGGGCCAGAGCCGCAAATACCGAGTCGGAAAGCCACCTTATTGGCAATTATGTTCGAGATTTCCCTGAAGAATTTGAAAAATCCTGGACGGAAACGCTCTCCACGGCCCCAACCGAGACGGCTCAGCCAGATCACGAGTTTATCTTCGAGAGTCAGAACATGGACGGCGGGCTCGAGGGTGCTTTCGGTCGGCCATTACCGGCTAAGATCCAGCCCGCACTCGATAGGCACTTTAACAAACAGCAACCAAAGGCTACCACGGGGATCCGCAGTGAGAACAGCGGCAAGAACTCAGCTCAGGAGGCAAAGGCCGAGGATGCCAAGACTGCCAGCGGAACAGCGATCTCGCCAGCCCAAGTCACACCCTCCCACGACATCCCTGCCCCAGCCGACAAGGGAGTTGAGCCAACAATCTCAGATAACATCCATCGTGAATCGACGAATGAGCCCACCTCGTACAAGATCCTAGCGTATGATCCAACGATGCAGAAGATCGAAATCGCTGAGACGTCCTCGTTTGTTCCCGATACTGCATCTGCCTTGACACCGGCTGATGCCCTGCTCCGCCTATCCCACCCTACGAGATTCTTCCCTCACTTTGGGCCTTTGCAGGCTGAAGGCTACGAGATCATCTCCGGGACAGGCGATGTGCTCGTGTTCCGCAAAGTACGTTCAGAGGTCAGCAAGTGCATAGCGGCCGAGCAGAATCCAGTACCCGAACAATCGGTCCCAGCGGGAGATGAGTCTGCAGCGGTGGAAACACGCATCAACCCAATCGACATGACTGGGATGCCGAGATTCTCTCCTGCCAGCGCCAATTTTGCTTCACCGACGGGTTATGTGAATTACGAGAACATCCCAGAGACTGCGGCTAGCAAACTGCCGCCGCCGCCTCCAAGGATCAAGTACAACATCGATGTCCACCGTGAAGAGCCCGTTTTCAGTGGACCGAAGGAAAGAATCGACGACAAGAGGAGCAAGAAGATGGGCCTCGGCAAGAGACTAATTGTGGGTGGTGTCTGGGTTGCCGGCATCAGTTACGCGCTCGGTGTGATTTCAGAATACTTCACGACCGGCGGTATGGACGGTTTGGGACCCAAAGGACTCTAAGAGCTCCTGCGAATACCGTTTTCCAGTAGCATGGTATGGACCATGAGCTGGATCTGGACTGGTCTGTTGATCTAGGGTTGGAGAATGACTTGTAATGATATTGTAGGACAAGTGGCAGGCGTGGTGGAAGGGACGGCGGCGTACAGTATATATTAGGCTTGCGGACTCCTCACTCTGAACATTTCGAGTCCAGGGATTTTGGTCGGCGTTTGGGATGGCAGACACGATTCGGCAGATACTCCCAAAGCGTAAACACTCTCCTTTCAACACTGGCGCCACATCCGTTTATGACATGCTTTGATTTCCTGATGCTAACATGCTTCTATGATTTGTGCCACTCGATTTCATTCTTCACAACACAAGCTGACCATACAAGCCTCGACTCTGGGTCAGAGAAACCAACTGCTCAAAAAGTAACTTTTCCGCACCCGCTCACTTGATCATTCTGAGGCCCCAAAGATGCAGGAAAACAAATGCAGAACGACGAGCCCACCCAAAACACTCTCCTCCAGGGAAACCACTGCCCTCCCATAATGATCCCAACCCCGGAGTCCCGGTCCTAGGCCTAGGCGTGGTCCTTTTCCAGCGTCCCACTGGAGGACATCATCTGGCGCTTGTACTCCTCGTGGTCGAAGCTGGCGGTGCGCTGGATCGGGGGCTTCCACTCTGAGGTCGAGGTGCGGCGGCGGGCCTCCTCTGCGGCGCGCTCGGTGGTGGGCGAGGTCGGGCCCGTCAGGCGCGCGGCGAGGTCTGCGTCTGCTCCGCCGAAGGAGGAGGTGTCTGTGTTGATCCTGGCTTGTTGCTGCTGGCTGGTGGCCATTATGGAAAGGTTCATGAGGATATGTTTGGTTGTGAGAGTTATTGCCGAGCCGGGGAGGCTCTCGTGATGGAGTACTTGCTCGGGTGTAAGTGAAGTTGTTGGTGAGACTCGGAGTGTGTGTGGAAGTACGCAACT
This sequence comes from Diaporthe longicolla, assembly GCA_000800745.1. NCBI lineage: Eukaryota > Fungi > Ascomycota > Sordariomycetes > Diaporthales > Diaporthaceae > Diaporthe > Diaporthe longicolla. The sequence continues at coordinate 644,633 of JUJX01000003.1, forward strand.
GGTGATCGGTCAAGATAGGTCGGTTATTACAGGATAGAAAGTCTGGTTAGAGCTGAGAAGCGAGGGAATCCGTCAGATAAGGAGAGGAGAAGCCAGGAAACCTATCGCCCTTGTGGGACGATCACGACCTCATCTCGCAGTATTAGTACCCTGCTCCCCGGCAATGGGCTGCCACTACAGGCGGACATCCCTTCCCAATGGTCCCTTGGTGCAGCACAAGTGGGAAGCGTTTGTCTCCGTTGCGGCTGGGCCATTGGTCAATCGGGATCGTACGCTGCGGGGTAGCTCCTGCACTGCAGCCCTCGTCGGCGGCAGCTTGAACATTGACGTGACGCCAGTGAGCTGATCGGCGCGATAGCCGCATGAGACTGAGAGCGTTCCTTTTTGCTCACAGGCTACTTTGACAGTGACGGCAGCCTCTTGACAATAACTTTGCACTCTGTCCTGGCTTTTTTTTTTTCCAACCATTCGTCTTTCAGTTTTGCCCACTCTTGGCTGCGGGCCTCAGATGTGTAAGTGCATGTGGTATGGACGGAATCTTGGGTACGAAAGAGCGATGATATTGATTGTCATATCCCAAGCCCACCTTAGCGTTCTGAGGAGCACGGTATGAGACTGTCACATGCATGAATGCTTTCTCAAATCTTTGTCCAAGTCATGCATTTTTAGACTACGGATAGCCGCTTGCTCAAGACCCCCAAACCAAAAGCCACAGGTACCCTGCTCACCCAGGTCTCCGGTGAAAAAGTCTCGCCGCGGCGACAAATGCTCGGAGTCAAATCAAAAGGAAATCGGTTGGAAACAAGCGCGCTTCATCCAAGCGTCTCTCTGGGGCGTTCTTTTTTTTTTTTTTTGGCTCACAGCCAGAATCACGTTTCTTCCTTTTCTTTTTCGCCAATTCGAAATCATCCACACCGTCGGCAATATTGCGCACGTGTCTTATCTCGACCCCCATTCCGTAGATACGTCGCCGTATTCGCTGACACGGTCCCAGATCTATCTCCTTCAACATGAATGCTCCGTAGCCTGCGCTGCTCGCATACAGCCACAGGTCTGTACCAACCACTTTCACTCTGTTTCCTGCGATCGGTTCAAACGCCTTCATACCGGCCAAGCGGATAATTAAGTTTCGGTCAGAACGGACTCCCACTCCCCTTCAAGAAAAAGAAACATATCGCTTTGTTAATTCAGACCCGCCACTGTTTCACGCTCGTGATCACACAAGTAGCCTACTCCATAGCGTAGGCATTCTGGCCATCAGCACCTGAGATGGCTGTCTCGCACTCAAAGACCAGGCAGTGGACGTCTGCAGCCCCGAATTCCTCAAAGACGCAGTGGTACGCGCGGGCCAAAGAGCAGCCTCCCTCCCAGTCCAGAACTTCCCCAGGGCGTCGGCTGAAGGTGACGATCCAGTAAATTGGCAAGCTGTCGTCTAGGATCTCGGCAGGCCCAACCCGGCGGACGTGGTCATCGGTCGTAACTTGCGGATCGAATTGGCGGCGGGCCTCGGCCATGCTGGTGACGAAGGGGGTATCAGCGCCTTCGGCTAACTCGTTCCAGAGATAGGCGATGTTGTGCCCGCCCGGGGGAATTTCTGCCATCTTCTTCGGGCCAAGTATGGCGGCTGCCTCCTTCCTCAGCTCATCGTCGAACAAGTGGCGGATCAAGGTGTCATCCGAGGTGCCGCAGAGCCTGGTATATGAAGAGTAGGCGACGGTCGTCGCAAACCGCCTGAGGGTCTCCTCGCTCGGCGCCGCTGGACCTGGACCTGGGCTCTCGGCGATGGAAGGAGGAGGGACGGTATAATCTATATCCTCGTCGCTGTCGTCGGAGGAGTCATCGCTCTCATGGCTTGGGGGTACCTCGCGGTCTGCATCGAGGTCTTCCGAGGCATCCTCTGACGCACCAGGAGCTCGTCTTCTCTGAGCTCGAGCCTGGGCGATTTGATCCAGCTGTTCTTGAACCTTTTGCCTCTTGGCTTGGAGCTCCTCGTAGCTCTGCAGCAGCTTGTGCAGTTCGTGGTGATCAACAGACATCTTGAAGCAGTGTTCGTCGACGCGAGAGCAAAGGATGAGAATGTGAGGTGGGAGTGTGAAGGCGATATCGTGAAGGCGATATCGTGAAGGCTTGAGGATCGTGTGGAGGACCCTTGAAGCAGACTTGTGGATCATTTATCGGTTTGGTAAGATACTTGCAGCTGGGAAAGGCGTAAATGCCCGTTGTGGAAGCATGGATCTGACGCGCTGTTAGAATAAAAGGGGCTTGAAACCTGATCTTGCCTTGACCTGGACTTGAGTGCGTCTGAAGAAACCATTGCGGGAAGGAGCAGAAACACAAGTCGGTCCTGCAAAGCACAACCCAACATTATTGGGAAAATGTGCGAGACTGGCTACGATGGACGGATATTGGGCCAAAAGCAAGAAATACCATACTGTGATTACTGGTATGAAGTTCCCGCGGCAGCATTCTACAGGCCATGAGTTGACTTTGTTGGGCAAATAACTGCCCAGTACGAGTGTACAAAATGGGCCGTAAATGTGTCTTTTCGAAGCATATGAATCTAAGATGGCCTGCAAGTCCATCGGGTACAGCTTGACCAGTCCATGCTGGTTAACGTGCTCAGTGAGTAAATACCTTATGTGGTAATTTTGAGGATTGTATGCCAGTCAGGTATTTACATTTGAGTTCTGTCTGGCCGAATTATTTAATAAGCCTTCAAAGTCCATACTGGCTGTGTGATGTACAAGTAGTCTTCGAGGCCGACCTCGAGTCGCCGCTATCGGCAGGCCCCATCTGGGCCTCAACCTGAGCGACGTTGAGACAGCAGGATGAGACTCGACACATTAAAAGGGAAGCTACTCTACCAATTCTCAGGCCGAAACGAGCTCCGGTAGATGAAAGCAGATCATGGTAGAGGAGTAAAGCAGTAAACCCGGGAGCTGTAATTGGCGGGCTCCGAGTTCGGGTGAGGTCGGCGGCGGCCGGTCCGGGGCCGAGACGCGTCTGACAGGGGTTCGGCTCCGGAGCACCCCCGGAGACGGCCGATGCAACGTCACCAGTACGGGCTTGCCAGTCTTTCGACGCGATGTCCTTGTTGGAATGTGAATGGATGCATAGTCCTTTGGGCGTCTTGGCAAGATGTTCTGCGATGAATTTTGGAACGAGAAGGCAGTCACCCGGACGGAGTGGGAGTGACGTAAAGCAGGGGAGGACGAGAAACGGAGGAAGCAGAAAACGCGACGGACAGGGGTGAGCGCGGAAGGCTGGGCAGGATCCAAGGAAGCTGAGTGCCTGGGCAGTAGGAGAGCATGCACCCTCCCGGGATTGTGATTGTAATTTACCTACCTAGCTAAGCAGCCGTTTACTGCTCTTCACGCCGTCGTCGTGTCTGCTGGTGCATGGTCTCCGGCTCTAATGATCACGCGGTGCTGGCCCTCTGCCAGTCTGGCTGCGCGTGGGATGAAACACTGGCGAGGTTGCGGCAAGGTGGAGAGAGTCGTGGAAATACAGTGCAGTAGGGACGGACAAGTTCGCAACCCTGGAATGGTGACATTTTATTTATTAGGGAGCTGCGGCGTGCCAGTCTGGCCTGCCTGTTGTGTGGTGTACCGTACTGCATGCAGTCTAGGACTAATAACAGGCACTTCCAGGCCAGAAGGCTGCAGGCAGGTGCGATGACTCGGGCCACTAATAAGACGTGGGACCCCGTCACTTTGGGCCAGCTCATTGCTCACCCAGGCCTTAGCTCGTCTGCCGCCCGCCCCAAAACGCGGTTGTAAGCCGGCCATGGGCAGCGCGTCAAGCAAGAAAATTGAACGTTCCAAGGTCGCAGCGAGACACAGCTGATCCGATCCCAAGGTACCTCCGTACCCAGGTACTCACTCCCCCGTACTGACTGACGGCATACGGTAGCTCAAGACTGACCAGCTTCGCCTGCCTGGCCGCCTTCGCCGAGGCCATGAAACATTTGTCTCTGCATTCAATCCATCATTCAATCAATCTGATATCCAGAGACAGATATAGCAGCTCTGCACCTACTCACCTCGCATCACCCCCCTCGCCCCAGCTTTCCTCCTGCTTTTTCCTCAACTCATACACTCATTGACGGGAAGACAAAACTGGGGAGGCGCCGTTTCTGGGCCCCAAGCACTGAGCTCTGACACGGGTCCTGGTGGGGACGGGCGGACGGTCTGACGGACCCTGGAACGCGGTGCCGTCCTCGACTCCGTACTGTACGCGACTTGACCTGGACCGCGATTTGGGCTCTGCAAAAAAAGGACCCCCAGCCCAGCCCTTTCCCTCTCTCTCTTGGATCCCTTTCTCCCTTTCCATTTCCTCGGGTCTGGGTCGAGTTTGCCTGCAGGGAAACGTCCATTCATTGACTCAATCACGTACACACATTACTCCCCCTTTGTGCGCTGGTTAACCAATTGCTATGCGCGCCTAATTCACCTCATCATGGACTCGTCGCCCCGCACAAAGGCAGACGACCGCCCTGCCTCTGCCTCTGGGGATCGCGACACGTCCACCACCACGACCACCACCACGTCCTCCACGACAAAGAGGCCCGCCTCCCAGTCCCAGCTCCTGCCGCCCCTCGAGCTGCTGTCGTCGTCGCCGGGACTGCCTGCACTCCCCAATGTGCCTGCAAGACGCCAGAGCCGGCCCGTCTCCGCCCACAAGACCGCGTCTGGTGTCAGCAACAATGACTACCTAAAGTATCCCACCCCTGTGCCCACATCCAGCACCGGCATCCTCTCCTCGTCCCCCCCACGCGTCCATGCCCACCCACAACCCCAACGCGCCCCCAGCATCGTGTCAGAACGTGCTCCTCTGTCCGCCGTCCCCTCAGTCGAGCTCAATGAGAACGGTGACACCCTCCGCATGGGCAGGTCCAGCAACTCTTCCGACTACCAGCTATCCGCCAACCGCCTCATCAGTCGCGTTCATGTAAAGGCCAGATATGTCCCCGCCACCGTCCCGCTACAGCCCAACAAGATCGAGATCGAATGCAATGGATGGAACGGTCTCAAGTTGCACTGCCAGGGCAGGACCTATGATATGCACAAGGGCGAGGTGCTCTCCTTCGAGACCGAGGGCGTCGAGATAATGCTCAATGTCCAGGATGCACGTGTTCTGGTACATTGGCCAAAGAGGGATGCCAGGGACGGCCTAGCAGATTTGGGCTGGGAGGACTCCCCGCCGCGTTCGGTCCGGAACGGCGCGTCTCAGCTCGGAGGCGGCAGTCCGCGCCTCGGAAGTGGTGGTGGCCTCGGCTTGCTGCAGTCTAGCCCCCTGCACAGGAGGACGCGTATTACATCTCCAGAATCGCCCACTCCCGCACACGCGTCCTTGCAGCAAGTCATGTCTGATGACGTCCCCAGCAACTCTCAGCACAGCAGCATTCTGTCCGACTTGCCAAGCATCAGTGAGAGGGAGAAGAGTGTCGAGATATATGAGGATGAGGATGCCGGCGAGCTGGCCGCTGGCGCCAACGCCGGATTGGCTGTTGACCAGAGCTTCATGACCGATATCAACAACAGTTTTTCGAGCGACCTGAGTGACGCCAGCTCGGACGGGGAAGACGAGAATTACCCCAACGAGGAAAATGACCCCATCGTCCACTCATTTGGCCCCTTCGGCGCCAACCTCAACAGTCGTATGGCCATGACTTCGTTCCACGTTGACTCGCCTAAACGTCGTCGACTTGAATCCGGTGGATTCGCGTCCCCTCGAGTGAACGGCATCTCCAAGGTGCGAGCGTCTGCAGATGCCTCCAACCACTCCCTTTCTGGCAAGTCCGCATCAACCTCGCGTGAGGCGAGCATCGGTCACAAGGCTTCGCACACTCCTACGACAGATAGCCACAGGCATGAGACTTCTGCGCAGGTCGAGAAAGAGAAGGAAGTCCAGCCTGATGTGAGCCACCTGGATATTGCAACTATCACCAACCACGTTGTCAATCAGCTAGCCTTCTCTCGCCTCTCGTCTACGCCCTTGTCAACCATCATGGCCAACCTCCCTGCCGAAGAGAAAAAGGACCTTCTGCGCCACCACTTGAAGTTTATTGTCGAGACCGCCACCTGTATAGGTACCATTGAGCGTGAGGGCAAGGATGCTGACGGCAAGCCGCTGGAGAGTCAGTACTACTACATTCCCGAGAAGGATGATGACGAACATAGGCGAGCGGCAGTCGTCGATGGGTTGAGGAAGCCGACGCTGAGAAATTGTCGGAAGCATCATGTGGTACGCATACCCCCCTGAGCCATGGCTTTTGCAAAAACCGTGTCCAATGTCCAACTTTCATGAGCTCGCCTTCGTCAGACCGAGTATGATATACTGACAGATACATTGCAGCAATATTACTGGAAGAGACCACGGACGCCATAAGGTATTACACATGACGAGGCCGAGCCGATCTCTGTCCGCACGCACTGCTTGTCGAAGATCCTGCTGTCAATGCTGCCAATAACATCCCGCGCCTGCTTGGCCGCCCGATCCGGACGAACGATTCCGATGTCATCCATCCAAAGCCCACTGACCCCTGTCCACGGATGATCAACTCGCAACATCGACGTCTTTCATACACAACCATGTGGTGTGGTTTCGCAGGCACAAGGCGAAAGCCGGTTCCGTCTTGCATCCCAATCAACTATACCATCTAATGCCCCCTTTACGCTAGCATCGTTACGCCGCTATCATGAGATGACCTGATATGTATATCACCGCCCTGTTTTCATCTTATCGACTGCCGCCTCTGCACATACAGATATTCCCTTCTTGCATAGCGGGAAGGAGTTTTCGAAGAAAGATTGGGATAGTACCGGCTATTTCGTCTTCAATTTCTCTTTTCCTCCAGTNNNCCCCCAAATAAACAATAACACACAAATATACACACAGCTTTTCCCGCTGTCTGACCGCTCTCACCATCGGTCACAAAGAACTCAAGACATTCCTAGCAAGGTACAGAAGTCGCGTTGGTTCCGTTCAGCCTGCTGCTGGCTGGCTCAGAAAACTTTGATTTTAACGAATGTGTATGATGGAGCGGTGGCAGGAGACAGAGTGAGGTGAAAGAGGGGAAACCGAATGTTGAGAACCGTATCGTAGAGGATGAACTTGGTGCATTTCAGGGGTTTCTGGTTTCCGATAGCTGGCGAATGGATGTGTTGTTGCAGCAGTTTGGACATTTCCATGACGCTTTCTTATCTGACACCAGACTGATGATCTGCTTCCGTTCCCCCAACCCCTTTCTTAAATCTTTTGCTGTCATTGCCTGATCCCGTTCCCCCTTCCACATCACTCGAACAACACATCCACTACAACCACATACAAGAGGCAATCTCAACATGAGATGACAAAAGGCAGACGGCCTCTCGATTTCCGATACAATGAGTCAATCAAGGCTAACCGCTTCAAGTCAAGTCAATTGGACAAATATCGCTACATTCTATACCATCTACAATCCCCATGTCTTAATCCATCCAGCCATATTCTTCTGCGTGATAGGCCCCAGGTTAGCGGCAGTGCGGCTGTCTCGAACAAGTTCATCCGTTGCGAAGTTCATGGCAGCCTCAGGCGAAAGGAAGCCCTTATAGAAGTCTGCTAGTTTCGCACCTGGGTTCTTGTCCAGGATGTGCGCGCTTGTGTCCTTGGTCTTGTCGAGGCGGTCCAGCCACTCCTCGAGAGGCACGACCTCAGACGTGAGGGTCCTCACCGCAGGGAGCAGCTCCTTCTCCCAGGTGGTGACATTCGGGTTGACCACGTTGTACACAGGCGTGAACCCGACCTTTTGCCTGTACCCCTCGACAGCGTCCACAAGGTCGCTCGTGATCTCGGCCAGCTCGTCAACCGGGATCCAGTCGACCTTCTGGCCGATGGTGGCCGGCGCAGCACCGAGGAACTTGGAGCTCGCCACGATGGATGGCAGCCACTCCCAGATATTCCACGCGCCGCCGCCGGCCAGTGGGCCCGACACCTGGCCCACCCGGAGCACGGCGGCGGCCGAAGACAGGCCGGCCTCGGCGCACGAGACGGTGAGCTGGTGCGTCATGCGCTCGCAGACGAACTTGGCCGAGCCGTAGCCCTCGAGGGCGAGGTCTTTAGCCTCGTCGCGGTCGAAGACGATCTCCGGGACTGGGTTCCGCGGGTTCGTCCTGCGCACGGAGGCGCCGATGCTCGAGATGAAGAGGAAGGACGGGTGCCTTCGCCCCGCGAGGGCGACCTCGAGCAGGTTCAGCGTTCCGACGAACTGCGGCTCGAACTGCGCGACCGTCATGAGGAAGTTAACGGGAAATGCATTGTGGATGATGGAGGTCGTCTCGCGGAGCAGGAGGTCGTACTCGTCGTCGGTGAGGCCGAGTTTTGGCGCGGCGACGTCCATCTTCATGAAGACTACGCGTCCGGCGTCGATGGCTGGCTGCAGGGCGGGCAGGCCCCTGGAGCTCAGGGCCTTGATCTGTCGCGGCTCGGCGTCGGCGGCGCGGTTGAGGCAAATCACCTTGTTGACATCCGGCCGGGCGAGGAGCGTCGCCAGCAGGTAGCTACCCAGTGAGCCCGTCGTACCGGTGACGGCGACGACGTGTCCCGGGGTATAGCCGTTGGTGTGGCCGTTCAACCCGTTCTGCTGCACCCTCCTCTCGACGAGCTCCTTCACCTCGGCCTCGTACTTGTCCACCATCTCCACCGCCGCACTCGCGCCTTCCTCGCCGCCGGCACCGTTCGTCTCGGAGAGCATCTTTGACAGGCTCTGCGCCATCTTCCGGGGTGTGGGCGCGGTGTACATCAGGCGGATACCAATCTGGCCGAGCTTGTGCTCAGGCGTACCGAAGGCTCTCAGGGCCGCCTTTAGCCGGGAGGATAGGGAGGCAACCGCGAAGGAATCCATCCCGAAGGAGAAGGCGTCGTCGTCTGGTCTGAGGTTCTCGTGCTCTAGTGTCTGCGCGTACAGCTCCGTAAGGAACGGAGTCAGGTCCTCGGCGGATGTTGACTTCAGAGGTGGTAGGCCGCTCGTCAGGAGGCCCTGCTCGGACTGGGTGTATAGGTCGTCAATCTCCTGCTGGTAGAAAGAGACAGTGAGCCGCCTCTGTACGCTACCCTTTGGTGATCGGGAGAATGGATTTTCCTTCTTGGTGAAAAGCACGAGCTCCTTGGGCACACGGCCGAACTTGGGCGCCTCGTGGTTGGCCGCGTCGATAGTTGCCCACAGCTTGGCCAGGGTTGTCTGCCGCCACCTCGACTCGGCCTCAGGGGACTCAAATGGCTGGGCCGGGTAGCAGCTCTCGTCCAACTCGATCAGCAAGCACAGTCTGAAGCGCCTCTCTCCAGCGAGCATCACGGCAGTGATGTCGGGGTGTGCCACGATCTTGTCTTCCATGTTCTTGGGGTCAAACTTCAAACCGTTGCTCATGGCAATCCAGTTGTCAGCGCGCCCTCGGTAAACCCACCAGCCCGAGTTGTCATCTACGGGCGAGAATAGGTCCTTTGTCCGGTACTCCTTCAGATCCGGGTAGCTGTGGAATATCAGGTGTGTCTTCTCTATCAGCTCCGTCCGGGGGTATACCAGCTCGTACAAGCCGGGCTCGGTCTCCTCCATCCGCTGGCCCATCTCGATGAACTTGAAGGCGTTCCAGTTCTTGTTGTCAGTCGAGGCGTCGGTGTGATATAGAGAGGCTTCCGTCGAACCAATGAAGTTTATCAGGTGCGGCACGGCCTCTGCGACCTTGCTGCCCGACGTGGGGTTCATTGGTCCTCCGCCGTAGGCGACGTGCTTCATCTTGGCGAGTGCGTCCATGCCAGGCTGGTACTTGAGCATGTTCTCGAGGATCGAAGGTGCGAACATACCGGCGTCGGGGTTGGTGACTTGCAGCATGCCGGCGACGTTCTCGGAAGTGAGGCGGGTGCCCGGGACGGGGACGATCATTGTCCTCGCTCCAACGACCATACTCGCCAGGAATGCAATCATACCGCCGGCCTAAAATTTGTCAGTAATTAGCGGTATCAAATATGTTAATAATTGGCACATACGTGGTAGAAGGGGAACGACATGAAGAGCCGTGTTCTGGACCAAAGCTGCTCAAACACAAGCTCGTCCGTCGAGCCGGCCGGTCGGAGACTGCGGTCAATCTGGGAGGCGAAGACGGGAACCGCCGAATGTGTCCAGTAGATTGGCTTGGGGTGGCCAGTCGTGCCGGATGTGTGGAGGCCCATGAATGGCTTGTTCTTGACCTCCTCGAACGTATATGGGAAAGGGAAATCCTCGACTCTGTCTTTGCTTAGGAAGTCCTCGTATATTGGCGCTTCGATCCATCGCATGTCGTCTTTGGTCGCAGCGTGTAAATCCTTCAGCATGTCGAAACCTTCCCTGCTGAAGAACATCGTCTTTGCGCCAACATCCTTAAAGAGCATCTGGTTCGCGTTGACTGTGTTACTGGGTGAAGGTAATACAGCCTGGCGGATTCTTCAAGTCAGCAGACATTAAATCTTGTGTACCAAGTTGGAACCCACGCATTTTCCGGCCTTCATCGCTCCCAGCGCCCAAATATAATATCTCAAGTCCATCCGGCCCATGTAGAAGAACTTCTCTTCATCTTGTGCCATATTCTTGGACAGAAACCAGGCGGCCCGGTTGGCCGCATTGTCGACGTCGGCATAGCTCAATTTTAAGACAACACTCTCTGGGTTGGTGACGACGAAGAAAGGTTCGGTCTGGTTTATTCTCTCTCTCTTAATAAAGTTGGGCAAGAGGCCTTTCTCTGTTGTCCACCAGATATCCGACATTTTGAAGGGAGAAGATTGCAGAGCCGTTAGATACAAGCAGGGACAACACCCTGGTCAGCGAAGGATCAATAAGCTTAAAAAATATTCCAGAACAATTCACAGATATCTTGGAAGCAGATTCGAATGGAGCGAGGCTTGGCACATTTTTATATCATGGCAGCGTGCCATCGCCGCGCTGTTTCGATGTTTCGTCACTCATACTCAAGCACACCGATATGCGTGTCTTGCACCCACTCACCAGGATACTCCGTGTGCGCGCGCCTCTCGCCATCTGACGCTCAAACCGAGCCCCCGAGAGCACAGAGGCGGGGCCCACATATAGGGAGGAGGCTCCATCGCGGAACAGGTGCGGAAAGATCTTTCAGTGTTTGTGCTCTTGGTGGGTCCGCTCGTGTCGATGTCACGATGTCATGCTCAGAGTGATTATTCCCGGGCCCACGAGTGGCCAGACAGGGATGGGCGCCCGGCACTTTTGGTCGATGTTAACGTCAGGATCGCGAGCGGTTCCCACACTTCCACCAAAGAAAGCCTTTTCTTCTAGAACCACAATCGCTGTTCCCTCCCAGCCTGCCCTCGCCNCCCCCCCCCCAACCTTGGTGGATCGCGGACAGATCCGCAGGTCCCGCGCGGCTCTAGCTGCGGTTTCGCCGTTGGGCGCGAAGGCGCGAGAAGGTGCCCCTGAAACATTCGGCGCCGCACGCAGACCGCGATAAAATGGAGACAGTACGCCAATAAGCTCAAGCCATTCAGCTGCCAGTGTATCAAGATGTTCGGATCCGATAGGTTCAACAGCGGAGATGCTTGGGCAAAGTAGGCGTCCTGCCTTGAGAAGATCCCTGAATGAGATGTGTCCCAAGGGACGCCTCCTGGACCGGTGGATCAGCGATACGATGCACTCAGTGTTGTATCTCTGTTGCTAATAATCATCTATCATTGCTCTATTCAGTGCTTCGAAATTGTCTCAGTATTATATCCATTTTCCTTGCCAGCCGGGCCCAGTGTTGCTATCAGCGTCCGAGTCCTGTGCAGGTTTGATAATGGTGAGAGCCCCAGAGCCACTCATCAGCTTCATGAGTAGTCGATCTCAGCCTGGACAATTCTTCAAATGCATCAGAAACAATAAATATTGGAGGGCCAAAGCTGGCCACGGTACTGACTAAAACACGACAACGAGCGTTCTATTTTCGAAAATGCCTCATCCAATAGCTTTCTTATCATAATCGCCCAAAGTGGCACAGATCCCAGGTGGTCATCTATTACTGTCTCTCGAGATATTATGACCATGGTTGACGGACTAGTTGGCATCGCTCTGGGTCTCACCAAGGGTGGCGCTGCCTGCGTGTGACGCTGGACCCTTAGCCGAGATTCGGCGGCTTGAATCAGATAGAGATTAAAAGAGCTGCTGGAGGTTTCGCTCAACGGCGACAGTATCTCTTTGATATCCTATAGGACAACCTCCCATGGGATGACCTCCTATCCCCTCGTTGAACGCCTTTCTTTACTCCGCGTCGATGGTGGAATTTCAACATCTTGCATCCGCAATAATTGTCTTTTACCTTCTTCATGTGTTTGGAATTGCTTGCTCGCAGCGTCAGGAGCCAGTGATTTACTGTGGCCAGTTGTCGGTGTCGATGTGTGCGAGGACGCTTGGCCTTTCTGATGTCTCTGAATGGCACTTGGCTTCCCACAGCATCCATCAACCTTGACTACCATACAACGCCCTTTCTGAGAAACATGGCCCAAAATTGAGTCATCTCATATTTTGAGGTTAGTTGACAACGCGCGTGCAAGAATGGCACAAACAAATTGGCTGAATACTTGAAGATGCAAACCGTCTGCTTCGTATTAGCACTATGTGGACGGAAACTACAGTCCACTATTATCACCTTCACCCAGTATTCTGATTCAAGTGCTATGCAAGTAGGGTGCCCAAGGCCGGGACTTGCAGTACTGTTGGCTGCTGTTGGACACATGGCAGGATGGTGGGTGGGACTCCACTGTGGCGGGCTGGCGTGCCCACGACTTCGTAGAATCCGGAGGACTTTTGCGAGAAATTACAATCAGCCGCAAGAGCAAAGAACGAAGTTGGTTACAATGAAAATGCTGTGAGAAGGAAACCTCCCACGCTTGACTCGTTTTAGTGCCAATGATCGAAGAGAAACATTCCGCCGTGCGAGGACATTACAATAGCAAAGACCATGACGACGACTTCCGCGTCCCGATCACCCGAACCAGCTCCCTCACAATACGAAGAGTTCCATACCGTTGTTCACTTCCACCAAGTCCATTGTACTGTTCCCTTCTTTCCCGCCACTTCCGCTCAAGGCCCCCGCCAGGCACTGCTCCATGGCCTCAGCGCTCGCTTCAGCGCATCGTCCGGTTTCTGCCAACAAGTCGTAAATGTGACGAAGCTCACTCTCGTGGGCAGTCAGCGGGCGATGGGACTCGATGAGCTCGAAGTAGACCGTGCAGTCGTTCTGGTGCTGTTGCGCCATGGCCGCAAGCTCGCGAAGCATGCGTATCTCTGCCTCCATGTGGGCCTTGACTGTGCTTACGATCTGCGACAGCGACACATGGATGTTGTGGGTCTGGAGCTGCATTAGGCCGCTTGAGAGTGCGGAGTCGCCAAAGGGGGGAGTCTGGGCAGCAGTTAGGAATCATGATGTTTCTGACGGCGTGAGGCCCACGTCAAGGAAAGGCGGTCACCTACTGGGAGAGGAATCCAGCTCTCCACGATTGTGACGAGCTTGAGAGCTTGGACGATGATGTTTGGGAACATCTTGGGACAAGATGTCGCGACAGCGGAAAAGTGAGGTTGGATGGTCGGTAATTGAAGCTTGCCTGGTCGAAAGCTGGCTCGAAGAAAGGGGATTTGCACGTCCCCAGGTGAGTGCAGCGCGCCTTCCCGTCAGGCAGGCACCTTACCATTTGACAGCCACACCTCTGAAGCACAAACCCAGGCACCTTCCATCGCTGTGAGGACTGGCCGCTGCGCTGTCAGCACGGATTTGGGTAATGTGCATGCTGTACTCACCCTGAAGATACCTTGTGACGACCTCGAATCTGTGCACAGACCATTAAATACACGGTGTTGTCATTATTTGATTACAAAAAAGGAAGCCCAGTAAGGACTCTAAATACTATACAGCTACCGCATAATCGGATTTTGATGAGGGCAGATCTCAAAACCTACATGAGCGACATCTGACGTGGAAAGGAACGCTCAAATGACGCCCCCTGGCCCCCCCCCCGACACAACTTCGTGGGAGACCGCATAGACTCGAGAGCCTCAGTATGAGGAAATAGCCCTCGTTGATCCACCATGATGATTTCCCAGCCCCATGAGCGAGTGTCGAAAGCGAAGAGTCTTCAGACCCTTCTCACCATCTGCGCCCTCGGCCGGAACGATGTCAAGACCAAGCTCCAACTCATTCGCGATCCGCTTCCGAGCCGGATCGTCGCCGTCATACAGCCGCAACGCAGTCAGGTAGCTGATGATGGTCTTGCCGCTATTGTTCCTGAAGTTGATGTCCACATTGTTGTTCCACAGGTACCAGACTGTCCCGATGATTCGGTTTCCTGCGCGCCGCTTGTCCGCTGCCCAGGGCGGCAGGTCGGCGATAGACTTGAGGAAGACCGAGAGCGGGGTGTCGTTATTGCTGTCCAGTTCGGTCACACTGGCGCCAGAGCGGACGAGCGTGCTGAACATTCGCTTGGATGGGGCCCCACGGGCTGCCGCGTGAAGGTACACCCCTTTCGGCGCCTTGGGGTTGTCGCGAAGAGGCAGGTGATCAAGCAAGATTTCAACTAGGCTTTGTTTCCCTTCCGTGATAGCTTTCTCCAGAGGCGTCCTGATTGTGCTTGACGGTGGCTTGAAATGCATGTCCGAGCCAGCCTCAAGGAGTGCCTTGATGAGGTCGTGGTCCGACAGACGGAAGCGCTGCACCGCAACGTAGAGCGGGGTGTGGCCGTTCTTGTCTGGGACGTTAACTGAGACTTTCATTGCCAGCATCTGTTTGACAAGTTCTTCATTGTCAAGAGCTAGCCCCTCTCGCAGGGCGGTGAGCTTTTGTTTCGGGCTCAGAGGTGGAAGCCGAGGACACCTTTCCAGGTACCTACTTGCCATTTTTACATGGCTATGGCCATGGCCATCTAACATCTTCATCAGATATTCCGACTTGCTAAATAGAAAGCCTTGGGCATCAAGATCAATCAAGAAATCAAGAGCGGACAGGTGATGTGGTCTGAGTTGGATGAGTTCGAGAATCATCCTTTCGAAGTCCTCCTGCTTGCGAGGGTAGTGTCCATGCCGTACAAGAATGTCGCAGACTCCCATGACTCCACCACGGAATGCGGTCTCAAATGGAGCAACCCCAAAGCGATTTGGAGCATCACCTGTAGCTCCCCTTTGAAGGAGTCTGCGGACTACCTTGTCGTGCTCGTGAGACCGTGGATCATTGGCAACAGAACAGACCCGATGGAGGGCGGTATCGCCGGCCTTATCTTTCGCATTGCAGTTTGCACCGTGGTCTATCAGCATATTGACGACATCTATTTGCGATCCACGGCCAAGCTGTAGAGTCGAGGTAAAATACTCCCGACCATTACTTAGTCCACAAGCACTGATGAGGGCTGTGCGCCCGTCATAACTATAGCCTCACCGATTAGTTACCGCTCTGGAAAGTGGGCTTGAAATATGACAGACGGTGAGCAGGAACAGGATGGTAGGGGCAGGGGGCTCAAGACAGGGGATAGGAGAATTACAACTGTCTCAGAATACCAGAGAAAATAATCAAGGCATACTCGACCACGACGTAAATGTCGAAAAAGAAACTCACTTTTGTAATTCTATATGGGCACCCTCGGCGAGAAGAACTCGGAGCGCAGCGACATCACGAATCTGCGCCACGATGTGAAGCGGCGAATCACGCTCCGGCCGTGTCGCGGCGTCGAGCTCGGCTCCCGACTTCACCATAAGCTTCATCAATTCCACACGCTCCACCTCATTGTTCCTAGCTGAGACTGAAGTTCCCAGCGCAGGGTGCCGACGGGGCTCGGTGGACGGTTCGGGCAGTTGACAGACAGCATGAAGAGGCGAGCGGCACTGAGCATCACCTTCGACGAGCCCTCTGTTGACGTCGGCCCCAAGGTCAATGAGCTTCTTGGCTTCGTGATAGCGGCCAAAGGCACAAGCCTCGTAAAGTACAGTACTGAACTTGCCGTTTTGAACGGAGGAAACGTGAGGAAACCGGCGGACGGCACAGTTGATGTTTGCGCCTCTCTCAAGAAGGAAGGTCACTGTTGAGTTCCAGTGCCCGCCCCTGGACGCGTAATAGAACGGGGTCAGACCGGTCTGGTCAGAGGCGTCTAGTTTGACAAAGCCTCCATCCAATAGATGCTTGCACAAGTCAACCTGGCCAGTAGCAGCAGCGGCGTGGAGAGCTGTCATAGCATCCTTGCGGTCCGGCTCGCTTAACATAGGGGAAGCACCTCGGGACAGCAGCAATCTGGCCGTGGAAGACTGAAAATGACAGATTGCTAGATGGAGTGGCGAGTAACCCGAATCGGACATCGACACCCCATAATAATCGTTAGAACCCAAGGAGAGAAAATGTGTGCGTCGGCCCAGTTGGTGTGACCAGGCGTCGATGCTAGCGCCGTGGTCAAGTAGTATGCCCACAATATCGTCATTGCCAGCTCGGGCTGCAAGGTGTAGTGCCCGGAAAGCTTGCGTCGCGATGTGTCTTCTTTCCATTGAGCGGCTGGAACTCTCCGATACCCCATCAGAATCTTCGTCTATATCATCCTCGTCGTCCTCGTCAAAATCATCATCCTCATCAAGATCGGCACCAACATCGAAGGCCGGGTCGAAAGCGCTAAAAAAAGCGGCGGCGGCGGCAGCTCCGTCTCCAGACAAGGAATCATCTTCGGCCATGGAGTTGATTTCAGTCTCTGCGTGGAACGAATCCATAGCAGCCAAGAGATCATAGTCATCCCAGCTGTCCTCATCGCCATACGTATATGGACAGTTGCGTCCACGAGCATGGCGGCCTTGCAGGTCAGAATACCTGGGCCGATCGTCTGTAGAAGTCGAGCTCCCCGTATCGTCATGGTCCGTGTCGTCCTCATGGGGCTGCCATTCATGGTTAGGGTCCAATGGGGGCATGTCCACCATCTCTTCACTATCCCCGAACATGTCCGGGTCGCACATCACATCATGTTTCAAGAACGGCATGTTGACGTCGACTCCAGCCGCCAGGACTTTCTTGAGTGTCCCCGTCTTGCCATTTTGCGCTGCCCACCTCAATGGGTGCCGTGACACAAGACTCGATATATGCGCCTTGGCGAACTTGTAGAGGATCGGGTCCACAGCATCATGGAACTTATGGCTGGTTCGCGCCAAAGCTGCAAGGTCGCTAACTCGGCCGAGGTAGTCCGTGATGAATTCAACCAGCTCCACTGGCAGGTCTTCGATCTTGGCCATCGTCGCGGTGCGAACACCAGGAGGCCCTTTTGCCGCAGTAAAGGAATCTGTATTATTAGAGCTCCGCTATTTAAACCAGTCTGAAGCCTTGTTCATTGTCCCTCGTGAACTGTGCCCTCACAAAAGAATAAAACGGGCGACGACGTGAGACTGGCCTGAGGTTAGATCGGGCGGGTTAGACGCGTCCATTCTGCCGCGGCTCACCGCCTAATTTAGCCATTCAGTATAGAATGAAACTCGTACTGAGACGCAGAGATGGAACCCTATCTGCCCCTCCCCCCTTATTCTCATTTCTACGCTCATTCTCATGAAATCTTGAATGCACGCCCTGTTACCCTGTGAGAGACTTAATGCCCGAGCGATATATCCTTCAGTGGTGGATGAAATGTTTCAATTAGGCCTCTGCAGTCTTATTTTGGCGTCGATGCCCTAATAAAGACGGCCAATTCTCTCCCATGGCCTTTTTCGACTGCGTCTATCAAATTTCATGCAAAGCGATCTAGTCTGCAAATTCTACAACGCTCAAATCGTTGCAAACCCAAGCAGCTCCGTTGATCCCCACGCCATCAGTAATCGCCCAAACTTTAGAAGGTATTCAGTGGCGCGGCTTGATATGCCCCTCGTGCTCCTCTAATGTCCATAGCCTCAGCCGAGGCCCGCATGATCTGTAAGGAAGCATGCCAAAAAGAGCAGACCCATTCCCTTCTCACCCTTCGACTGCCTGTCCTGCAGCGTTGAACGCCACAATTTCCTTTCGAAATCCAGCCATAATCTGGTGAGAGGGGAGCTCCAGGCCACGGCCTGTCTTCATCTTTGCCCATGTGAGAAGCTTGTCCTGCGAGCTCTTGAAGCGCTCTTGGAAGGCCTTGGTGTCGATGGTAGGATTGCCAGGCATCTCAATCACGTTGAATGCCCAGTGGTACAAGGCCCGGACGTACTTCGTGTCGAGGCCAAAGGTAAATTTGCCACTCAGGCACACATGGATGAGATATCCCCTAGCAGCGTCGAAGAGGGTGGGCCGGTCTCCGAGTACTTGAGGTGGTGCAGCACCAGTCCAATTGAGCGCCTCATCTCTCTCTTGTGACAGATGGATTATGTACTTGACGAGCTTGATCAGATCGAGCACCCAGCGTGGGCCATCTTGGGTGCGTGAGTAGAAAGTGCCCTTCAGGACAAACTCCAGGCCGACAACATAATTGAGCGCCCAGTACATCTCACCCAAGGCGCGGAGAGCTGAGGGCATCGGCTCGATATGGTCTGGCCAATTGCCACCCCGATAGACCGTTTCTTCGATGTCAAGAAGCTTGGTCTGGTAATCCATAATAGTCTTGACGTTTCTGGCTGAGCCGTTAAACGCTAAGATGTATTTGTGCTGGACTTGGTTCAGATCATCCTGCGCCTCTCTGAGAATACCGAGATAGTTCTGGCGCTTGACTGCGGCGGCGACATGCTCCGCCATTTCGGACTTGCATTTGCTGCCTTGATCGAAGTCAGCGCGAGACATCTCCAAAGAGCAGGCCAGGTCCATGAACTTACAGTCACACGTGAAGAAGAACTGGTCTTTCAGATTGCTGCGCCTATGGAGGACGTCTGTTCGGCCATCTAGATAGCACAAGGTGATCTCTGTGCCAGCTGCTATGTTCTTCATGGCGCGGCACCTCAGCTCTCGTCCCTCGAAGAAGATGTGTGCATTTTCGTCACAGCAATGATTGATGACGGAAACCACGAGGTCGAGAGAGATCCCGTATACGACTTCCAATTCGGGAGGGCGAATCGCGAGACCATTGATTGATAGCTATCGAAGTGGCACAGATCAGCTATGTTGTCTCCCACGTGATGGGCACCGGGCAGCCGAGTTTAGCTTACCATGCAGTAAAGTTGGCGGCACAGACTCAGGCTGATGCCCGGCTCGATAGCAGCGTGTAGATTCTGAGCAACTTGAAGGGACTCGTCGAATTCAGGTCCATCGTCGCCAGCCGATCGGCGGGTGCGTTCAAGGAGGGCCTCAAACTTGGTCTCCAATGCCACAATGACACGCATGTCATCTTTTGAGAGACTTCCATGCTTGATCCAAAAAAGTAGCCGACACACCGCTTGATCCAAGGATCTCATGGTTGGGTTGCCTTGCAGGATCCTGCATTCGTGTTTGTGGTAGCTCTTCCACGCCTTGGTCTGACATTTCTGAGAAGACAAAAAGGCATGGTTAGCAAGTGACCGGCTGAAAAGCTGTGTACACTCACCTTTGAGCAGTAGCGTGCAACCTTGCAGGCGCCGCAGCGAGTGATTGCCGGCCGAGGCTCGTCGTCAGGGCTGCCGTAGAAGTGGCCATCGCGATTGACCGATGATCCGCTGTTCAGAAAGCAGAAGTCACACGTATCTTGGAGGGAAGACTCCGCGACGGTGATGAGCGGGCTAGAGTGGAAGATTTCGGAGCCAGCAGGAATGTCATTGACAGCGAACAGCCCGCTACCAGCCTGAGAGATCGAAGATGCACCAATGCGTAGGGACACGTCTGACCTGGAAGCATGGCTGAGGATGTGCTCGCAGAGCTTCGGCTGCTGGTAAATGGGCCTCTCGTGAGAGGCGGCCATTGTGGCGACTGCCTGGGAGTTGTTTTGTTGAGTGTGTGATCGAGAGGACCGTGAGAATTGAGTGCTTGCCTGAAAGTGCCCACAGCCTCTTTAAATCTGCTGTACCTGTGGATCGCGGATTGGGCGCCGCCAGAAGCAATCCAGCAGAAGGCTAGGAGGTGATGGACCTCGGGATGATGTTGGCAGCTGGCAAGCAAACGGTTACGCGCAAACAGTGTTGCGCTTGCAGGCAGTTATGAAGCTGGAGTAGGCAGGTAGCTGGGCACCTTCCTTGTCCAGATTCGGTGCAGAGTAAAAGTCTGGGAATTGGAGGAGGCAATTCCAAGAGTTAGATTTTAAGTACCAGTTAGGTTTTAAGTACCATTTTAAGTACCATTTTAAGTACCCCACTGCAGGTGGAATGCCAGCGAGAGCCAGCTGCTCGGGCGGGAGCTAGGTATTCAATTCAATGCTGTCAAACAGGGGGAATAATAGCCCAACGGCAGGGCAAGTAATGCACGCAATTGTATACAGATCTCACAATAGCAATTTTGTCCTGTTCTGTCCATCTGATGTCATCTTGATGCATTCTCTCATGTTCGTTCTCAAGTCTGCTCACATTCCATCTTGCTGCAGTCCCAAATCACCACAGAGACGACCCTAGGTACCTCAGCCTGTCCTCGGAATGAACTTCACAGGGAACCTTTTCGGCGACATGATAACCCCAGCATCGTACCCGCCCTCAACGCTCAAGTCTGGAGCTGGACCATCAAAGAGAAAGTCGAAAGACGCCGCCAGCTTGGAAAGCATTATGATCAACGTGTTCAATGCGAACTGGTCGCCAGGGCAGGAACGACGTCCGATTCCGAAAGGGTAAACTCCTGGGTAGGCCTGAAAGTCCATGAAACGATCCGGATTGAAGACCTCGGGCTTCTCGAAATATGCCGAGTCGTGGTTAGCAGCCCAGGCGTTCGCCATGATCATCGTATCTCGTGGTATGTGATAGCCTCGTATGTGGTCATCTTGTTCGAGACGGTGTGGTAACAAGATAGGCGCTGGAGGCCGCCATCGAAGTGCCTGTCGGAGTCAGTATACCCATACAGAATAGGATACCCATTATTAACCAGCTTGAACTATCCATACCTCAAGCACACATGCCTTGACGTAGGGTAGCTTGCCAATCTCAATGTGGGACGGCACTCTTTGGCTTCCACAGACTGTGTCGACCTCCTCCTGAACCTTCTGTAACAGGCTTTGATTCGCCGTCAGAGCCATAATGCAAGTCATTGCAGTCGCAAGCGTTGTGTCTGTGGCCGCGTCCTGAACGAACTGGGCCATCGTTTTGAGCTGCGAGTCGGTGAAGTGGGATTTGCTCTTCTCAATATCATCCTTTTCTCTCTCTTGGTCTCGGATTATGCTCCCAATCAGACCCCAGTACTTGACATCAGACCCAGACGCTTTGGCCTGTGATAGATGGAAGTTCAAGCGGCCAAATAGCTCCGTGTACAGATTGAGCAAGTAGACCCCGATCTCCCTCGCGTTTTGTTTCCCGGGGATAAATGGCACGTATTTGAGGAATGGTAGAAGTTCGAAGAGGGATGACATGGTTGCCTCGATGGCCTCGACCAGTCTATGTTGTATGTGTGTCCACTCCTCAAGCACTTCGGACGCCCTTTCGTCGGCCACCGGCCCCATGATTGCGGTCATGGCTACCCTAAACATGTACAGACGGACGCACCTCTCTGGAGATTCCTTGCCACTTGATAGGTCCGAAACCAGCTCGGACGTCAAGGTTTCTTGAAACGAGTATGCCTCTTTCAGTCCAGCTGGACCCATGAGGCGTTTGAAGGCAGTTCTGGTACGCCGCAGCATTTCGTCATTCTGCATCATGAACATGTGGTCCTGATTGGGAAATAGCAACTCGCGGCTAACGTAGAGTATTGGCCTGCCTGAGTAGATGACGCCCCGATTGACAAACATCTCACGTATAAGCTCAGGACTGCTTATGATAACCAAATTTTGTGGGCCGGTCTTTAACCCTATTATGTTCCCATATTGCTTTGACCATTCCTGAGAGGAGAATAGTTAGTGAGATTCGGCTCGGTCTCAAGAGTTTCCAGTGACGTTGCAGAAGGGCTTCCTCGCTTACAGCGAACTTGACATATATCGTTTTCGTGGGCATTTGATGTAGATTTCCAAGGATTGGCATGGTTGGAGGGCCGGGTGGGAAGGTTTTCGGCCGTTGGTTGCATTGCAACAGCCAAGACACAATCAGTACCGCGACGATGAGGAAGATGCTGGCCACGATCAAGGGTGACCTACCCAGGAGGTCCTCCGCCTCAGCAGCCATGTTCATCAGGTCAGCCGCCTGAAGAGGTGAAAGACAAAATGCTTGGGAAGATCGAGACAGGTCGGCATACCCCAATCTCTTTACCTTATAAACATTGGAATTGCCAACTAATACCTAGGTACTGTTTGTGACCATGCATGAACATGTCAGATCAGGGTCGCATGCGCTAAGCTAGTCGCCGCCTCTGCATTCTTGATAGGCACCAATATAATTTTTGAGTGCCTGGTTGGCTACTGAGTTCGGAATTATGGGTCGTCAGCAGTCGGATCAACGACGCAAATCCACAACTAGCTAAGAAGCAGTGCGAGCTCCGAGCATGCCAACGTGGATGAGCAAAGCGGCAATCTTGACTCTGGGCGGTCCCGCTCGGACTGCAGTGCTTGTAGGCCGCATTAAGTTGCGAATCGAGCGCTGATCTTCCTACCCCAGGGTATTCTTGGCAAATACCTACCCATCCCGGAGATTTGAGAATGAGCGTCCTGGTACTACCGTAGCATATCATCCATCGTCATGATCTCTGTCGTATTCCTTTGACGGTCAGTATGCCTGGATTATGACCAAATTGATTGAAGCAAATTCATGGTGGAGAGAAAGATCAAGTTCCCCGCTGGCTTAGTGTAAGTTGATTGGCTCTTTTCGTCCGCAATTCGTCCGCAAGGGCCTTCACTATGAAAAAGAAGCAAGATTTTTTTTTATGAGCCGGCATAGATAACAAAGGGCGCTCCGATGATATCACTTTGGATTTGGAAGCAAGTGAGAAAACAAACGTGGCTTTTCTCCTCATCAGGTACCTAGGTAGCCTTCTTTTTCCTTCGAAGCTATTGTTCGACAGCCCTGGGCTTCGTCACTTCGTCCGTCCGGACACCGCAGTTCGATCCCACTTGGACTAGCCCAGCCGCTTCAGGATTGGCGCTCACCCGCAGACCATGTTGCGAAGGATTCAGGACGAAATTCGGCCGTTCGTCCACCATGAGAGGAGGCCCCATGGTTGTTGGAAAGAAAAAAAAACTATTTATCTGCCGTTGCCTCTCGAATCTCAATGAAATTTGTGTTCAGGAGGGCATTGTAACATCCAACAGGTTCGGCTCACGGGCTGCTTCGCTTTGACAAGCTACATCTTCACAGACAGTACGACTAGCTAGAATCATGGCCCAGTCCTCAAAGAATATTATTATTTTGGGCGGATCGTATGGTGGTTTGTCCGTCGCACATTACACTCTCAGACATGTCATCGCAAAGGCTCCAAACAAGCAGGCATTTCGGGTTATTCTGGTCAGCACTTCGTCCCAAGCCTTATGCCGGCCGTCTTGCCCCCGCGCGATGCTGTCAGACGATATGTTCTCCCAAGATAAGCTCTTCGTCGACATAGAGACCCAATTCCAGCATTATCAAGAGAGCTTCCACTTTCAATTCATCAAAGGCACGGCGATACACCTCAATCATGAGCAGCGAATTGTGACCATCAAGAAAGGTCTCGAAACTTCGCAAGAATTGGCTTTCCATGCCCTCGTCATCGCTACCGGTGCTTCAACGCCCTCCCCGTTACTTGGATTTATCCAAGATGAGGCGTCCCTCCGCGAGAGCTGGGCCTCCTTCCGGAAGGCACTTCCCACAGCTCGAAACATCGTCGTCTCTGGAGGTGGCCCAACCAGCGTTGAGACAGCTGGAGAACTAGGCCAGTTCCTGAACGGACGACGCATCCGCTCAAGACATACCAGCCCTCACGTCAATATCACCATCATCACGAGTAGTTCAAAGATCCTGCCGGATTTGCGTCAGAGTATTGCCGACAAAGCGGAGAAGCTCTTGGCAGATGTTGGCGTGTCAGTCATTAAGGATGCCCGGGTCAGGACGGTCATTCCCACCGCCGCCGGCAGCGATCTCGAGCTGCTGACATCTCAGACCACCATCATCCTGGAGGACGGGAGAGCCATTCATGCCGACATATACATACCTGCAACCGGCACGACACCCAATACCAGATTCATTTCTGACAGATCTCTGCTGGCAACCGATGGCCGTGTCAAGACCAATTCATCGACTCTGCGTGTAGACTGTGCCGGTTCCGGTTCTAGGATCTATGCTATCGGGGACGCAAGCTCCTTCGCGCGTCCAGCCGTACACAACATCCTCTCGGCAGTCCCCGTCCTCTGCGCGAGCTTGAAACATGACCTGCTCTTCGAAGAAAATCACCAGGAAGACCCATCGGACGGAGATGGACGTGTTTTCGAGGAGGATACAAGAGAAACGCAACTGGTTCCTATAGGTACAGCGAAGGGTGTTGGCGCAGCGATGGGAGTTCAACTGCCCAGTCTCCTGGTGTGGTTGTTGAAGGGGAGGGACTACTGGCTTTGGACAACTGTGAGCCTGTGGAATGGCAAAAAGTGGAACAAGGAGTCTTGACTTTCGGCTTTCTAATACAAGAGAGCAATGCAAAGGGGCGATTCTCATACTAGCCTGTTAGTGTGAGGGCCAAGGCGGCTGTATTACGGGTTTTGATTTACTCCAGTACGACCACAGCATAGTGTACCAATGAATTTAGTCCTCATTTACCGCGCCAGCAAGACACCAAAGCCAGATGTTGTGTTTGCTCCAGCTTCGCGCAAGTCCTGACTCGCAACCAATGCATCGTATACCTAACCTATGGTAGGTACTCTGCTGGCCGCGGCTTCCAGCAAGGTTACAGATTGATTGAGAAGTTGTTGTGGTGATAGGAGCTATACATAAGTCAAATGATGTTGGAGTAATCCTTAGGAAGCTGTAAATGGGTCCCGGAAGCCTTACAGTGGTTGAAGAATGCTGCATCAGCACCCTCACCATTTAAGGGCGAGTTCCACGACTCATGGGCTTATGGCAGTAAGTGGGCAATGATCTAAAAATTGCATTTATAAGGTTCTTTGGTAGCGTTGTTTGAAATGAGTGGGCCTTGTGTGTTTCGCCAACTTTAGTCATAGTAAAAGACCTAAAAAAACACTCGAAAGCAGCCAACAGCCCGCAGTTGATTAACCATGGGCCCAACAGCTCCCATGCCAACATACGCGCGCGCTCGTCAAGGCCTGAGGAAGTAATCTTGCAGGGGCGAGAAAGCATTGCAGACAAGATACTGTGGAGTTCAGGTACCCTTCGAATAAACTATTATTGCGCTTGGCCCCGACCTTGGCCCCATTTTGGTCCCACCCTTGGCATCATCTGACAGCCAACGGCCGCTATTATGAGCTACACTATGCCTAGTGAATCAACAGGGCGCTCAAGGGGCAACCTTGATGATCCACGGCGCTCCTCCACATTTAGCTGCTACAGCCAATAGCGGGCTGGCAAAGCTCGCTAATCTGGCTGCCAGGGATCGGGCACATCAAACAGGCCAAGCTTTGGATTTTCAGGGTAACTTGATATTTCGGGGCCAAACGTCTCTGGTTGACAACCAATGCCAGATATCCCAACTCGGCTGGCAATGCCTTAGACACAGGCGCCCACCGCGCGACGGGCCCCGGACTGCTTGCCGGATTTGCTCAAGGGGCCCAGTGTCCTCATGGCCCTGGTTTCATCCGATACATCTGATCATCCCAAGATATCTACAGAAAGCTTGGCCGTGATGTTGAGTGTACCACTTTTGGCTATGAAAGCCACCTCGCTTGCTAAATATTCTTATTGGCTGCGTGTCATTAAGCGCTAAATATCTAACGATCTAGACAGGAATAACAGCATCCTCGGCTAGATCCCCGAGATGCCCGGGGTTGTTATTTGGGCACCGTCTCGGCGGACCACCTTTAAACATCAAACAAAACAGACTTGGCTTGTTTATACGCTGCAGTGATATTCCCAGTGCGTACCAGTAGATGCTAAATTCCAAGAATGGGTAATCAAAGGTGGATACCTGGGCAAGGGAAAACATGCGATCTCGCAGGTCTTCAACCCACGGAGATGCTCTTCGCGCAAGGCACACGATGGGGAGTATAAGTATAGTCCCGCCTCTTCGTGAAAGATCATGAATATCATCATCACCATCATCACTCCTCTGTCTTTACACCCAAGAACAGTCTTTCCTTTCCCTTCAATCATTGTCCAGAGACTCATTTCCTATTTAACATCATCGACACCATGTCTTACTCGAAGATACTCGTTCTGGCTTCTGCATTCCAAGCTGCAAATGCCGTGGTCCCTAACATCGAGGGTTTTAAAGTCACATGGAGTGACGATTTTGTTGGACAGGCAAACTCTCTTCCAAACCCAGCCAACTGGCTCGTCTCCACCGGAACATCCTACCCTGGAGGTGCTTCTAACTGGGGAACCGGCGAGATCCAAACCTACACATCTGATCCAGCAAATTTGAAAGTTAGCGGAAACGGTACACTTCAGATCACGGCTATCAAGACCGGCACAAGCTGGACCTCGGCTCGAATTGAGACTCAGCGGACGGACTTTTTGGCCGAGGCTGGCGGCAAGATGCGGATACAAGCAAGCCTGAGCTTGCCAGACATGGGAGAAGCTTGTGTTGGTTATTGGCCAGCGTTCTGGACGCTCGGAGCAGACTTCCGTGGCAACTACCAGTAAGTTCAGATCGGTTTTGGAATTGTTACTGGAATTCGAAGCCTCTAACGTCTCTTTCTACAGAAACTGGCCATCTATTGGAGAGTTTGATATCTTGGAGAACGTCAACTGCAAGCCGACCACGTTCGGAACTCTTCATTGCGGCACCAACCCTGGGGGTGTGTGCAACGAGACCACTGGTCTTTCGGGATCAATCACGCCCAAGTCCCTGCCACAAGGAAATTTCCACGCATACACCTTTGAGATAGACCGCACGACAACCGGCCAAGAGGCCATGCGCTGGTTTGTCGACGATGAGCAGTACAAGGAGATCAAGCAATCAGAGCTCCCTGAGGAAGTCTGGTCAGTCTGCCCCGCCGAGCCCACCAGATCTCAACACTCTCAAGCTTCCATTTACTGACATGGTATTTATAGGACTCAAATCGCGCACCGAGGACACTTTGTTCTCATGAACCTTGCCATTGGTGGCTCTTTCCCGAACAAGGATTACGGTGCCGACGCAACGCCCCTGGAGAGCACCGCATCAGGTGGCGTGTACCAGGCGGAGTACGTCGCCGTGTACAATTCAGCTTAGATGGCAATAGTTTTGTACTTGTATCATGTTAGCCATCCATTCTTGTATGAGATATGTATCACGATTTCCACAGCGTTATATGTTAGTTCATAAACTTCGACTTCAAAATATTAAAAGCAGGCGTATGTGACTGTGAACCTGTCAGCGAGAACATGCCCTTGGGTCTGCTCATCTTACCTGAAGGAGAATACAGGTAGGCCATTGGATGAGCGGTTGCGTTTCCAATCCCCCATACATATAAAATGTACATGGTGCCTTCATACAGTGGTGAGCGCTCAAGACCCAGCGCTCAAAAAAGAACAGTGCCAATTACAATAAAATGTTGATACAGTATGGGTGAATGTTGTTACCACCAGCCCATCAGATTGATTCCAGTGCTTCTTCGACCCCTGTCCACGGATCCTCAGTGTGGATTGATCAATTGTCCACGCCGAGTCCGCCAACCCAGTTTGCTTTGGTTGAACTTCTACCTAGGTAGCAAGAAATGTGCTGACTATTAGAAGACATTGTGTAACGTAAGATTCTATCTACAGTATTTGGCTGGCTCGCAGGAGAAGATATGGCTCTTAATCTTTAAGGGTCGACACCCTTTAGCGCTTTTTAGGCAGTCTGTTTCCCACAAAAGATATGAGATCGGATATTCGTACCGACGGAAACGGCTGGTATACTAATACATTATTAACCCCCTAAGCTACAGCTAATTAGAGCGCCCTATTTAACCTTACCTTACCCACACACTACCTACCTAAGTACTTTTTATACCCCTAATCTATAGACTTACTAATACCTCTTTACCTACTAAATAATACTCCTTTACTAACTACCTATAATATATAATATATATAAAGTTCTTCTTATAATTAATTATTTTATTATTAGAATTATATATTTATTACTTAAAATTAAAGTTTCTAATATTATAGTAATATTATTAGTCTATAATTATACTTATTTTAAAATATAATAATAAGTAGATTATTATAATTAAAATACTTATATTACTATTATAAATAGTTATTAACTAATATTTTCTAACCCTTCTATAGTATATAAAGTAAGGTTTAACTATATTATATTTATATATATATTATAAAAGAAAGGTAGTTCTATAAGAAAGTCTACTAAGGTTTTTTAAAGTAAGTTTAAAAAAAGTAGTCTATATACCTATTAGCTAATAAGTAACTAATAGTTAGTTACTAGACTTTATAACTATCTATCTATATATAAGTATAGTTATACTTTATAAGTACTTATTATAAGTATTAGGGTTATAAAAAAGAGTATAATATCTTTATTACTTCCTACTATAATATAATTAACTAAAATCCTTTATATAAATATAATATTCTTTAATTAATCTTTTAATATACTTAAAATTATACTTTATTTTTTATTTATTATACTAAGAACTATATCCTTTTTATTATATAAAATACTTAACTATTTTATTAAATAGTTTATAATTAAATATATATTTAATCTTATAATACTTTTTATATTTATTAACTAATAAGTTAGTATACTTTACTAATAGTAATTAAAGTATTTATTAGTTAAACTTTTTATCTTTATATACTTTATATAATAAATATAGGAATAAGGGTAAGTAGAAGGGATTAGGTTATATAGTTATATAACTATATATAGTATATATAGTAAGGTTATAGCTTATAGCTATAAGTAAGTAACTAACTAAATAGATAATAATAATAGACTAAACTAATATAACTTATTTACCTTATACTATTTATATATATATATAAAAAGCTAACTAATATTAATTAGTAATTACTTAGTAATTATAGAATAGTAAAGTTAAAGAGGTAGGATACTATTATTATTACTAACTACTTACTTAGCTTACTAATAGTAGTTAATTAAGTAGTAATATCTATACTATAATCTAAAGTAATATAGTTTCTAGATTTATTAAAACTATTTTAATAATAATTAAGTTTTAATTATAAAGTCCTTTAATTTATTAAAACTATATAGTTATAACTATATTCTATTATATAAAGAACCTTATATAATTAAAAGTATTATAGCCTTTTATTTTATTAAAGCTATAATAATAACTATAACTATAAAATAATAGTAAGAATTCTTTAATAAATACTTTAATAAACTTATAATAATTAAATTAATAAGAACCTTATAATATAATTATATATACTTATATATACTTATATATAAATTAATAGCTAAATTTACCTATTAGTATAACTAAAGTATTAAAGTAGTAAACTAGTTAGTAAAATTAAAGTATAAAACTAAAGTATTAGAATAGTAGATACTAATATATATAAATATATAGCTAAATATATCTAATACTTTAGACTATTAGTTACCTAGTAGATAGACTATATACTTCTAACTAAGTAATATTAGCTACCTAAGTTATATAATATCTATTACTTATACCTAAATAAGTACCTAACTAACCCTTTTTTCCCTCCCTCCCTCCCACCTCCCTACCTATACCTATCCTATAATCTTATCTAATAATATTATATACCTTATATATTTCTCTTTATTATATATTTAAGTAACTATAATTCCTAGTTAGGTATACTACCTACTATAAATTATAATAATAAAAAACTTAGTAATAATAGCTACTTTTTTATTTACCTAACTAATAAAGTAATACCTATTATTAATAATATTAATATTATAATAGTAATTATAGAGAAATTTAACCTTAGCTAAGTTATTTATTAGAAAGTTAATTAGAATATATAAAAATAACTAGTATAAATAGTTACTATATTATTTAAAGTATTAAATTAAGCTAATACTATTAATATATATATATACTATACTTTATAGATAATAATAACTATATATAATTAGTTAATTAAAACCTCCTTAGTAAATTCTAATATATCTTTTAAAAATAAATTAAAACTATATTTTATATTATAAATATTAAGTAATACTTAAAGAAGTTCTTATATATATATAGTATTTATATTAATAACTTATTTAGTATAGTTTATAAGTAACTAAAAGTACTATTAGATATTACTAAACTACTTAATTAACTATAGTAAAAGCTTAGTAATACTTTAATATATATAGAGTTATATTTTTACTCTAAATTAAAGTATACTACCTTACTAAGCTTACTAGATATATTATTACTAAAGCTACCTAGTATTTAGAAGATATTCTTACTACTTTTAATACTATAAATAGGGTAGAATAGGAACTAATAGATACTAGCTCCCTTACTTATAGTAAGGATATTATTACTAAAACCTATTAATTTATTAAATCTAATCTAATAGTCTATAAAGTAAAGAATTTTACTATTAGTAGAATTTAGAGAGAATAGAGTATTATAGAAAAAGTAAGAAATAGAAACTATTTAACCTTTAAAGTAAGGTAAATTAATTTATAAAAGAGTATATAAACTAACTATAAGCTTTATATAATAATCTTAGCTATATTTAATATATAATAGAAATAATATATACTAGTATAATAAACTATAGCTTAGTATTAAGAAACTTAATCTAGTTAAATACTTATTAATTAAATAAAAAGAGGTAAAGTAGTCTACTACTATACCTAAACCTCCTTCTCTAGTATATTATAATCTAAATATATATATATACCTTAATATATAAGATAAGGTAGAATAAGGTTTTCTATTAAATTAACTAACTAGCTAACTATTAAGAAGTTTAAAATAAAATAAGCTAGGTAGACTAAGTATATTACTACTATACTTTATATAAAGTAGAGTACTACTAAATAGTATAAGTAATAAGTATATTATACTATTATTAAAAAAAGTTATAAATAAGATTTTAGACTTTAATAAGATCTTTAAGTTTATAAAAGTATAGGTTAATTAAAGTAAATAAACTAAAAAACTATATAATTTACTTAATAATAAAATATAGGTAATACTTTATATATACTTAATAAATAGTATTATACTAGAAGGATTCTATATTATACTTCTTTTAATTTTAACTAAAAGAGTAGAAACTTATTATATATATTTAGTAGAATACTAATTTATATTTTAAATAGTATATTTTATACTAAAGAACTACTTTAAAATAGATTTTAATTAAATATAATACTTCTCTAATTAAAATAACTTAACTTATATTAATATAAAGAATAACCTAATAAATATTAATAAAAACCTTTAGTAAGTATTATAAGTATTATTTAATAAACTATAACTTTATTAATATATACTTAAATTAGAATTCTAAAAGTAATAAGTTTTTAAAATAATAATTATTTATATATATTTTAGTATATTAGAGTTTAACTATATATTATTTATACTTTTAGCCTTTTATAAGTATCTATTTTAAAACCTATATTTATTACTAAATCTTTTTATTAAAAATATATTAATTAAATAGTTCTATATTAATAATAGCTTTATAGTTATAGAGTATAAAAATAACTCTACTATTATAGAATATAGGAATAGAAATAGGGTAGATAATATATTCTATATTAACTATAAGTATAATAACTTTTATCTAAGAGGATAAGGAGGCTTTAATTATAGTAGTAGTAGCTTCTAAGGTTAATTTTAACTATAAGGTAGTAAGAACTTCTATCTATAAAGTAAATATAGCTATAGTAACTACTAATAAAGTTTTAACTATATAGATAATATTATATAAAATAAGTACTACTATATTTATAATAAGAAAGGCTATTAATTTATAAGATATTTATTAGAGGTATATAGATAAGCTTAGAATAACTTTAATATATATATATAGTACCTTAGTAAAAATATTTCTAACTTAGCTTATATTATATTCTTTACTAATTATAAAGGTATTAACTATAGTAATAATAATAAGGATAATAAATATAATAGTAATATAGAGTAATTCCTTATTAATATATTATATAACTATATTATAATCTAATATTTAATAGATATATTATTCTTTTACTTTATAATTCTTAAGTAGGATAAATAACTACTTATAAAGATAGAAATACTAGTTCCTTTATTATAATTTATACTAGATAGATAATATTTAAAATAGAAGTTTTAAGGTATTTTATTAAATACTAGTATTATAAAGTTCTTTATAGTAGGTAAAAAGTAGTACCTTACTTTATAGTATAAGAACTTATTTATTTTATTAAATACTAAGTAAGCTAAATAGGTTATTATAAAGTTTAATAAGAAATCTAAGATTTCTTTTCTTAATATAGTTTATATTAAACTTTTAATTAAAACTATTATCTTTTATATAGTTAATATACTAACTTTATTTCTATTATATTTAAAAGATATAAACTATTTATATATTTACTTTAATAATACTATAAATTATATTATATAATAGAAGTATAATAGTAGGGATAATTTCTTTTTAATAATATATAAATAGGGATACCTATAGTTTTATATATCTAAATAGGATATTAATAACTTCTTTACTAAAGTTAAACTTTAAAGACTTTATTATTATTTTAAATACTTATTTATAGATTAATTATATTAATTATTTAAGAATACTAAGTATAATAATATAGATATTAATATATTAGAAATAATTAATAAGTTTTATTATTACTACTAGCTTTATAACTTAGTATTAAAGTACTTTAAGTTTAATTTAAAGAATAATTATAACTTTAACTATAAATTTATAGTAGATATTATATATTTTAGTAATAAGGTTATATTATATACTATTAATATAGTAATAGCTTTCTAAGTAGTATACTTCTTATACTCCTTTTTTATTAAAAATATATAGAAAACTCTATAACTAATATAAGTTAATATATATTTTAAACCTTCTAACTAAATAGTTTATAATACTAATATTAATTTTACTTTTAATAAGTTTTACTTAAAAGTAAGAGTTATAGAAATTACCTATAAGTAAGTCCTAACTAAAGCTTATTAATTAGTTAGTAAAGTTAAATAGTACTATAGTTTATTATATTATATATATAAGATTCTAGCTAATAAATTAGCTAGAACTATAAATTTAGAAGCTATTTTATAAATAGTAGTTAAAGTAGTTAATAATATTATAAAACCTAATAACTTAATACCTACTTTATTAGTATTTAGTATATACCTATATATTTATATAAACTTACCTCCTTTACTATTAATATTTTAGAAAGCTATAGTAATCTAGAAAGTAATAAAGGTTATTTATTATTACTTTATTAAATAGTAAGTTAATAATATTATAAATACTTATAATAGTTTAATAATACTAGATATATTAATAATACTTTTATAGAGTAATATTTAAATTTAATAAAAGAAGGAAAGCTAGTAAAGACTTTATAAAGTACTTATTATTAAAAGCTATAATATAATATTTAATATTAATAATAAATTAATTAAATTTTAGTTTATAGTTATTAAATTATACTTTTAAAATAAGAAAGTTAATACTATATAACTTCTACTTATATAAATAAGTAAGGATAATAGTAAAGGCTTATTTATAGCTATAACTACTCCTAATATAACTATTATAATATAGAAATATTAAAGAAGACTACCTAAATTAAAGAATAAACTAAAAACTATAGTATATATAATACTACTAATATTAGCTATATACTTTATAATAAATAAGGAATAAGAGAATTTTACTCTTATACTAAAACTCTAATAGGATAGTATAATAAATACTTATAGTAACCTATTTAAAGAGTTTAATACTATTAAAATTATAAATTTTATTAGTAGTAATATTTTTATTTTTAAGTTATTTAGTAAGAAATAGTATAGTAAAATCTATATCTTTAATATTTATATAGTTTAAGAGATTAAAGGTAAGAT
Organism: Diaporthe longicolla; assembly: GCA_000800745.1. Classification (NCBI taxonomy): domain Eukaryota; kingdom Fungi; phylum Ascomycota; class Sordariomycetes; order Diaporthales; family Diaporthaceae; genus Diaporthe; species Diaporthe longicolla. The sequence continues at coordinate 678,752 of JUJX01000003.1, forward strand.
ACTTATATTATTTAAAAAGTTATAAATAATCTTATAGGGTTATAATAATAAGGAGAAGAAGAAGATTCTAACTTAGTTACTAACTATATAGAGAGTAAGTATATAATTATTATTAGTATTTATAGTAGTATATATCTTATATTATAGTATATTTTTAAAACTATAAAATATTACTTAAGCTTACCTATAATTATAATTAAAACTAGTATATATAATTTTAGTAAACTTATTAAAAGAGATTAAATATAAATACCCTTCTAAAATAATTATATATATTATTAAACTATTATATAATATTATAAAATCTAGTATATATTAGTTTATTATATACTAACTATATTATATTAATAAGCTTAGAATAAAGACTTTAATATTTAATTTATATTTTTTAATTATAAATATAAGTTATAAGAGGGATAATTTTAGAATAATTATAATATAAGTTAATAATACTTTTAATTTAAATATACTTAAATTCTCTTAATTTTTTAAATAAAAGATTTAAAAGGAGAAACTCTATTATAAATTATAGAAGAAGTTAACTAAAGATAAGTCTTTTAATTATAATAGTATTTTAATTTTAAAAGAGGGAGATATAATTTATATATAATAAAAGGGATAAGAAGTAAAGATTATAATAATTAATATTAAAGCTTTTAATAAAGTATAAAAGTATATAGAATAAAAGGTATAAAGTATATATCTAACTTTAATTTATTAATTAAAAGCTATATTTAACTTTTTTATTATAGTATAACTATAGTAACTATTTAAAAAAGACTATAGTAAGTTAAATAAATACTTATATTAGTAGATTAATAATATTAATTATAGAATTTACTTTATACTACTAGATCTTACTAAAGTAAAACTTATAGTTTTTATAAATAGATTATTTATTAATAATATAAACCTTAGCTCTTAGATTAACTTTATAATTATTCTACTAAATAAAAAGTATAATAGTAATAATATTTACTAGAATATAGTAGAAAATATTATCTACTAATCCTTTATAAAGTATAAGAGAATTATATAAAGTATATTAATTTTAAAGATCTATAGTATAGTAAATAAATTTAATATAAGTATTATATTATTAATAATATTATAAAAGATTATAGATTAACTAGAATTTAAATAAATTCTACTTATAGTATATATAAATTCTCTATTTCTATATAAATATTTTATTAAGTTAGATATAATAAAGGAGAAATATTTTATAATTAATATAATAATACTTTATTAATTATATAAATAAAAAGAGATTAATAAAATTTATTAGATTAATAAAGAAGATAACTTAACTAATATAATAATAAAAGTAATACTAAATAAAGCTTTTAAAAAACTTATTTTTAGAAATAAGTTATAGCTTTAAGTATAAAGCTATATTAACTATAAAAAGTTAGTTTTTATAAAGTATTAAGTATAAATATTACTTAAAGAATTACTTTTAATAAAGTAGTTACTTTAATAATACTAAGATAAATAAACTTTTATATTAATAAAGTTACTCTATTTAATTAATATTTAAAAAATAATATATACTACTAATAAAAGTAAAAAGTTAAACTAATATAAGAACTTTTAAGTATTATATTAAAATAAAACTATCTTAAACTATTATACCTAACTTTAAACTTCCTTAAACCTAAATTTATATTATTAGTTCTAAAGTAAATACTAGTACTTAAAGGGTATATTATTAGAAAACCCTTACTTTTAAATAGTTTTACCTATAGTAAAAACTATAATTACTTTTATAAACTTATAGAAGATAACTAAAAAAGAGAAGTATTATACTACTATATAAATAACTCTAATACTTTTATACTATTATATAATATCTATTATAAGGAAGATATATAATAAAATATCTAAATTAAATAGTTTTAAAGTAATTTTATATTAATAGTTAAGTTTTTTCCTTAACTATAATTAATTTAATTTAATCTAATCTAATCTAAAACCTTAAAGAAAGGATTATTACTTATCTATAATAGTATTATTATAAAGTATAAGTATTATATTTTTTATAAACTTTATATAGGGGAAATATAAATTAGTAAGAGGTTAAATAAATTAATAAAAAGTTAATTAAGTATAGAATATACTATTTAATATTTAATAGAATTTACTTTAGATAGAAAAGATTAGCTTATATATAGACTATACTAATAGATACTAATAATAATTCTTACTCTAATATATACTTTTATTTTAGAATACTATAGTTAATTAAGTTAGTATTATATACTAAATTAGGAAATAGTAAGAGTTTAAGTTTAACTTAATTTTAAAACTTTAAAATAAATTTTAAAAGATAAAAATAGGGGATTTTTAAAGCTTACTTAATAATAAAATAAAAGACTACTAGTATAAGAATAAAGGTAAGTAAAAAGGATTAGGTTATATAGTTATATAACTATATATAGTATATATAGTAAAGTTATAACCTATAACTATAAGTAAGTAACTAACTAGATAGATAATAATAATAGACTAGACTAATATAACCTATTTACCCTATACTATTTATATATATATATATATAAAAAGCTAACTAATAATAGAAGATATTAAATAAAAATAATAAAGTTAATATAGTTTTTATTTTTTTTAAAATAAAAGTAGTATACTAATAAAGAAACTTTAATAATAATAATAATATATAAGCTTTCTTAAAATACTATAAGTTTAATATTTTATATTTTAAAAAGAAACTTATATACTTTATTTATTTTAAACTAAACTTTATTATTAATATTAAACTTAATTTATTAATATTAAATATTATATTATATTTTATTATTTAAAATAATAATATCTATAGTTAATTATATATTATATTATAAATACTTATATATAAAGTAGATATTTATAGTTTAAAAAGGAAGTTTAAAGTTTATTAATTTATTAATTAGTTTAAAAATTTTAAATTTAAATAAAAACTTATATAAGTTTATATTAAATATATAAAAGTAAACCTTATTTAGATTTTATTATAAAGCTAAAAGTATATTAATTTAATTATAATTAGAATATTTAATAATATAATAATAAAGTACTAACTTTATATTTTAATTCTTATATTTAAATTACTTATTAGTTTAAAAATAATAAACTATAGTTATTTAAAGATATATTTTAAAAACTTTCTATAAGCTTTATTAAAATATTAAAAGAAACTTAGTATTATAGTTTAAAATAATTATTTAAAAGTATAACTAATTACTTAGTAATAACTAGTATATTAAAATAGTTACTTAATTATTAATAGTATATATTATATATTTAAGTATTAGAAGTATATACTTTAATATTTTATATATAACTAATATTATTATATTAAAGGAATTAAATTCTTTAAAGCTTTAAAAAGTATTAATTAAAGATATAGATAGTAAAGTAACTATAAAATCTATTATAATTATATATATAAGTTCTTTAAAAGTTTAAATTAATTAAAGATTTCTAAATAATATTTAGTTATTCTTATATTATATTTTATATTAATAATAATATTTAATATAGTTTTAAATCTTATATTTTTTCTTTATATATAGATATTTTTAAAATCTACTATTATATAATTATAGCTAAAATAATACTTATTATTATAAATATTAGTTAAAATTTCTTAAATTAATTATTAAAAAATATATAAGTATTTATATAACTATTATTATTATAGTTTTATAATAATTAATTAACTAAGTAAAATATATACTTAGGTTTTAAAGTTAAAATAATATCTTTATTATTTTTAATAATAATTAGTTTATATTTTATTAAAGTTAATAAAGAAAGACTTTTAATAATTTAGTTATAGATTAAATTATACTTATAAGCTTTAGTAAAATTTTAATAGAAAAGGTTATTTATTTAAGTTTTAATAATAAATAAGATATAATTATTATAATTATTTTAAATTAAATTAAAGATAAGCTTTTTAAAGTATTCTTTAATAATTAAATTATTAAAAGCTATAAATTAAAATAGAATATTAAGTATTAAGTTAAAGTATTTTATTAAATAATAAACTTTAAGTTTATATTTATTTAAATAAATATTAGTATTAATAAGTTAATAGTTAGATTAATTTATTAAAGTTATATTAAATAAAGTTTATTTAATAATATTTTAAATAGTATTATAATTTATTAAGATAATAGTAAAGTAATTAAAAGAATAAAGAATAATATATAAATATTTAATAGTTTAAATAAAATATATAACTTTAAACTTTAAAAGGTTATAGTTAAACTTTAATTTAAATAAGTAGTAGTTAAAGAATATTATTAGTTTAATAGTTATAAAAAGTATATTTTATTTTAAATTAAAATATACCTTTTATAAAAAACTATAATACTAAAGTTATATTAAAAGCTATTATCTATTTAAAGAAATAATTATTTATTTAATATTATATAATATAAATAAAGTTTTTTATAAATATAAGTTTAAAGAATATTAAATAAAACTATTTTTTAAAAATAAGTTTAAATTAAATAAAGGTAGTAAATATTAAGTATTTACTTTTATTACTTATTTTAATATAATTAATAATTTAATTTATAATAAAAAAAGCTATTTTATACTTTTAAAATAGTTTAAAGATTTATATATAATAAGTAATTATTATATAAAGAAATCTTATAATATTTAAATATATTTTTAATAACTTTAATATTTTTAAAAACTTAAAGTTTTAAAATCCTTTAATATATTCTTTAGTTATAATAAGTTTAAGTAAATTAATATAAAAGCTAAGTAATTTAATAAATAGGTAACTAAAGAAGAATTTCTTTAAAGAGATTAAAATACTTTTTTTAAGAAATAAGTTAAAAATAATTACTAAGTACTTATAATACTTTTTAAAAGTATTAGAAAAGATAATTATATTTTATTAATAAAAGTATAGTAAAACTTCTTATATTTTTTTAAAAACTAGTTTATAAAGTATTAAATATAAGTTAGAGAGTTATAATAACTTATTAAAATAACTTTAAAGTATTTAAAATTTTAATATTTAACTATAATAAATTAATTATAGTAAGTTAGGTAAATAAGAAACTAGTAGAAAAATATAGAAGTATTTATAACTATAATTTATTTCTTATTATAAATAATATTAATTAAGTTAGATTATAAAGGTAGTAGGTAATTATTAAGTACTATTTATTTATTAAATAGTTATAAGTTAATAATAATTTATTTCTTTTTAATATTATAGATATTTTATTATACTATAAAGATAAAAAGTATAAAAAAATAGATTTTATTAATCTTTTTTATATAGTTTTATTTATAAAGTTTACTATAAATCTTATTAAAAACTTTCTTACTTTTTTATAATAAAAGATAATAATAATAGTTAAGTTTAATATATTATTAGTTATTTATAAGTAAGACTTTTATTATATACTTTTTAAGTATATTAATTAAACTTTTATTCTTTTATAGTTTAAAATAAAACTTAGTTATTTTATAAAACTTTACTATAAGTATTAAATTCTTATTATAAATATAAATACTTTCTTTATAATTAAAGATAAAAATTTATTTAAAGTTTTAATATTAAATAAACTTTTAATATAATTTAAATAAGTAGTATTAAGTAATATTTCTATAATTTCTTTAAAATTAAAAAGCTTAAAATTAGAATCTATAATTACTATATAAATAGTATTACTATAAAATATAGCTAAACTTAAGTTAATATTAAATAATTTAATATTAATATTCTTTTTTTATATAAAAGTAATAATATTTATAAATATTTTAAATTTAATACTTATTAAAACTATACTTATATTTTAAATTAAAGTTTAAAATATATTATAAGATTTATATATAAGATTTTTATATTAAAGTTTAATAATTAATATAATTTAATTTATTAAATTAATTAAAGTTAAAACTTTAATAATATTATTAAAATTTATTATAAAGTAAATAAAATCCTTATAATTATAAATAGTTTTTAAATATATATACTTATTAACCTTTATAGGTTTAAAGTTAAAATTAAAAAGTATTATAAATTTAAAAATATAAATAAAAAAGTATAACTTTTTAATAAGTTAATATAATAAATAGTTATATATATAGTTTAACTAAGTTATAGTATAATTATTTAAGCTAATATTACTTTTTAAATAATAAGCTTTACTACTTTTTTAAAAATAATAAAGAAAACTTTAAAGTTATAGTTATTTAAGTAAGTAATAGTTTAATTTTTAAATAAAATAATAATATTATATAGGTTTAACTATTTTATATTAAAAAAGTAGTTAATAGTAAACTAATTATTATTAATAACCTAAGCTACTCTTTCTTACTTTATTAAACTTAATATATTATTAACTTTAATATTAAAAGTAAAAAAAGTAAACTTAGTAAATTTATTAATAAAGAAAGGTTTTTTACTAATACCTTTAATACTTTATAACTTTCTAATAATAAGTTATAAAATAATTTTAATAATATATTTAAACTTAATAAAGTATAATTATATAATAAGTAATTAACTTATATTAATATTAAGATAAAGCTTAGTATTTTTATTATTAGAACTACTATAAACTTTAATATATAAGTATATAAAACTACTAAATATAATAAAATTAATAAGTTTAAAAAGTATTTCTTTAATAATATCTTTAGTAGTATAGATAATATACTTTTATATTATATTAATTAAAATAGTATTATTATTAATTAAAATAAGTTTAAAGTAAAAGTAAGTTTAGTTATCTTTTAAATAATAAAATTAAATATTATTTAAAAGAAAAGTAGCTTTATAATAATTATATATTACTTTAAAACTTTTAATAATATTAACTACTACTAAGTAAGCTACCCTACTAAGTAAGCTACTTTTTAATACTAATAATATAATAACCTAAATTATAGTACTATAATTAGAAAAGTTAATTAAATTTAATTAGAATTAAAATCTATAAATAATTTTATATCTTTCTTATAAGTTTATATATTATACCTAGCTTTACTATAGTTATTATAATATTATTTAGTTAGTCTACTATAGACTATAATAATTAAGGCTTCCTAGGTCCTATAAACTAAGAGATTAAAGGGTTTATATCTAAGATATATAATAAGGTAGTAGTTAAGTAATATTCTAAATAGTATAATAATCACTAGCTAGTAAGAGCTATTTAAAAAGAATACTTAGATACTTAGATTAACTACTAAAGAGCTATCCTATCCTAATACTACCTACTAGTAATAAGTATATTTATATAGTCTAGTTCTTTAGCTTAGCTTACTACTAGCTTACTTAGCTTACTATATTTCTCTAATAATCTAAAGTAATCTATAATATTAGCTTACTAGGCTTACTACTAAAGCTTAGTAATCTTTAGTAATCTAACTTAAATAAGCTACTTATATAACTATAGCTAGGTTCCTTATACTACTTAGCTAGCTAATATACTAGCCTTTAATAAAGTTCTATTCTAGGTAGAACTAACTATTATTCCTATTTCTATTAAGGTTATAATATTATTCCCCTCCTCTATACTTCTTTATCCTTAAAGATTTCTAGTAAGTTCCTTTCCCTATATTATTTATTTAGTTAAGTCTTTATTTTTCTTTATAGTAATTTTCTTTATACTAATAAAATATTAGAATATATTTCTAAGCCTTATACTTTATATAAAATAGAATAATATTAAGTACTTACTTTATTAATTAATAAGATAGATTTTAAAGCTATACTATACTTTTTATATAATAAGTAGGGGTAGTCCTATAAGATAGCTAAGGGTTATTCTTATTATATAGCCTATATCTATTATAGTTAATCTTATAATAATTCTAGTTTATCCTTAAACTCTAGTTTATATTTCCCTTATTCCTTTTAGTGTTATTTCTAGCTAACTCTATTAGTATAATACTTTATAGATAAAAAGTATTATATTAAGTAGAAAGAAGAGGCTATAAAGGGTAAGCTAATACTAGCCTAAAAATAGCTATAGGCTACTTAGGACTCCCTATCTTAGTATTAGTAGGAGCTAAATAAGAGGTTAGCTTATCTAGGGTATCTAAGGTAATAGTATTATAAGGTAGCTTCTTAGGGTTAGAATATAATTTATTAAGGGTTTTAATCTTTAGATAAATTAGAGGCTATAAAGAAGGTAGAAGAGGTTAAAATTAATTATTCTATAGCTAAAGTATCTAAGTCTATTTTATTAGCTTATACTAGTAGGGCTTTTAAAGTAGTTAACTAGGGTTCTATAGTAGAGAGTATTAATATAGATTTTTCTTTATAGTTGCTTACTAGTATTCCTAAAGCGCCTATTAGTAGTTTATTAGGTTTTTAAAGGGTTCCTATATATTATCTTTATTATTATAGCTTTTCTATTTAACTAGGTATTTAGTATTAGTATTATATATCTTAGAATTTAAAATTCTTTTAACTTTCTATTCTTTTTTATTATTATTAAGTTTAACCTATATTTTAAGTTATATACTAATTAGTATTAGTTTTAAAAGTAATATATAAAAGATTAGATAGATTTATATCTTTATTAGTAGTAAGAGTCTAAAGTTAATATTTAAGAGTTTTTCTAAAATTTAAAATAGTCTAATCTTTTTATAGTTTAGTTTATTACTAAGTTATTTAATTTTAATATTTTTATAAAGTAGATAAACTTTATCTCTCTCCTTTAAGGTTAGTCCCTTTAACCTTTTTCTATTAGTATAGGTTATTATCTATTTCTATATAAAGAGTAGTTTTTACTAAAGCTCTTTTTATAGGTTTTAAATCTTAGTTACTTATTCTATTACTAATTATACTTCCTAACTAGGGATTAGTTCTCTATAGGCTTCTAGTTTATAGCTATAGTTAGTATAAAAAGGTAATATCTTTATTATTCTTATATTTATACTATTATAGGTAAATTATACTATAGGTAGTAATTATACCTAATTATTCTATTTATAGTTAATATAACTATAAAGATACTATTTTAGAATTTAGTTTAGTTTTTTAGTTTATCTATCTATTTATAGGTAGAAGGCTATTAAAAGCTTTAATTTTAAATTAAGTTATCTTATAAATAATTACTAGAAGTTTAAGGTAAATATTATCCTTTTATTTAAGATAATTTCTTATAGTATTCTATAGTTATTAATAATTATTTATAGGAAGATATATATAAGTTTATTTATATTACTTACTTCCTTATAGAGAATAAAGTATATATACTTTATAAATTTATTTATAATAACTAGGATACTATTATATCTTACTTTTATTATAGGTTCTTTTAAGTTTAGTAGTTTAATAATAAAGTTAAAGCTAATTAATTACTATAGTCTATTAGATATTAGTAAAGGCTATAGTAGGCTATAGGGCTTATACCTAGCAGTCTTACTTTTATAGTATATATTATAATTTTAGATAACTATTTAAACTTTTTCCTTAACCTTAGGAAAGTAGTAGTATTACCTAATTTATTTTATAGTTACTATAATTTCTTAGTATCTATAGGCTAAAGTTTTATAGATTCTTTATATAAGTTTTTTTTATAGTTCCTTAAGTATAAAGAGCTATTTCTTTTAATAGTATATACTTTTATTTTCTATTAGTTATTCTTTAAACTTATTAAATAGCTTCTAATAAGCTATTCTAAGTTTAGTCTTTTATTCTAGGTTAATTTTAATATAGAATACTACTACTAGTTATTAATACTCTTAGAGTAGTAGGTCTTCTTTAAAGGTAGTCTAAAAGATACTTTATATCTTTAGAGGTATATTCTATAAGTAGTTTAACTACTTATTAAAAGTATTTACTCTATTATTTTCTAATCTTTATTTATAGGTAATTTAGATATTAAATTATAATAAAAACTCTACTTATCTAATCTAGTATTTATTAAGTTTTTTAATAATAGTAAAGCTAGCTAGGTTTTTATAGTTAGTAAATACTTATACTTAGTATTTTATACTAATAAAATAATATTACTATTCTTTAAATACTTTAATAATTACTATTAGTTCTTTATTAAGTATAGTATAGTTAATTTCTAGTTTACTAAACTTCTTTAAAAAGAAGGTAATAGGGTATAGTTTTTCTTAGGTATTATATTATTCTAATTATCCTTTTATTATATAGTTAAAGATATCTATTTTAACTTTATATTCCTTATTTAGGTCTACTTTAACTAAGATTAGTTCTAAGATAACTTTTTATTTAAATTCTTTAAAGGCTTTCTATACTTTATTATTTTATTAGAAGTAAGTAGTATTCTTAGTAAGGTTAGTTAAGGGAATTATAATTTTTAAATAGTCTTTAATAAACTATTAGTAGAAATTAATAAATCTAAAGAATCCTTTAACTTCTTTAATATTAGTTAGTATTAGCTATTCTTTAATAGTAGTGATTTTAAATTATTATATCTTAATTTCTTTAAGTTAAATTATATATTTAAAGTAGTTAACTTTTTTAGTATAGAATATACTTTTCTCTAGTTTAACTAAAAGTTTTATATTTTAAAGCTTTTATAGGATCTTATATATATATTCTTTATAATTATTAAGTATCTTTAAGTAGATAAGGATATTATTTAGGTATATAATAATAAAGATATCTAAATATTCTCTAAAGATATAATTAATTATAGCTTAGAATATTACTAGTATATTAGTTAGCTTAAATAATATAATTATATATTTAAAATATTTATAGTATATTTAGAATACTATTTTCTATTTTTTACTCTTCTTTATTCTAATTAGGTTATAGGCTTCTTTAAAGTCTAGGGCTATAAACTATTAAGCTTCTTATAGTTAGTCTTTAAGTTTTTATATTAAAGGTAGTAGGTAGTAGTTTTTAATAGTAATGTTGTTTAGTTATTAATAATTTATATAAAGTTATAGTTTTCTATTTTTCTTAGATATAAAGAGGATAGGGTATTTAGCTAGTAATATTAATAGTTAAATATAACCTTTTACTAGGTTCTTATTAAAGTACTCTCTAAGTACTTTTAGTTAAATTTTATTAAGTCTATAAATCTTTATAAATTTTAGTATTATTCCTTCTTTAAGAGGTATTCTATAATCCTAATTACTATGTTTAGATAGTCTAGTATTAAGTATAGCTATAAATAGCTTAGTGTACTTATAGTATTCCTAAGGTATAAATTCCTAGGGATCCTTCTCTACTACCTTAGCTTTCTATAAATAGGCTATAAATCTTTAAAGGATTAGCTTAACTTATTTAGTAAGACTAATTCTATAAGCCTTTATTACTTATTATAAAGTTTCTACTAGTAAGGTAATTTAAACTATAGATATTATCTTCTATATTTATTATACCTATTTAAGTCCTTCCTAGATTTCTTTAATTTATTTTTATATAGCTAATATAAGTTATTATTTTCTATTATTAGTCTATAGTAGACTACTATTATTTAAATAGGTTTTAATATATAGAGGGTCTATAGTGTTAGTCTATTATAGAGTACCTTTTTACTACCTTATTAACTTATATATAGGTCCTATTAGGATCTGCTTAGAGGCTAAGTCCTTTTCTCCTCCTTAAAAGGTAGTTACTAGGCTTATTTAAGTATATATTTTTTAAGTACTATCCTTAAAGACTAAGCTCTATTTATCCTTATAATATATAATTATTCCTTCTATTAAGCTAATAGGGTTAGTTTAGTAGATTTAGTTAGTAGTTTAATCTATCTAAAGGTTATTCTTCTTTAACTAAAGGATTCTTAAAATTAACTAATATTCTACTATCTTAGTAATATCTAGGGTAAGTTACTTAATATAGTTAGATATTTATAGTTAAAGATAATTAGTCTTTATATTAATAATACCTTATTTATAAGTAACTTTTATTTTATTAACTATATTAAGTCTATAGGGTTCTACCTTCTTATACTAAAAGATCTAGTATCTATTAACTATTTATAGGGAAATAAAGTTTTCTTAAGTACTACTATTAATAAGTACTTTATATTTATAGATTCTAACTTCTATCTTTACTTTTAGATATTAGTAATCCTCCCTATTTATTATATATAAGTACCTTATATTAATAATTCCTACTACTTAAGGTTTTATAAATAGTATTACTTATTTTTTAAGTATTTATTTAGGAGGTAGTGAATTTATCTAATGTTATCTTTAGTAATATCCTAGGATTACTATAGGTTTTTTATAAGCTTATTAATACTTTCTTATTATATTATAGGTTATATTAGGTTAAGGATCTATCTTTACTATTATAGTTAGTACTATTCTTTAAGTTTATTATCTATATAAACTTAGTATAACTTATTAATATAAGTTCTCTATTCTTTAAAGTATTATAAGTATTCTAGAGGTATTTATAGGTTAAGGTAGAACTTAGTATATCTTATAATCTTATACTACTATTTTAAAATCTAGCTTTTAAGGTTATTCTTTTTATAAGTTATCTTAATATTCTATTCTTACTATCTTTAAAGGAACTAGTTATAGGATACCTTCTTCTATATATAAATTTTATATTTATTATAAATGTATAAGGCTTAGGAGATACCTATATATAATAAGTATAATGGATAGGACCTTCCTATATCTTTTAGTATCTTTACTTCCTTCTTTAGATACTATATAGTTAGTATAAGAGTTCTTCCTACTATAGCTACTATAGTAATATTAATATATAGAGTTAATAGGGGGGTATAGCTTAGGTAAGCTTATAGTTCCTCTTATTAGGCTTAAGGTATAAGTATATTCTTTAGGTTATTTCCTATTAACTTAGGTTTTAGTAGTAGGAGTACTTCTTACTCTCCTACTACTAGTATATATAATTTCTATAGCTTTTAAGGAAACTAATAGGCTCCCTCTTTATCTAATAAATATATAAAGTAATAGTTATTAAAGTAGTTTATCTAGCTAGTCTATATATATAGCTTTTTAGTAGTACTATAGGCTATACTTATTAGTATAGGCTATTAATTCTACTTATTACTTTTATATATTTTATAGCTTTTTTTCTTATACTAGATAAAGTATAGTTTATTATAACTAGGTCCTTCTAGGGCTTTAGTATAGGCTTATACTATATAATCCTAATTTACTTTAAATAGGATTTATCTATTTATTAGGTATCTACCTAGATTCTATTTATAACCTATTTATTAATTATTAGGATCTTATTTTAGGTAGACTTAATATTAGTTATATATTACTATATTATAGATATAGTAAAGGGTTCTAATTTTTTACTATTTCTTAGATTAGATAGGACTATTCTTAAGGTATATAGCGATATTAGCTTATCTAGAGCTATTAGATATAGGCTTCTAGTCCTTCTTCTTTTTACTTTAGTATTCTTAAGTATAGTATCCCTTTTTACTATAGTTAAAATATTTAATATTCTTTTTATTTTTCTTATCTTATTATTAAATAGTATTAAGCTCTATAGGTTCTAACTATTATCTTTATTAGGTTAATTAGTTATAGTTATATCTTTAACTAGTATTAGGTTTATTCTACTAATTATTATATTAGAACTATTTAAGGGTATTTCTATATTTCTCCTAGTATCTTTTAAAAAGCCTATTATTAAGTTTAATAACTAGTTTAATATACTATAAGAAGTTATTAAGTCTATTATATCTAGTTAATTTATTCTTTACTTCTTTCTTTAATTCTTTATAGAATATAAAGATCTTAATATTATCTATAGAGTTAATATATATATAGATTTTTTAGAACTTTACTATATAGGTTAAAGCTAGGCCTCTTTATTTTAAGTATAAGAGTTCTCTTTTAGCTTATTATTCCTTATCTAGATCCTAGAATAGGGTTTTTAGGGCTTTTTTATAGTTTTTATACTTACTAAAAATCTTCTAAGTTTTATCCTTATATTTCTTAAATACTTTTAAAGTAATAAAATCTATAAGGTAAGGTTTAAACTATATTAAAGCTCTTCTTTTAAGGAATAAGGCTATATATATAACTTATTTTCTATTTAGCTAGGTATCTATATAGTTAAACTATTAGTAAGCTTATACCTATATTAGGTATACTTAGAGCTAACCTAGAGTTCTATTATATAAGGTTAGATTATTTAGCTTAATATTTTTTTTAGTTATAATAGGGGTATTAATAATAGCTATAGTAGCTCTAAAGATAGTAACTTCTTACTTAAGTTATTCTATTTCCTTATTCTATTATACCTATCTATTAACTATAATATAAAGTTATTAGACTTTAGTAACTAGTTTTTAGAGTTATTTAGGAGTTAATCCCTAAATATTATTATTTTAGCTATTACTTAGAGTACTTCTTCTATTATTATTACTTATAGTAGTATCTATTTCCTATATAAGGTTATATTAAAAAGGGCTATTATTAAGTTTAGATATTATATAAGTTATAAAAGGATCTATATATAATATTACTTAAAGTCTATATAGTAATATATAAATAAGAGTAGTTAAAATATAATAATTAAGGTTTTTTAGGTTTTATAAACTAAGAGATTAAAGGGTTTATATTTAAGATATATAATAAAGTAGTAGTTAAGTAATATTCTAAATAGTATAATAATTACTAGCTAGTAAGAGCTATTTAAGAAGAATATTTAGATATTTAGATTAACTACTAAAGAGCTATCCTATTTTAATACTATCTACTAGTAATAAATATATCTATATAGTCTAGTTCTTTAGCCTAGCTTACTACTAGCTTACTTAGCTTACTATACTCTTCTAGTAATTTAAAGTAATCTATAATATTAGCTTACTAGGCTTACTACTAAGGCTTAGTAATCCTTAGTAATCTAACTTAGGTAAGCTACTTATATAACTATAGCTAGGTTCCTTATACTGCTTAGCTAGCTAGTGTGCTAGCCTTTAGTAGGGTTCTATTCTAAGTAGAACTAACTGTTGTTCCTATTTCTATTAGGGTTGTGATATAGACTAACTCTTTAGTACTATTACTTATTTTACTAGTTAGCTACTTTCCCTTTTCCTTCTTATTAATTAATTAACTAACCTTTTATATACTAAGTATTCTTCTATTCTATAAATATATTCTTTTAGCTAACTAATACTTTAAAAGTACTATATTTACCTTTTAAAGAGTTTTATTCTTCTATATTAATAAAATTACTATATAAACTAATAACTAAATACTTTTTAAAAACTAATTAATAGTAAATAAAATTAGTATTAAAGAGCTTCCTTAGTAATAAGTAATCTAATCTTTAATTAAAGTTAATTAAAAAACTACTTATATTAAATTATATAGTATTTAAAAAACCTAAGATATAGATAATACTAAAAAGCTTAGTAATATTATTAGTATTTAAATTTTAATATTTAGTTTAGAAAGTATAGTTTTATAGTTAAAAGATATTAAACTTACTTTTTAAAAATCTCTTTTAATAGTTTCTAGCTTAAAAACCCTATTATATATAGTATAAAAGGTAAGAAAGAACTCTATTTTATTAATATATATAATTTAAGTCTTACTAAACTAATAGATTTCTATATTATATACTTACTTTAATAAACTAAAATACCTAATATTAAGTAGCTAAAGTAGATAAGATAAATAAAAAGGTATATAAAGAGTAATAATATTTTTAAACTTATAATATTATTTAAAATCTATAAAATAATAGCTCCTATACCTATTAAAGATTAATAATTAATAAATACCTTTTATATATAGTATAGTATATTTTTTAAAATACTTAATCTATTCTATAATAATTTAATTAGTTATTTATTTATTTAAGCTTATATTAATTACCTAGTTATTTAAAAGGCTACTTTTAATATACTAGTTTATAAAGTATATCTTAACTTTAATAATTAAGAATAATAGTCTATACTACCTATCCCTATTAATTAATTTAATAATTATTATTTATTACTAGTTTCTAGGCTATATTAATACTACTTACCCTTATTAATCTAAATATATAACTACTATTCTAGAGAAACTAGTACTTATTATAAAGCTTATCTTATTAAAGTTATAAATATTATAGTTAAGGATCCTATATTTATTATATATATTAGATATAAGGTTAAATTATATATTTATTATATTTAAATCTTTATATAAAGCTCTCCTATAATTATATATATAATTAATATATATTTTAAAATATAGTTTTAATATAATAAGTCTTACTATTTAGTTTATTCTAATACTATTACTACTATAGTTATAGAGTAAGGAATTTACTATATTTTTAATATTTTTAAAAATAAGTAAGTATTCTTATAAATCTTAGTTAAGTATATATTAAATAAATACCTCCTTTTCTATTTTTATATATTTTTTATAGTTAAAGTAAGTATTTTATTATATAGTTTAACTAGTTATTCTATAGATAAAGGTTAAGTAAAAGATATAGTATTTCTTTATTATATATTAAATATTTAGTTTTAGATTAGATTTAATAGCTTAGATAATAAACTAAATATTACTTTCTTTTATTTTACTTATTATAAAATATAGTATAAAAAATATAGTAGAAAGATAAATAAAAGAGACTAGTAAGAAAATAGTTTATTTAGTAAAGTAACTTACTTAATAGTAGTTAATATTAAATATTATATCTTTTATAAACTTTATATAAAGGAAATATAAATTAGTAAAAGTTTAATTAAATTAATAAAAAGTTAATTAAATATAAAATATACTATTTAATATTTAATAAAATTTATTTTAAATAAAAAGATTAACTTATATATAAACTATACTAATAGATACTAATAATAATTCTTACTTTAATATATACTTTTATTTTATAATATTATAGTTAATTAAATTAGTATACTATATTAAATTAAAAGATAGTAAAGGTTTAAGTTTAACTTAACTTTAAAAGAAATAACTTTTTAAAGCTTACTTACTATTTAATAAAAGACTACTAGTATAGGAATAAAAGTAAGTATAATATAATTACTTATAAGGTTATATAACTAATTTATAAGTATATAGTAAAGGTTTAACCTTTTACTTTCTAAGTATAAACTCTTCCTTCTAATATACTAATTAACTAATATAACTATAACTTTTATATATATATAAAACTTATACTAATAAATATTTTTATTATTATTAAATTAAAAATCTAATAGTTTTTATAATTAATTATAATACTATTTTAATTAATACTTTTAAATATAAAATTCTTTAAATATAGTATTAATTATATCCTTTTTATATTATTATAAATATTACTTTAAATATTAAAAAGAAGTAAAAAAAGCTATAGGTAATAGTAGATAAAGAGGAGAAAATAGAAGAAAAAGAAGAAGAGGAATTTAATAATATAAAAGATAAAGTTTTATTTAATAAGCTAAAGAGAAATAAAGCTATAATATTTATAAAAATCTTAATTTTAATAATATTCCTTATATTTATTAAATTTTATTTAATCTATTAAAGATTATAGAATTCTTAATTAATTATAAGATTTATAATATAGTTTAATAATATTTATAAAAGAAGTTTTTAAACTAAATAATAATTATTAATTATTTTTAAATTTAATATATTAATAAAATAAAAAAGTTTATTATTAAATAAGTTATATATAAAACCTATAAGATTTTTAATTTTAATATATATATAACTTTATTTATAAAAAGTATATATTAAAAGTTAAAAGTCTTTTTAAACTATAAAATAAAGAATATTCTTTATTTAATTAAAGCTATTAATAAAATAATTTATAATAGTTCTTATATTTTATATTTTAAAAAAGTTTATTATAAAACTTATTTATTAAAGAAGTTTTAATAGAAAAAAGTAACTTAGTAAGCTTCTACTTTAAATTATATAAACTACTTTTAACTTTTTTTAAAATTAAATAAAAGTATATAAAATATATACTTAATAGAATTACTTAATAAAGTAACTATTTACTAGTTATATATATTTATTTTATTTATACTTAATATTATTTATTTTATATAAGTTAAATTACTAATTATAAAAAAGTTAAAGTACTTTTAAAGAGAGATAATATTTATAAGTTTTATTAACTAAATTATAATCTTTTATTTAAAAATCCTCTTTTTATAGTCTACTTATTTATAAAAGTTATTATTATAAATAGAAAGCTTTATAATAAAAGTATATTTAATATATAAAAAGGAGGTATTTTTATTTATTATAAAGTAGTTATATTAAATAAGAAAATAACTTTAATAACTACTAATTTAAAAGGTAAAGTAAGTAATAAAATAAAGATAACTATAGCTTCTATATAATATATTAATTTAATATTTAAGTAGAATAATAAAAACTTTTAGCTTTTTAATTAAAAAGACTTCTATAATAGGAAAAACTAGTAAAAAGCTATTTAATAAAATAAAGAATTAAAAATAAAGCTTATAAAGCTACTTATTTAAAATTAGTATTCTATAGTTATAACTTTACTAATAATAATAGTTATTAATAATATATATTTATTACTATATATACTACTATTATTACTTTTACTTACTTTTATTATTTCTTTTACTTTAATATTTTACTACTTTTTATCTTATCTAATTATATATTCTTTAACTAATCTAAATACTATAATCTTCTTTTAAATCTTCTTTTTATAATTACTAATATTTTTATTATTAATAAAGTCCTCTATAGTTAAGTTTATTTATAATAATTAGTTAATAGTTTAATAAGCTTTTATATAGAACTTTTTAATAACTAGCTTAAATATTAAAGCTATATTTTATTGTTTTATATAGTAAATTAGTAGTATAATTTAAGGTTAGTGTACTAGGGGTACACAGGTATCGGTATACTAGCCGTTTTCATCGGTGCGAATATCCGATCTCAAAGATATTTGTAGCAATTACTATAAACAGCACTGTTTCGTGTTAATGTAAATACATCTTACTAGCTATTAGTTTTCCTGAAAGGGTCAAGTGGCATCATCAGGGATTTTTACTCGGGATTTGAGTGATATACATGGTGAAATCTCTGACTTTCTGCGTGATTGTTGGTCTCACCATCCAATTTGTCCTGAAATCTCACTGTCAAATCTGGCCTCCACTGAGACCAGCATCTGCCGCGAGTTTTCACTCATCCTTGACGGCGGGCCGAGGAGCCATCACTGGGGCAGAGCTCAATGATTCCAGGCCTAGGTCGTGTGTTGGTATGTGTAAGGCGGTCTTCAAGGGTTAGCAAGTTGCTGTGATCATCAGATCTGTGAAGAACCAACAGGCGCTATTTTACCGGCTATATCACTGTCGGCGCCGCATATTACGGCACTCCCAGCAGCTTTCCAGATTCCGCAGTCCAGCGAGGAGGAAGAACACAAAGGCACTCAAATCATCGGTCAGTGGACTTGACGATATTACTTGAGTGGTAGGCAGAAGCATGGGATTGAGTGAGGCCTAAAGTGGGGTACAACAGCTGTAATCATGCGCTCTTCCAGGATACAATTGATATGAATACAACAGTATTATTCTCTATCATGTGCTCTACCGGTATAGGAATGCCACACCATACACATCTAGGCACTAAAAGCATCTGAAGAATTGAGAGTTATTGCCTCTGGCGATCTCTGCCAGGCGGCGGGATGCATCTTGCAACCACAGTGTTATCCATTCTAAGGCTAGCTGGCATGTGTCGGGCACAATCGAACCTGTCCAGACTTGGAGATACCAGACGGTGATGTTGGTGTATCGGAAGCATGCAAGACTATCTCACTTATCATCCACCCCTGCTCAATTGGTATCGTGGTGCCGGGCCGTGTGCAAGCCAAGAGCTAAGGGGGTGGGTTCTTGGCGCGGGAGGCCGGGCCTTCCCCGAGATGCCAATTTTTTGCACAGCACAGAGCAGCAGTGGCTTGCGCTAGACCAAGTGCCGACTCAGCGAAACCGAGAGGCCCGACTCCACCGCCGCAGCATCGATATATATATAGTGAGCGGGATGCAAGCACCACCATGTCGGCTCTGGACGCTTCAAGACACAGGTTCCTAATCTAGCATATATACAAGCCGCGTGGATTTTGCAATATGGCGCCTTCCACTGGCAAGCTTCGCGGGTACTTCAAAGTGGAGTACCGGCCGGGCGAGCGGCTGCTGGTCCAGAAGGTTGACTTTTTCATCCTCACCTTCTGCTGTTTAAGTTACTTCATGAATTATGTGAGTCCTCGACACATCGCCCCTACAGTCCCTCTACAGCTGGCTGACATTTTGACCACCAAAGCTCGATCGCTCGTAAGCACAGTTCTTGCAATTCCAGTGTTCACACGTTCTGTCATGTCTTGGAATGTTCCAGAACACATCACCTCTTCGGCTTCGTAGCATGTGACTGACACGCGCCAGCAACCTCGCCAACGCCTACGTCTCAGGCATGAAAGAAGAGATAGGGCTCGTTGGCGACCAGTTGAACCAGATCAACACCTGCTTCACTGTGGGATACGTCCTTGGCCAAATCCCCTCAAACTTGTCACTGCACTATGTCCGCCCCCGTGTCTTCTTCCCAAGTATGATGCTAGCATGGGCTGGCTTGACAATGGTGACTGCCTCCGTGCACGATCCCCGCTCGATCATGGCTATTCGGTTCTTTCAGGGAATCTTCGAGGCCAGCACGTTCGTCGGCACTCATTACATTCTCGGCGCTTGGTACACTGAGCGGGAGCTTGGAAAGCGGAGCGGCATCTTCACCGCATCAGGCCTTGCCGGAACCCTGTGAGTCGAGCTGATAAAGTGCTGGGCGTATCTTGGCGCTGATATGTGTGTGCCAAGTATTGGAGGCTTCATCCAGACGGGCATTCATGAAAGCATGGATGGTATCCGGGGTATGAGTGGATGGAGATGGCTCTTCATCAGTATGGCGCCCCATTCTATGCTCGTGAAGAAATATGAACCGCCAAGACTGACCACAAACCACCGATAGTTGACGGGATCATGACCCTGCCAGTCGCTCTATACGGTTTCTTGCTATTTCCAGATACGCCCTCCACCACTAAAGCCTTCTATCTCACCGAGAACGAAAAGGCCCTGGCCCAAGCCCGCGTGCCCGAGGTCCACGATCGAAGCCCCCTAACGTGGCGGTTCTTGAGAAAGGTCCTGGCATCTTGGTACTGGTGGGGTTTTGTTATCCTATGGATCATCGCCGGCGAGACGGAGTCCTTCAGTAGCAACTCACTGCTAGCACTCTACATGAAGAGCCACCCAAAGAACAAGTACACGGTAGCCCAGCTGAATAACTATCCAACGGGCGTGCCGGCCATTGGAATCGTCTCTACGCTGTTCTGGGCGACGCTCACCGACTTCCTGAGCGGCAAGAGGTATCTCGTTGGCTACTTTATCGGCATCACAGGCGTCGTGACGTCTGCAATGATACTACAGGCGGGCAGAGATCCGATGAGCTCCAAGTCCACGGCCGTAGTCTTTGGCGCATACTATTGGGCTGGTGCAGTCTACGCATGTCAGGCGACATTTTTCGCTTGGTGCAATGACGCGATGAGATTCGAGGAGCCAGTATTCCGGGGTGTGGTCTTGGCCGGCATGAATTTAGGGAGTAATGCGGTGAACGCATGGTGGTCTATCATCTTCTACGGCGCGTCAATGGCTCCATGGTTCAATGTGAGTATTCCCATTACCCGATATGTAAAAGGAAGGCCTAGTTCTGACTCACCACCATGCAGCACGGTATGTGGGCAATGATTGCTACATCTGTTGCACTTGCGGTCTGGTGTGGCGGGTTATCGTGGTTCCACCATAAGGACGATTTGAAGAGGAGGGTAGAAGGTGTTGGGCATGATGCGGAGAGCGGACGGGCCGAGGAGGACACCGGATCAAAGTTTGCAGAGTGAAATCGTTTGGACAAGTAAATGGGGACTGGTATAAACTCATGGTTATCCGATCTTCACATTCAAGTCAGTTATCAGGAATAATTGTTGGCACAGCAAGTGTGTTTATTTAGGCAGTCGAAATGAACACAAATCAAACCCCAGGATCCCACAGAATTTGGACAAGTCATCTTGTTGTAAATAAAATGTCCTCAGTTGAGGTAATGCCCAGTTCTACAGCCTGATTAATTACAACTTAACTACTAGTACCTAGGTAGCTAGGACAAGGTCTGCAATATTTGCTGGACCATTGCTATGACCTTCTCTTCCTGTAATCTCCGGGCAACCAATTGCAGACTGACTGGTAATCCATGGACAAGTTCTGCATCATCTGTAACAGTGTCAGAACTCGATCGTTATGCGTGATGTGTTTCTTCTCAGCTTACATTCGGCATGAGTCGTTTTGCAAATATCGCTCAAGGGCTTGTGGTCATTCGACGGCGCGTCTACTTCCTTGTCTCCCAATGCCCCGGTTGGGAAGGAGACAGAAGAATAGTCGAGGACGTTGAAAACGCCGGTATACCCAACTGGAGTTCTGTCAGTGGGTGAGGTTGCAGGGGAAATGGTGAATATGGTGATTTCTACGCACCGTATTTGAATCCCCCGTTCCGCACCGAGCTGTATGGCGTCGTGGGACAAAGAATTGCGTCAATTCCTGCGTCGTTCCACCTGTCCAGGTAGCGCTTTTGGAACTCTGTCCTTTCCAGGTGGAGTTGCCACATATCATAAGTGCCAAGCTCCTTGGCCTCCGCATATGCCTGCATTTCGGGCCGGATAGGCTCGCCAGTATGCTCGAGCACTCTGCGAATCGAAACCGCGCCGTCTGCGAGGAACATACGCATCAAGAGCCGGACTCCCTGGGCCTGATCTTTCGGGTCCCAGGCTACAGTCTCGTGCCCAGCGGCCTGTAGCTTCTCCACCGTGGCTTGAAGAGCTCGTGAAACAGGAGGCGTTGGTGCAACGATTCCGTCGTTCCACATCACGGCGATTTTCAACTTCTCGGGAAGCTTGACCTCCCTCCACGGAATGGGAACCATGCGAGGATCGTGAAGCCATGGTTCCGCGTCAACGACCGTCTTGGCTTCGAGGGCAATGTCGTCGAGGGTCCTTGCCAGGGGTCCGTTCACGCTCTGAACAGCTTCCTGGCCCGGCATTCCACTACGGCATTTGAGTGTCGGAAAGCGCCCAAAGCTGGGCTTGAGGGTGAATATCCCCGTACAGGCAGCAGGAATCCGAAGGCTCCCGCCAATGTCTGTTCCGACGCCTAGACAGCTGCCCTTGAATGCTATCAGGGCAGACTCCCCGCCGCTGCTGCCGCCTGAGGTCACCTGCCTATTGCGAGGGTTGACCGTTCGACCGAAAACGTTGTTGACAGATTCAGCGATCATCATTGCTGTGGGAACATTCGTTTTGACGTAGAACACAGCGCCTGCGTCCTCGAGTATGGTCGCGAGCGTCGAGTCGTACTCAGCTGGGGCATCCACATGGCTAGCGAAGCCGACGGTAGCATCGAGCCCTTTGAGATTGAAATTGTCCTTCAATGAAACAGGTAGCCCGTGTAGAGGTCCCACTGTCTTGCCTGTGCGGGCCAAGTACTCGTCGCGGGCCTCTGCAGTGGCGATAGCGCGAGCAAAACATGTTTCAGTCAAACAATTCGTCTGTGGCGGTGTTAGCATTGATTTTGCGGAGGGTTTAGAACAGGGCGTACAAGTCTGTGAGCCGCTGCTGCCCTCTTGCAAAACGCCCGAGTGACAACCACAGACTTGAGCGCGCCAGATGCGAGTTTCGGTACGAGTTCAGAAGCTGACAGCTCGGTGATGGCAAGCTCATCAGCAGTAAACCAGCCGGAAGTTTGCGGCCACCCCGTCACGTCGTTCTGAGAATCAGGAGGCAAAAGATCCTCAGGAACGCGCCACTCTTCCGGAATAGAAGCTAGGAGAGCGGCCCTCTTGCGAGCTCCAATTTCTTCCCAGGTTTCTCTCTTTCCAGTCTTAGCCGAAGCGCTGGAAGATTTAGTTGCCGACGAAGTTGCCTGATTAACAGTCATCTTGGCGACTAAGATCATAAATACAAGATATCTGAAAACAAAACTGGAAAGCCAATGACGCGCACTGAGCTGAGACAAAGGCCGATTGATCTACTAGTATTTCGAAAGGGGGAAATGGCGCTCTAACCAATAGTTGGTGCAACTGTGGCCGCTACCCGGGTAGCGTGCCCGGGAAGCGGCCCAGACTATCGGAGGGGGGGGGAGCCAACAGGCCGATCACCGGGCCTGGATAGAAAGCGGGGATTTCACGCTCCTCGGCGGTCTGCCAAGGGTGGCAAGATAACAATACCGGTACTGGTGCATACCATTTCATATCTTGGATTTAATCTGGTGTGTCCTCTGCTGCGGCGGGCTCCGGAGTCTCCACACGATAACATCCCATGTATGCTACCGGATTCCGGCACGAAACTGATAAAAGATAATCATCCTGCTTTCCACGAAGAGTGGGGAAAGGGTAAAAGGACTATTTAGAGAATGGGGCGAGAGTTGTCGGGAATACTTTGAAAAGGTTCTAATAATATAAGACGTAAGAAATATTCGCGGGCGGGACTTACAGGAGGCTAGTGCTGCAACGGTTCTGTAGTCCAGGTAAATAAGGTAGATATCTATGTTTTTAGGTGCTTGTTTTGCTATAGAATATTCACGAGATTGTCCTAGGATATTTAACAGATTTCGCTTACAATTTTACACTTAT
Organism: Diaporthe longicolla; assembly: GCA_000800745.1. Taxonomy (NCBI): domain Eukaryota; kingdom Fungi; phylum Ascomycota; class Sordariomycetes; order Diaporthales; family Diaporthaceae; genus Diaporthe; species Diaporthe longicolla. Next base: position 703,379 of record JUJX01000003.1, read on the forward strand.
CACATAACTAGTTAAATCAAAACACCTTAAGAATATCGCACAGTCTCTTCGTCAAGATATTCTCGTTTCTCGCCACCAACTAGTCAGTACAGTTTCAGCCGAAATCGCGACTTCGTACAACCAATTGAACTTCGGAGAGGATGGGCCTCGTAGCTAAAGATGTTATCAGGTCTCATGGCTCCAATTGTTGTAACATTCCGCGCTAAGGCAATATTTCAAGAAGGGTTAGAAGTTGAAAGCTGGGTGTAAATTGCTGGTTCTATGTTCTACTCATAGAATCTGAGACACAGCAATTGATCATCTGGTAAACAGTTCTGTTTCGTTCAGTTACGCGACTAGATATGCATATACTGCCACAAGTACTCGTGTATGAGTAGGAAAACAGCAGAAAGCTAGCGACCATAATGTAGATAATCCGCAGCGTCGCACTCATGTTCACGTCAAATTGCTCTATACTTTAGCCCTCCGGCAAGTAATGTGCTATTTTGGGTGGACTCAAGCGCTTTCGCCACGCCGTTGAGTCCCTCCTAGGAGGGTTTTTGGCTCCATGTGCAAAGAAGAGCTTTAGTCCCAGGGGTTCAAGCCAGAATTTAGAGGGCCAATTTCAGAAGCTACATACAGCCTTCAACCCCCTACAAAAACACTGCCAACCTTTCCATTCCAAAACACTCCCTTACAAAATAAAGCTTAGTTAGGACATCACTGAAACCTTCCACGACAGCGAAATCGAAACTTCGAGCTATACAACCATACCAACGTCATGAGCACAAGAGCTATTTACAACACCTTACAGAGCCGACAAGATAGTGCCCAGTCAATTAAGGAAGCGGCCAGCCGATAAGGAGTCACCGCCTACTACTAACCTCCACAAGTCTATTTGTTCCTCAAGTAAGGTTTTATCAGTCTACGCTCTCGCTGTTTTTGCTAAGGACGCATGTGATTCAGAGCAGTAAATTAGATTGCCTATAATCAGCGGGGAAGCCTTTGGCTAGGGAGAAGGAGAGCTGAGCGAAACATTTCTCTGTAGATTCATAGTAACAGAAAATAGTTGATATATCGATACGGTATATATAGCGGGATAAGATCTCTTGCGCCGTGGTTTACCGATTGCACTCTTAATCCATATACATCCTGAAGGCGCACGGTCCTTTCACACAGTGGTGAACGCTCAAAGACCCAGCGTCGCAAAAAGAAAATTAAAAAAATTACAATGCCAATAACAGTGTAGAAGTGGGCATGTGGCCTCAGCCTTGTGCCGCACAGACAAGGCTAGGAAGCATCGGCGCCGTGGTTTAACTTATCTAAATTAAAAGGGGGGCAATGTTAGGATTTAGACGCCCGCACGATGCATTAATATACCCAGCCCTGATGACACCTGACATAATCATTTACGCTACGGTATCGAGTACGAGTCTATAGGAGGATCTAAGCGATTCATCTTTAAATATACTTACTCATATAGTGCTGGATACCTACTAGTATCTCTAAGTGATCGCAGCTTCTAAAGCTGGTAGTGGCAGATAGATACTCGGCGACTATTCAAACTCCTACAGTCCCAAGGGATCTCTTATAGAGCAAGAGAGCATTCTTTTGCAAGAATCACAGTTCATGAACGTAAATCAGATAACCTTCGCATGTGAAAATGCCAGTATTAGTATCGAAGAGAAAAAGAAGAAAAAAACTCCGAATGCGACCCCGAATCAAGCCGGCCAAACTACTCGACTGCCAGAAATCTCGTCACACTGGCCGGGCTTGGGTGCTCACGATGATGTCGGGCTATTCCTGACCACCACCGAACTTCGCTCTCTTCCACACCCAGACTGGCTAATCGGCCCTCCAAGTTCCTTGCCTCATGTAAGTTCCACATTGCGCGTTGAAATCGCTCAACCGACCACTCTGCCGCCCGGACAAAATCCAGGCACAAATTCAGCCAATGGCGATCTTTTCTGGCACTTCCCGTGGCTTCCTTGTAGCGATATTCGATGGTAATCTCACCGGAAGCCAGCTCGCCATCAACTGCAAGGCCTATGGTAGTGTTTCTGACAGCGAAACCTCCGCGCTCGCACCATGTTTCGTCCTCGTTGAAGCCGAGGTGGCCCCCGTGGACTCTCGTCTCCATGGCAATCGCGTCGATGGTCTCGCAATTCCAGATACGTTGAAGACCTACACATAAAGCGTCAGAGATGCCAAAGTAGGCCCGCGGGACATGTACAGTGAGGCGGGCGTTGGAGAGGTTCCTTGAGTGGCTTCCACCACACATTACAGCCCGGCTGCACTCCGAAATAGGGTCGCACCAGCCGCTACTTGCGCGGTGTGGCGCGCAGATGTCTTTGAAGAGGCCTTTTTCCTCCAAGATCATGAGAAGCGTAACGAGCTTCTTGGCCGACTCAAGCGACAGGTGGTTGATGCCAACGTGGATGTGAAGGCCACAAGAATCGTTGACCTGGGTCCGCAAGTTACTCTTGATCAGAGAATAAACCCGCTCTACTTCTCGGAACTGTGTCTCCTTGAGAACGCGGGACGCTACTTCCATTGCTACAAACTCGTAGCCGGCAATGTCCTGGCCGTCGATCGGTGTTATTCCAACGTCCTCGGAGACCACCCAGAAAGCTTGGCATCGTCTAATGTTAGTTTTGATCGTAAAAATAGTGTAGCCATGTAATATGCATAAGCCAAGACTTACCGTGGGTTGCAATGCAGTCGTGATTGATCACGACTTGTTGCTCGCGCGCCTGATCGTGCAGGTACTCGAGACTTCCCCAGTCTGAGTTCTCGTCGTCATCATCGGCATCTTTGAATCTGAACTCGCTAAGAGCCGGGATACCGGCGTCCTTGAGCAGTGATACGACGTAACTCTGCGCTTGTTCCGCCGCCGAAACCCCAACTGAATTGCCGTGTATGGCTGGCGGGAAAGCGTATCGTGTCTCCTGCGGATGTGGATCGCGGCTGCCATATATGCGCTTTGCTATCATGAACCTGCGCACCTGTCAATATTCTACAGAGATTACAGATAAAGCAATAAAAACAGTAGGCTTTTTATGCGAATGTACAGCGACACTTACTCAAATTCAACACCAAACGTAAGTGTACGGTCTTGACCAAGTTGGTTCTGGGAAGACATTGTGGCTTGGAATGACTCTGTGGTGATCACTTGGCGGTGATTATGATACCAGGTTCGGCACGCAAAGACTTGCTGTTGGAATCTGATCTGTCAAATCCTCTTTCACAGAGCTCAGTTGACATCCGAAATTCAGGAATCAAGCATGGTCTAAATATTTCTTTTTTGCTGTCTACAACTCTGAGAGATTGAATGAGCATTTCTTTATTCACAAGGTGGGATATTGTTCTGGGCAGTGTGTGCAGTACTTGGGAAGAGGTCTCAAACTAGCCGTCATTATCCCATGTTGAGTTGTATTGTCATGCTACTATTGACCCATTTGCCATCTTCGAAGTTGTAGTAGGTTGCTATATCCCGGCTCAAGATCTGGCAAGGCATCAAATGAAAGTATAAGCACTATACAGTGTAATATACCTGGGTCGGTAACACACCTAACATAGACTCCATTTCGTTGTGTCTTGAAGTGAGGAATGGTCTTGTGGAACAATGTCACACACAACGATCTTCAAGTGGCAACCCTTGGGAAGCTTTAGGCATTTGTCTAATTATACACAGATTGTTTCAAAGGAACCCCAACTCGTTGCCACTATAGTGTCCCAAAACACAGGCAGAACTGAGTCTACTAATTTTACCTTGAATTGATCACCAACCCTACTTGAAAAACCATGCATTGTTCTTGTTTATGTGAAAATCGTCTATCTCCTCATGCTTGTAGCTCAGAGTAACAGCCCAAGCAAGTGTGATTCACACATTTCAACGTAGATTCCATGCAAGTTATGAACTTGCTTGGACGAACATATGCACAGAAAGGCTAGCTATGGTCAGGTATGGGGATTAATTATAAATTCAGTGATTACTCCAACTCAGCAATGGGAGTTCCCCTTGCAGACGTCCTCCGAGGATAAGAAGGAGCCGGACCCCCATTCACAGTCAAGTCATCTCTAGACACTCTGGACGATCCCGAAGAAGAGTACGAAATCCTTCCATCTGAAGAAACGGTACCTACTGGAGACACAATCGAAGATCCGCCCCCTCGCAGCTCCGCATCGCTAGCGACATGCTTGGGAAACTGCATCGACGGGCGGCCGTCTAACTCCCGCGGAGACGACGCCGAGTAGTTCTCGCGCCAGGCGACCGGATCGTACATGGATACCACCTGGGAACCTGTGTTTCCGGTGCTATCTATCATCGCGCGCACGCTGTCCGTCGCTGGGTTGAATCCCTCGTCCCGCTCAGACCGCGGCTGCTTCCTCCGATGATACCACATCAGGGCGGATATGACGAACAAGATGACCATGATCCCTCCAACTGAAGACCCGACGGCTATCCCGGCGACTGACCCTGAACCCATTCGTTGGGGGCTTGCCGTCGCGGTGGAGACTTGTTCTATTGATGGCTGGGTGGTGCTGGTCGGACGTGTGGCGGTGGAAGAAGCCCTAGAGCTTGTGGATAGGGCTAAGGCCAAAGGCACATGATTAGATTCGCTTCCGCATTGTTATGCAACTTTGTGCCACTTCAATCGGGTTCTCTCACTTGGTGATGGCGTTTCCCCTCCATGAACTGCGGGAACATTGACGGGGCCCCCAGAGAGAGCACATAGTGTGCCTCCACTTGAATCGACACAAGTACTGGTGGCACCACAGCAAAATCCATCCCCACAGTCAGTTGGGAATAATACAGGACAGTCGCTCTGGCGCTTGCGGTGAGGAGTCGCAAAATCAACCTCTGTGGCTGGTGCCATTCTACCTCGAGTCTCGGGCTGGCAGTTGGGGATGATGGACACTTGCGGCAATATCAAAACGAGTTTACAAGACCGCACAGCTGCTGCCTTGCGGCTCCCTCTCACTAGTATTTATCCATCGGGGCCGGGGAGAATGCGTCAAGACAGGTCATCTCGCAGCACTCACTACCGGACAAAGCTAGGCAGTTACCAGGACTAGGCTCGATGTCATGAGCGTATACGTTGACATCCAAGGCTATATGGACAGCAGAGCAGTGATTGGGCCGACGTCATCCAGCCACGTTTTCTGCACTCAAATTGCCTTAATAGGCCTGGCAGCGGGAGAATGATCGATCGAACTACCGTCCTGTCAACGAACGTTTCACCCCATGGACATGCAGCAATCCGAACCCGATTGGACATTGTTACCAAACCGTAGGGTAGGAAGAATGCAACTGTAGGACGGGACGGCCCACCGAGGCTCGTGGGCTGCCATGTGAAGTCGGAAAGGGAGTAAATGGTCCGGGAAGCCTTAGCAGCAGTTGGCATTGTTACCATGATTGAACAGCGATGGAGCTTCCGAGGTAGTTCGTCTGATATGCTGCGGTTTGATGATCTCAATGCTCTATCCCACCCCCAACGGGCCGAGGCTGAATGCATTTTGGGGTCAATGCCGACTCAGCTGCCGGTGCGAGGTGTAGTGCTTGAGGTTTGGGGTTTTTGAACACCATTTGAAGCGGTGCCATGGCAGTGCAACGATTAGGACTGCCGAAAGCCTTAATCTTGGGAATGGGAGGGGGTTTTTTTAAGTCAGGTAGAATGTTTTGCCAGTAGGGCGCGTTGGGGGGGGNGGGGCGGGTAAGGCAGACTCTCAAAGCCGGCACGAGCGGGCCAAGTGACGCCGGCAGATGACGGCGGTCCCTGAATGGAGAGGGGCAGGACTTTGGCTCGAGCAACTGATGGTGGTCGAGTCCCAGTCCCCTTCTCAGCTTCCAAGCACGTGCCCACCTGGACATGAGGCAGCGGTCACGATGGCTGTGCTTTGTAGGTTCGCTTTCGTACGGGATGGAGTGGATCGCTTGGCAGTATCCTAGTTGAAGATGGTTGGGGCACTGATCTATTCTGGGAGACTTGTGGGAGACAGAGTAGCAGTGCTTATTAGATCGTGAACTCAAAACTTGTGTTGCCCCGCTTCGTTGCCCGTTTGGCATTGGCTGCAAGAGTCAGTCAACAGTGCCTAGCAGGACAACATGCTTTGCTTAGATTCGATCCAGAAAAGAAACCAAGATGTTCCCGGTCCTAGTTTGTTGATATTGAACAAGGCAGATTGCCCCACTTGGACTCGTCGAGGGTTGTCGACTGCCTGGTTGAACAGGTTGAATGAGAGCAACGGCCAGCCTAGTGGGCATTCCTTAGAAGAAGGACGTGCGTGGCGTGGCGTGGTGGTTTTCGGGCTTCGCTTCGTGTCTACTGCACTTCAGCCGAGGCCTATGGGAGCAGTGGATACTGAGATCGGTGGGGTTGTTGCAGCCGTGCCGAATCTACGGGTCTTCGGAGGGATTGAGGCAGCCAGGCGCCGGTGCCAGGGGGTAGGTTGGGTTTGTGCATTTCGTGTATTTCGCGGCCTGTTGGTGCAGAAACACGCCTTGCTGGCGTGGCGTGGCGTGGTTATCTATCCAATTAAATAGCATCTATCCAATTAAATAGCAACTACATCCGACTTGTTACCATACCAGTGTCTACGAATCCCATTGGAGTCTAACTCGCGCCCCAGCTGCCTGAGTGCCCGGCTCTGGTCTCAGCAAAGGAGGTGCTGCCGGCTCACGTAGTGTTCTGCCCACCCATCGTCTGTCGTCGTCTGTGATTGGATTGGCAAGTCGACCGGCTCTTATCCTCTGTCTCACTTGCTGTAAGTCGGGTCGATCAGCAGGCATATGTTTACAGCAATCATTCACCAGATCGCATAGGTCTTGGCCGAATTGGGTACGGTAGCGCTGGAATCTCATCTCGCCGGTGTATGTCCATCCTTGGGTCCCCATATTAGCGCCCGACCGGGGTATTGGTGTTGCCCGTGGTGGCCGCTCAGGTTGTTGCAATAGTATACAACAACGAATGTCCTACACATTGGGTAGTTAGCTAAGTCTCGGGCGGTGTAATTTGTGGGAGGCGATAATAGCATACCATGGCGATATGGAATATATTACTCTTCGGGGTGAACGCGCCGGCGGCTCCTGCACCAGTGGCAATAGTTGTGATGCCCTCGCTATATGGCTCATAGTTGACGCGATCCCACTCAGCCGAAAAGTGCTCGGGTAACCACCATCCATCTAACCCTGCAGTTCTCCCGGAATCCCATAGACGTGTCCTCCGCATATTAGTTTATGATATTAAAGCAGAGTTATATTATCTTCTATGTTAAGCAATCATGCCGGGACAGGATTTGACGTAAGGGGGTCAACTTACAGATCTATTAATGAATTCGCACGGAAATTTGGCCAACCTAATTCACTTGGGCGACGAGACAACTCGAAACCCCCAACCTATTGGAATTCAGTATAGTTACTGTCAATATCTGTGGGTCAGAGGAAAATGTACCCTTAACCTAGGCACATCAACATGCGGCCAGTTATCAAAGTCGTCAATGTAGACTGAGCTCATGTCAATACCGATCTATCGCATAAAATTCGTTGTACGATCATTATGCGTACCGCTACTGGGATTAAGTGCCATATGCACATTATCTCGAAACCCGTTTACAACAGGGTTTTGCGGGATTATTTCTTGAAGGTCTGGCCCATGTACGGCACGATGTGGAACGCTCTGATGCCTTGGGGGATATGCCATGCCGACAGAGGCTCGAATTACTATATAGACTATTATCAGCATTTCCAGTTGATTACCGAGTCTCATGTCCACTTTATCAGATACGTATGGGTCGCAATGTCGCGAATGCTTCCGGGCTGGGTACTCACGACAACCAAATAGCACCCACAACACCGATCTTGGGAAATTTTCTCCCTCTCTAGAGACTCTCGCGATCCTGTAATAGTCTCAGTAATTCGATATCATTATTCCATGGTGAAGAAGAATGAATTCCGTATGTTATGCTACATGAATCATAGCTGAAGGCATCCTCCACATGACTCACATATCGACTTACCATTTCCCCAGGTTGCCATATCTGTTCCATTCTGTGAAAGTGAAGAAGTCCGAATCAGAATCCAGATCACGGATGATAGCCTGTTGAGGGCCAGTTGCACCGGGTAACAGATGCCCTCTCAAATCGGCGCGTTGCTCTATATGTGGCGAACGGGACATTTCCTATACCTCAGAGAGGCCGTTGACTCTGAATTAGTTCGTTTTATCTTTTCGGATGATACTAAAATCATAGAGGTCCAAGTATGCTGTCGATTAGATACCAATTAGGCCGTGGATGGGGGGCAATATTCGTCCAAGGGGTGCCACATGGCCGGAGCGATAGACTGGACAATATAGGGAACCAGCTCACTCTTAGTTTCCACCACCGATTATTATATATACGCCGATTCCAGTACCCAGTCCACAATACAACGTTGCCCGCCCCGATAGGAGGGTTTGCCCAATGCCAAAGAGTGGTGCTGCCGTTGCTGTCCTATATTGTCATCGTCAAAACATATATCGAATCCCATTGGCCCACAGAACACCCAAGCGGCGATGCTCGCATCTGGCATATTCAATTCAATATTTATCCGAAAATTGCATTTGACACTTACCCAACCCAGTTGTTTCACGAATGATAAATTCACGGATCCCATGCTCTGTCTGGCATGATTAATAAGGGCCTGGACCAATTGTTGATCGTCGTCCGGTGGTCTCGGGGGAAACCCCGTATCGAACACACTTGGATCTGAACGGTCCGCGCCCCTGGTACGGTTCTGTATAGCTGCTGCAAGTTGATCCCTCGCTGCTTGAGACCCTGGGGGCGGTAGTTGGAAAGCTGGTAGGCCCGCGACAGGCTGTGTCCAGTTTGCAAGTCCAGTCTGGTGATTTACGTTAGTCTGATCGATGACGGAGCTCCCGGTTGTCCGGTATAATTCGTGCATATAGCCCGCCCTGTTTTGGGTATCGATAAAAGCTTGGTCCTTTGGAGGGTACCCCATGGGATTTGGTGGAGGCGGAGGAGCGGCCATGTTCAACGGTTAGTATACTCTTCTAAGTTCCTAGTAGTTTCAAGATTTATGGGCTCCGAATCTGCAACAAAAGTTGAAATTTATAAAGTTCTAGTTGCTAGTATATGGATGGTACTGTCTTTCAACTATCGCTAGACGCAAACAACCAACTCAGTACAAAGGCGCATTCTGATTGTCTGTTTGCATCCAGCCCGTGCCACATGCATGCGCATAATTAATGTAAGTTACGCATAAAGGTAATATGTCAATAAAGTTTTCGAGCTCAATTCAATTCAAGTGCCGCTAAATGCCCGGGTATACGTCCCAGTCGCATTAAGGTGTATGTTGACCGTATAAAGTTCATGGGGGCTTTGTTCTTAATCCGTATACGTCCCGAAGTCGTACAGTCCCTTCACACAGTGGTAAACGTTTAAATACTAAGCGCTGTTGGAATTCTACGGATTCGCGTTTGCTCAGCTCAAGTCCAGTCTCAACTTCATCTTTATACTTATGGACAGCGTCATGTGTAGTCGAAAGCTTCTCATAGTGACGCCTAATACTATCGTGGAGCTGTTCCGCTGCCTTTGAATCCTTTTTAAGGACCGCGACCCGACCCATCGCCCCCCTGGGTTGCTCATTGACCGTGTGGAGAGATTTTCTCACGACTAATCCCCTCTTAGGTAAATTAACTTTTAATATACTATCTTACTCGGTCTCTAAGCTATGAAGGTGATTAATTAATTTATCTCTAAGCTATTACTCTTCTTATAACTTACCTAGTAAATAAACTACCTAGGTAAAGTATTATTAACTTTATAGATGAAAGATATTTATATAGTTAGTGTAAGCATCCATCCCTAATATATACACATGTTTATATGAATGTTACTTGTATAGTGGTTCGATCAACGAGGATCTAATATATGTGTTCATCGCGACTTTAACTTGCGAAAGCTTATATATTTTAGTGATACTCGGGACCGCCTAGGTCCACTGCTGCCGTCTTAGCTCGAAGCCGTCTGGAGAACCGCTCTATAGACCGTGTCAGCCCGGGTCGCAACGACTAGGTGCCGGTGGTATTGATAATGATGATATTTGTCAGCGCTTTGGCGACGAATTCACTTAGGCAACATTAGTACTAGCATAGCAGCCTTCTAATTGTACTATGGACCGAAACTTCCGATTAGCTTAAATATTTCGGTATAAATACTGATGTTCCCTGGTTGTTGTCTAACTCGATCGAAAATTATCACCTTCATTGTTCTCACTCTCTCTCATGTTATATCCCGATCTCTCGATGACGACATGGCGTTGCCAAGTATTGACCACAGCCGATATAGTACCACTGAGCATGGTACTCCGCAGCCCAGATTGAATCCCCCAAGCGTTTCGCAACAAGCCCTATCAACAACCACTCCTCTGCAGAGATGTTATACGAACCCACCCGGAATCCACTCTTCAGTGCCACCTAATAGGCCCAGCAAGATGCCTCGGTCGACACATCTTATTCCCGAGCAATGCCTCGGTTTAGATGTGTTAATGATCTCACTTAACAAAGTCGAAGCTATACAGGCCAAGGTATGGAATGTCGGCGTAGGGTTACGGCAACTCGAAACAGATCTGCGGGGGATCGAGGCAGATTTGCATCACATCCAAACACAACACATGCAGCAACGACAGGGTAGTAATGGATATCCTCTCCACTTTAGACCCTCCTCTAACCCTTCGCTGTCGGGACCTGTTGGGTATTATGGTCATCGGGTCGGAAATGTGCCGCAGGGACCAAAGACTCGCTATGAGGGACCACCGTACCATATAGGATATGGGCATCCTCCTATTCAACATGTCATTGGGGAAGGTATGCCCGGCGCTGGATCATCTAAAAGGAAATTGCACGGACGAGGATAGTGTAATGGATTTCGGGCAGATCGGCGATCCGTCTTGCGATCGATGGTTCTCTGTGTATTAGGAGTTTATATGTTATTGCGTGGCCATGGTATAAGTCAAATCTGTCATGTGCATGTGCCACCCCTTGTAATTCCATGTTTTCAAATTCTCTGTTCTATGTCTATAGTACAACAAAGATCTATCCTTATACACCGTCTCATGCACAGCAGCCAAGTTCCCTCGCCCCCCCCCCCTCTCTATACCATCAGTAGCACTTTATATCCTCATATCCCCCCCTCCCTCATAACACACACAGCTAATATAATACTATAGATAAGGTAGGATCAGTAACACTCACTATATATACATATATTAGTTAGCTAGAACTAGATAAAAGCTTATCTCTATAAAGAAGAAAAGCCTTTATCTAGTTCTAGTTAACTAATATATATAAATATAGTAAGTATTACCAATCCTACCTTATCTATAGTATTATATTAGCTGTGTATAGTATGAGGGAGGGGGGGATATAAGGATATAAAGTGCTACTAATAGTATAGAGAGGGGGGGATAAAGAAAATTTATTGCTACTTATTAGATTGTGTATAAAGATAGAGTATTTATTATATAGTATTGTGTAGGACTTGGAGCTATATTATATCTTAATATACCTTACTTAGTTATAGACTTAGCTACTATAGTAATAAAGAGAGTACCTAGCTCTTTATTATTATAGTAGCTAAGTTTATAACTAGGCAAAGTAGGTATTAGCCTTATCCATTAACTAAAAGGTACTATAATAATAAGGAGAGTTAATATAACTATAGATCTATAAGTAGAGATAGCCTTACTACTGTAGTAGCTCTTAGTTAATAAATAAGGCTAGGTTAATGTGATATAACTGTATTCTTAAGCCTTAATACTATAGAGTAGAGTATATAGGTAAAGTAGGTGGAAGATATAACTTCTAGGGTAATAAATAGGGTAAGGGGTATTATAGGCTAAGTAGAAAGTTTACCTTACTCCTCTTAGATTTAGTAAATATTAGGTTATACTTAGTACTAAGAGTAATAGAGGGGATAAGTCTAAGGAGTCCATTATAAGTTAGTAATAATATAGTAGAGCTTTAGAGATAACTATATCTCCTAGTCTATAGCTTTATAGTATATACTATTTATATAGCGATAATCTAGGATTTAGTTAATAGTAAGGGTTAAAGGGCTTAAAATAAGAATTACCTATATTATAAGAGTATATTTCTATAGTTAGTAATAATATAAAATAATAGAATATAGTAGTATAGGTTAAAATAGGTGTATAACTAATCTATACTATATAACTATTAATAGATTACTAGGTTATTAGATACTTAAGGTAGATATAGGAGATAGATATATATAATTATTAAGGGGTGATAGAATAGGAGAGAAAGGAGTGATAATAGATATAGGTATATATTAACTTTATATATTATTTAATACTATAGTTAAGCTTTCCTAATACTAAAAGATATACTTTACCTTTATATAGGAAAGAGTAATACTAGTTATTAGTTATATAATATATATAATATTAGTAGTTACTTACTACTATAGTATACTTTTAGCTAGTCTCTATTAGTAAGTAAATAAGTATACTATAGTTTATAGTTTCTCTTATTAGTTTCCTTAGCTGTAAACTATAATCTCTCCTATAAATCCTCTTAAGCTATAATCTATAAGTCTTCCTTCTATAAATTCTCTAAAGATATGGATTATAAATTTCTCTTATAACTCTTACTAGCTATAGGCTATAAGTTTCCCTCCTATAAATGTTTACTAGCTATAGGCTATAATTTATCCTATAGATTTTCACTAGCTATAGACTGTAATTTATCTTATAATTTTCCCTAGCTGTGGGCTATAATTCTTCCCTATAATTTTCCCTAGCTATAGGTTATAATTCTTCCTTATAATTTTCCCTAGCTATAGGCTATAATTCTTTCCTATAATTTTCCCTAGCTATAGGCTATAATTCTTCCCTATAATTTTCCCTAGTTATAGGCTATAATTCTTCTCTAGCTATAGGCTATAATTCTTCCCTATAATTTTCCCCTAGCTATAGACTATAAATTCTCACTAGCTATAGGCTATAATTTCTCCTATAATTTCCCTTAACTATAGGCTATAATTCTTCTCTATAATTTTCCCTTAGCTATAGACTATAAATTCTCACTAGCTATAGGCTATAATTTCTCCTATAATTTCCCTTAGCTATAAGCTACAATTCTTCCCTATAATTTTCCCCTAGCTATAGACTATAAATTCTCACTAGCTATAGGCTATAGTTTCCCCTATAAATTCTTACTAGCTATAAGCTACAGTTTCTCCCTAGCTATAGACTATAATTTATCTAGGCTATAAAATTTCCTAGCTATAGGCTATAAACCTTCCTATAATTCTTCCCTAGCTACTAACTAATATAACTACATTTCCCTCTACTTTAGTAGTAACTAACTATAGTCCTATCTATTATATCTTTAACCTACCTTAGAGTACTAACTACAGTTTCACTCTATTGCTATAGAACTATAATACCCTTATAAGAGCTGTTATCTAAACCTACCTAAGTCGAGCTAGGTTAATAAATCTACCCTGCCTAACCTCTTATACTTAAGTAGATTATAACTACCTATATAACACTTTACTTAACTTAGTACATAACTCCCTCTCACAACAACCACTCTCTACTAATTATAGGTTACCTACCATTCTACCTTCTCTTTAAACTCCACTAATACACCATATTTAGTTAGTATGCCCCCTAGTAGTTATGCTAGTATCTTTAATACTCCTAGTTATTTATTTATTAATATTAATAAGAAGTAGGATTATGTAATCTAAGTATCGGTCAATGCTTAACTAGTTACTAAAGAGTTTATAGATACTGAAATCCTATTCTATATTATCTATAATATAATAGGAACCCTTAACGAGAACTTATAAAAACTAGTCTACTAAGTATATTATAATAAACTACTAGGTAAGCCTATTAATATTACTATATCATCCATCTTTAACAGTAAGTAAGAACATAACCTTTATAAATCATTCAGGTGTACATACAACCACATTAAGCTTAAACTAAACATATATAGCTAGTACTTCTTCCTAGCTTAGATATTAGTATAAGATAGTAAGTAGTTTTATAACTATAAGAAGAATTATTTATTTTAAGATAGTTATAAGTATAATAATAATTATAAATATAGGATAGATTATCTAATATCACTAAGTACTAGACTCTATCCCTTAAATTAAGCTACTTAGTAGCATTATTAGATTATAGCCTATGCCTAAACTAGAAGATATATCTAGTATACATTAAATATAAGATATAACTAATATCCTACTAATAACTACACCTATTACTTAAATTCTAACTTTCTATTTTAATAGGTAAGACCTATATCTACCCTATTAGTAAGATGTATTAGATGAAGCTAGTACTGGACCTCTATTTTCTATAGGTATATTTATATCTAATCTATATATAATTATATAAGCTATAACCTAAACTAATATTTATTAATACTAAAGCTTTAAAGGTCCCTATACTTTATTATATATAATATTATCTTAACCTTACCTACTTTATAATTTCCCTAAAGGAGTTAGTGGGATACTAGATCTAATAGGGGGTACTACTTTAGCTATTAATTATAAGAGTATTAGCAGCTCCATCTACTACCCTCCTAAGCGCTAGGCTTTACCTACCTATTTTAAGTCTCCTCTAAAGCACTATTATAATAATATATTAAAGAGTATAGGCTCTAACTCGCCTAGCTTAATATATAATAGGGAGGATAGTTATAATAATAGTAATATAAGATTAATAGATAGTTCCTTAGTTAGTATACTAGATAAGAAGAAAAAGTCGAAGAATAGGGGTAAGAAGAAGCTTAATATTATATTAGTCTCTAATATAGGGATCCTAAAGGAATTAAAGCGCATAATTAGCATTAAGCCTAGAGAGGAAATTCTTAGTAGTATACTTAAGTCTAATTTAGTTAAACTAATATATATATAAAAACTAGCTTATTATACTAAGTAGAAGGGGGGAAACCCTTTTAATCCTATATTTAGAAATATTTTTACCCTTATTATCTACCTAGTTAGAGACTAAGCCCTATAGAAATATAGATATTATAATAGGGTTAGGAAGAATAATACTTATAATTAGTTTAGCTCTAATTATATTATTTACCTATTAGAAGAAATATTAATAATATCCTACACTAGCTACTACTATAGTAAATAGGCTAGTTATTACTTACTTAATATTAAGAATAAAAAGTAGGGTAAGGGGAAGGGTACTATACTAGTTAGGGGACTAAAGGCTAAAGGCTAGCGATCCTCTAGCTATAAATAGCCTATCTAATCCCTACTATTAGCTAGTTATAGTTCACTAAGTTAGTTAGCTATACAGTTCTCTAACTATATATAGTTAGGGATTAACTTAACTCTCTTAGAATCCTACATTAACCAGTATAGAGATAAGACCATAGATTAATATATTAAGATCTAGGAGGATGCAGCTATATAGATCCTAGCCCTAGCTAAGCTAGTGAGGCTTGTAGATAAGCAGGAGTAGTTATAAAAGAAGGTAGGAGGGTTGCTATAGGTTAGGCTGTTAATACCTAAGATAACATAGATCGCTTAGGGGTTATATTCTTAAACTATAATATAACTTTATTTAGTAGATAGTAAGAAAATAAGACTCTAATATACTACTATTAAGATATCTATATCTTTTATTAAAAATAAGTCCCCTTATATATAGAGCTAAAGATATCCTTTATTCTATCTACTACTTTCTTAACTACAGCTATAGTAGTAGTAAGTTAAGCTAAGTGCTACTCTAATATCCTAGGGTCTAGCATAGTTACTAAAAGCTTAAGCACTCCCTATATATAATGTATATATTCCTTAGCATTACACTAGTCCCTAGCCACCTTATACACTATTTTTTCATCCCTAAGAAGCTTTACTATAAAGTTAAATTATTTCTACTAGTAAGTATATATATAGTGTATAGTCTTATAGAGGCTTCACTTAAACTATTCTACTAAGTCTCTATCCTTAAAGTATTTAAAGATGAGATTATATTGTTTATTCTTAAGATTATATTATTATTACTTAATTTTATCTAATTATTATCTTAGGTTATATCCTACTACACTAACTCTAAAGTACTAAGAAAGTATATTATTTTAGAAGATCTCTTAGTTATACTTAATCTCCTATTCTTCCTACCCTACTATTATAAATATAAGAAAAGTAGTTCTAATATCTTAGATATTACTAGTGCTATCTAGGCTAAGGTTAGAGCTACTAGTCCTATACTTAGCTATAAGTATATATTAGTATATATCCCTTATATATATTAACTTATATTTACTTAGGTAGATAAGTACTTATAGACTAGATGGTTTCTATCTATACTTATAGTTTTAAAAGTAGTTAACTTAAGGGTTATTAGCAATTTATAGCCCCTATTATTATTATAACTATCTAAATCCATTATATAGTGTTAGGTATAAGGTAGGTAGCTAAAGGGTGTTAGATTAGGTATAGATTAGCATATATATATACTAGATTAAGAAAGTTAATAGCTCCTTTAAAGGAGTACTAGAGGAGATTTATAGTTATATCTAATAATAGGAAAGTCTATAATAAGTTATACATAGTATTAAGTATATAACTAGCTAAAATATATAAATTAGCTATTACAGTAGTCCTTTTAATAATAGTAATTCCTATTATATAGCTAATAAGGATAATAGCCTTTATCCTATTATCTATTACTATATTATAATTATATATTTTATCTAATTAATAAATTCCTACTAAATTATTAGTTAGTATTAAGAGAGTTTATTTTATATAACTAATTTCTTCTATTATTAATAAAGCCCTTAAGCTTTACCTCTATCCTATACCTATTATCCTTTCCTCTATATTCTCTCATCCTTACTTCTTATTCCTATTTTATAGTCTATTATACCTAATAATATATAAAGATAAGAGCACTAGGTAAGTATTAGTAGAGAGATCTAGTATTATAATATAGTAGATATAGTTAAAAGTAATAGTAAAATATAAGCTATTAATAGTTAGGTGAAGTATTTTATTAGTTATAATATTTAATATACTTAGGAGTAGGGATAATACTACTATAGGGTGGAGTTAGTATAAAGATAAAGGAAGGGTAGAAGACTTTATAGGAGAGCCTACTTATTAGAAAGGTAATAGGTTATAGAGTAAGTCTATATATTATATTAGAAGGTATGTACCCCCTCCCCCTTCCTCTACTAATAGGGGAGGACTTCCTTTTTATAGTTAATATATACCTATAGCTACTTAGCCTAATCCATATAAGTACTATAATATAGATAAGCTTAGCTTCTTATCTAGTCCTTTTAATATATAGCAGTTCTAATTAAATTAGGCTTTATAATATATTATATTATACCCTAAGCCTATATAATAATACTATTTATATCTATTATACTAAGCTTTATCTATATAAGTATTAATTATATTACCTCTATATTAGCTATATTTAGTTATAAGTTTAACTATACTCCTCTAGAAGCTTATATACCCTAATAACTATTATTTCTTAAATCCTAAGAGAAGATAAGAATATAATATACTTTATTAGCTATATTAACTTAAATAGGGAGCTTAGTTAATTTATCTTAACTACTAAGATAATATAGATTAATTATATATAGCTACTCTCTTTAATAACTTCTTAGGTATTACCTTATATATCTAGTTTTATATTTATATTATATATTTAGTAATAAGCTATCTTATTATAAAAACTATTATAACTTTAATTATATCTAGGCTAAGGCTATATTAACCTAGTTAAGAGTACTTATTAATAGTAGGGTTAATAGTAATATCTTAGTCTATAAAGACTATTTAGATAGTACTAGCCTCTATATACTAACCCTATAATAATTATATACTACCATTCTCTACTTACACTACTACCTATATAGTAAGTACTGCTTATATATAAATTATATATGGAATAGACTTATATATATACTTTAAGTGCTATAGCTATGTATTATAATTTTAGGCTAGGTATAAAGGAGGTATATATAAGCCTACTGTTTATCTACTATATACTAGAGTAGGGTACTAAGGAGTGGGGGGGTACCTTGCCCCTAGAGCTTCTATTATCTGTTCTTTATAACTACCTAGGTAGGGAGTAAGCTTTATATCTATATACTAGTGGTTCCTAGATCCTAAGCTACTATATATATAGCTTAGCTCAGCATTACCTACTACCTAATATTCAGATATTCAATATACCTGTGGTGGCTTAGCGATATAATTAAGCTTAATAGGTGCCCTAAGTATTACCCTTTATATATACTAGCTATATACACTGTATAGCTACACAGCCTATACCCGCTATAGGGCTTAAGCTTACTAGGCTGTATCTACGCACATTATTCGCTAACCTACCTATATAAGACTCCCCCCTTTATAGCTATTATAATAATAAGCCTAATCTTAGATAGTGCCTACTACTATAAATTAAATAGCTGAGGTATCGCCCTAATAACTAATATATCTAGTTAAAGTAACCCCTATTCGCTATACGATTATAACCTATGTAGCTATAGTAGGAGTTATAGACCTACCTTATATATATAATACGGTTATAAGAAGGGCGTTATCCTACTATAGTATAACTACTTATATATATATAAGCCCCCTCTAAATCCTATAGCTCCCTATACTATAGAGTGTAAGCTAGGTATAGTTGATACTAATTAGTAGTAGAACACTAAGGATAATAGTTAGGAGGGCCTAAAAGTTAGTAAGGCTAGCTAGTTATATATTAACAAGGATAATAGATTTAAGCCTCATTGTAGTAGTATATAAGAAATCTAATAATAATAATAATAATAATAATAAATATAATAATAACTATATACTTAAGATTAGGTATAGATATAAGGATACACTATCCTTATCTATATTATACTAAGGCTAATAATAGTAATAATATAGCTAACACTAAGTGTAGCTAATAGTTAGACTTAGCGCTATATATAGTTTATATTGTAGTATATATATCTATATAGATAATAGGACTTTATTAGGAATATACTTACTTAGGGCTTTCTATACTAGGAATTCAGTTATATACCCTTACTAGCCCTAGAGATATGAACTATCTCTAATATTATATAGAGTAGATATATAATTAAATCTTACTTAAGTTAAGTAATAGTAACCTATATCTCTAGGAGGTAGTTTAATCTTATTATCTCTATCCCTCTAGCTACTAAACATCCTTAGAAAATACCTATCCCCTACCCCTTTAAATTAAAGCTAGTTACCACAAGTACTCACAGTGTATATAATTAATCCTATATCTAATTATAGTATTATACTAAAGTAGCTAGTAGCTAATAGCATACTTATAATTCTAATAGTTAGATACCGTTACCCTATAGGCTACCTATAAACATCTACTCCCATACACCTTAGTAGTATATGAGAGTAATAAGGTAGAGCTAGAATATACTCGTGTAGATTCTATATATATACTGTGGGAGTGGTTATATATAGCGTATAGTGTCCTATATAATACTATACTTAAGGAGAGCTTTTAGTATTTCTTATATTTCTTTAACTATACTATCTACCCTATATAGCTAAGGCTTAATATACTATTATATATAATTATAATAGTTACTAATATATCGTTATTATACTTTAATAAGTTTAATAGCTAGTATATATTTTAAATTTACTAGAAACTATAATAACTAGTTAAGATACTATAAGGTAGAATAGATTATAAATATAATAGTATTTACTTCTTCTAGTATAGGCTAGAATTATATATTATTATTAATCTATTATAGGGTAAGTAAAATATCTATATAGCTATATCTATTAGGTACTTTATAAGATACTTTTACTTACTTAATAAAGTTTAATTAACTATATTATTAGAAGACCTTATGAAAAAAAAATTAGCTTTTACTTTATTATCCTTATAGTCTTAATATAATAGAGAAATAGTAATATATAACTTATAGATAGTTCTACTAGTAAGTATAGAAAACTATTAAACTTATACTAAAAGTTAAGTATAATACTAAATATTCTCTTATTAATATTAGTAATACTTAATTAGGATACTACTCTATTATTATTTAAAGGATATATTATATTGTGAAGTATTAAGCTATATTAATCTAAATAAAACTAGTAGTATTAAGAAATAAGATTATATAATTTAGACTTCTATATAGATCTCTTTACTTACTATTTATAAGGACCTTAGTGTTTTTTAGTATATCTATATTATCTAGATTAATAGTAGTAGACCTAGGTAGGTTTTATATAGTTAGTAATAGGTAAAGCTAATAGATAACTAAGAAGGGGTATAAGTATTTAGAAAGGATAGATATTAGGTTACTTAGGGATATTTAATTATATATAAGAGGTATAATATATAGAAGGTAGATAGAGACTTTCTAGTTAGGTAAGTCTTATCTTTATAGGTTTTAAGGTCTCTAAATTACTCTAAATACTGAATAATAAGTTAAACTTTAAGTGTATAGGGTATAAGATAGAGTAGGGAAGGAGCTAGCTATATACTAAGTCCCCTAGTATTAATATATACTAATCTATAGTTATAAAATTTTAGAGTATTTCTAACTATAAGTAATTACTTTAAGTTAGCTTATACTTTCTAACTATATTAGGTATATACCTTACTTAGGAAGTATAAATAGAATAGCTAAGGTAATACTAATACTAAGTAGTAGAGCTTAGGGATTAGAAGAGATAGCTGTAGTATCCTAGTTAAGAAAATCAATATTAGCTACTAGTCTATAAGTTAATTACTATTAGATAAGTACTTATCTAACTATCTATTACCCTTAAGCTTACCCTAGTAAGCTAGGATATCTATCCTAGTTATACTTAGTATCTAACTATAATAATTATCTTTAAAGATAACTTATACTACTTAACTTCTAACTTAAGGCTACTTAATAATTCCTATAAATATAATCTCTATAGAACTAACTTTAATAAAATACCTTCCTTCTTCTAGATTAAACTAATTATTTATATATCCTATATAGAAGTAGATATTAAGCTATATAATAGTTATAAGAAGTTAGCTATAATAGTTTAATTTAAAAAGCTTCCTAGTAAAATAAGCCTACCTTTACCTACTATACTTAAGCTAGTTATCCCTATAGGTATTAAGGCTAATAATATTATATCCTTCCTTATTAGTAATAATATTATTAGCTATCCTAAAGAACTTATTACCTTTACTATTAACCTAGTTTATAGTATAATAGAGATATCTTCCATCCTATTTAATAAGAAGTAGACTCTAGTATACCTTTATAAAATAAGTATTTCTATATTTTAGGGCTATATTAGCTATTAAAGTATTTTTATTATATAGATATATTCTATTATAACTATATTAAAGAATAGTATATCTTTACTCTATAATACCTAGACTAGCTTTCTAAAGGACATCCTAGATAGTATATTTTTAGGTTTCCTTATTAATAGAATAGTAATTATAAGAGAGTTATTACTAAGCTACCTTTATTATATAGCTAAGGCTAAAGCTTCTACTTAGCACACCACATTAGAGATTAAAGATATCTTAGCTTAGCTATATATTAAGGATATTATTACCCTTAATATATATAATACTATAAGTATATTACTATTATATAATTATTATTATAGCTAATAAACTTTAAGATAGTTAATAATATAACCCTTATTTACTATAAAGTAAAGTTTATTAATATAGGCTTTAAGGTATTATAGTGGATTTAGGGTTATAGTTATTTAATAGACTACTAGAGGTTAGATAGTAATAGGATCTTTAGTTTTCTTTTAGTTACTAAGATAGTAGAGTAGTAATAAAAAGCTAGTAGATATAGGACTTAGTTAGGCTATAGATATAGAATATTTCTATATAATAATAGTTAAATATAGGGTTTATTAGGAACCCTTAAAGCTATTAGGTACCTAATATAGTATACTACTTTAGCTCTATATTTATTAATAAGCTATACTAATACTTAAATCCTAGAGAAATTAGGACTTATATTTCCTTTTATAGCCCTATTCTAATTCTCTTATATCTAGTATAAGGACTGCTACTAGTAGATTAATAAGCTGGAGCTCCCTTATCTCTTAGTATTCTAGTACCTAACTTTTTTTTTTCCATCCACACTCCCTAAAACAATCCACAGCTAGTTTTTTCCATACACCTATTCATTTACCACTACCAATCATCTTCTCTTCTAACTACAATCTACTACCTTCTCTAAGATTTCACTAAGCTATATCTTAAACTATATAGTCTTTAGCTATATAATCTAGCAATAGCTAAGTCTAATAATGCGCCTACTGTGTGCTTGAATAATATTGCCTCCCTTATAGTTAATGAGGCCTAGAGTACTTAGAGCTATCGCGTTGTTGATATAGTTACTTATTCTAGTGATGCCTTGAAGCTGGAGGTACCTACTGACGACCACTTTACTCTTAAGAGCATTAATGTGGCTCTAGGTTAGGCCCTGGCAACAGATTATCCTCTCCTTGATCTCATTAGGCAGTTGAATACCACTCTTCGTCCGATCCACCGTTACATCACGATCGAGGGCAGGACTCTAAGAGTGGCGATCGAGGTTAGTCTACACACATAATCAGCCTGTCATTGATTAGGATCTGATATTTCATAGACGTTCCTGGCCATCAATCTGCTCCAGGACGGTTTCCAGGTTCTCGAGCTTGCCGGCGACATGGACGGAACACTACAATAGAGGAAGGAGAATCTTTAGGATGGCTGTTGTATCCTAGGTGCGGCTTTTTACATGATAGATAGCGTTGTTTAAGATGTTGTTTGTGCTGGATTAGGTGTTAGTGAGTGTGATAGTAATGAGGTAAGTGTGAATATATCTTTTATATTAAATAATAATCTAATACCTAAAAAGGACTAATATTATATCTAGAACTATAGTACTATCCTCTTTATTTAGGTAGTAGTGTTTAAGAAAGGGATCTTTACCCTCTAGGCTCTCTACTATTATATCTATAGCTAGTCTAACTTTAGTAGATAAAGCCTACTAGTCCTACTTATAAGGTCCTATATATAGATTAAGGTAATGAGTTAGACTGAAGTAGGAGTTATTTTAATAGGAGAATTATAGCTAACTTTAGGTAGCTAATATATTTTTTAGCTAGATTTAGATAGGAGTATAGCTAAAAGCCTATAAATAAATTAACTTCCTATAAAGAGTATTAGATCTTTCCTACTTTCCTAAACTATCCCCATTCCCCCTATATTATATAGAGCTATCTATTAAAGAGCTTTATATTTAAGCTAGCTCTATATTAGTAATATATAGATAGTATTAAGTACCCCTAGACTCCCCTTTCCCTTTATACTTTCTTTATTAAGGCTAGAAAGCTAGTTATAAATAAGTTAATTAGAATAGTATAAGTAATTTATAGTATAAGGTTATATATAGAATAGTCTCTTAGTTAGAATAGCTAAAAGATATATCTATTATAGTTAAGGTAATAACTATAAATAGGAGCTTAGTATAAGGAGGCTAGGAGTATAGCTTACTACTAGGACTCTATACTCTATTATTAGATAAGCTAATTACTATCTTTAAATATTCTATTAGGCTTATAACTAATTTAATAATAGATTACTAATTATAAGGGTATTATTTTAATATAGCTAAGACTTAGTGCTTAAAGATATATATAGTTATATAAAGGTTCTAAAGTTTTATAGGGTAGTATACTAAGTATTAATAGCCTAGAGACCTAAATAATAGTTTCAATGTCCCCTTATATTTTTTTTTTATAGTTTTCCTTAGAACATTATACTCTCTTACCTTAGCCCTAAGCCCTCGTTTACTACCTACTTAGCTAGTTATATTATATTTAAAGCTTCTAGAGCGAGTACCCTAGCTTAATTAAAGGTTATTAATATTTTTCCATCTAAACGTTTATTAATCAAGTACTTTATTATTATATCACAGCTACTATAGTTTAGTTAACCTATCGTTTATAATATACCTAATTAATTCCTTAGCCTTATTAGGTTATTTTTTCCATCAATCATTAGCAGACCCATTTAACCCTAAACTAGGTACTGTTGCTGCTTATTAGGTTGTAGGTGGTCTGTGCACGACAACCAATCTAGGGCATCATTGTCAGAAGTGCAAAGATTAATGAAGCCCACATACTGCTGTACCATCCTTTACATCGTTTTCCGTTTCCGACACTCTCCCTTTAATCGAAGGTGTCCCCTACAACTAAGGACTCATTATTGATAGTCTTTGTTATCCCGCTCTATCTGCTGTGGCTGGATGTTCACAACCTTCTGTAAATCACTGTTTGTTCTGTTTCTCTCAGAGCCATTCGCTCACCCCGTGCATTCTATCATCAAGTCTGTTTAGTACTTTCCTAGCGATAGATTCTTATAAAACACAATCTAAGCGCAAGGTATCCATATTTAAGTCAACCTCAAGCAGCAAGCTATATAGTAAGCAACTCGTCACCACTGCATCATATACTGGTTAGTAAACCGACACTGAAACTCCTGTACACACTGTCACACTAATAGACACCACCTCTATTTAGCTATTTACTACTGTTACCTTCTATATACACTGTTATTATATAATAGTCACTGATTTAGTTATAGGAGTGGATAAGATTAAGTAAGAGCTTATAGTGGGTATTCCTAAAGTTGCACCTAGTATAGCTGGCTTAGTGGAGTTTCCTTATAAATTAGACGATTTAGACTTAGACTATAAACGCGACCTATATCTATCTATAAGCCTGGTGTCCTCTATAGCAGATCTTCCACCCCTGTCAGAGCTCGGTGTCATGGATAAGATAAAGATGCCTGGTAAGAAAGGGAAGAGCATGAATATATCGCTTAGTCCGCGAGGTTAGTTGTTTGTTATAACTGAAATTCACTCATTTGATTAACATGACTTTCCCAGCTCCAACGCCACCACACGCTCTCCATTTGAAGCCCGATCGCGAATCTATGCTCCTAGTTGAGTCTTATATCGAGGATGAAGACACCGGATCCGGTTCGGTGTCCTAATCTGCTGTGAGAACCAGTTCCAATTTATTCAGTAGTATCGCTCCCGGCTCTCCTCGCTAGACAGATTCCGTTAACGATAACCCGTTGTCCTTGTTCCCTGCTGAAGTATTTAATACTCTGTTAAGGACCAATGCCTTCGGAACACCTGCGCTATTTGGCGATCGTCGACCTGTATTCTCCCTTATGATAGATGAGTAGCTGTCCCTATTCGGGAATGTACCCCCTGTACCGTCTGCCATGGGATATATACTATATGTCGCGTCTATCGACTCCATCGCGTCCGCGCCGCCTATAAAGAAACGCTAAGTGTACTCTGCTTCGGATGCAGGACTTAAGTCTATAGTCACCACTGCACTGGACAACAGTTAACGAACGGGGCTTCTTATTAAGGCTGGCACGAAAATGGTTAAGGATATCTTGGATTGTCTCTGTGGGATTAGCGATGAATATGAAAGTAACAGGGAGTACTTTCGCGGCGAGCTGTGGCTGGTGGTGTTGAGGCTAATTCAGTAAATGGAGGCACGTTGTGAGGATCGTTACATTTTGAAGGTTATGGCGGCGAGAGAGAAGGTAGAGAAGTGACCCGCCGCGAGTCCCGACCAGTGCCGATGTGGCCGGTCATTCATCTGCATCATCCGAGCCAGCGTAATCTGAGCCGGATTAGTACCAATCAGATACTCATTAGTGCACGCTGTTGTCTAAATGACTGTCTCGAGAATCCTCTCGTTGTATCTAACGCCGTCTGTATTTTATTCGCTACACATTCTCATACCCAGTCCGTTCAACAGACAGTCATGACTATAGGCATCAATGTGTGGGATTTAGATGAAAACTCCTAAAGTAAGTCAGTCACGTTGCCGAAGACTGTGGCCGAAATAGATTAATGACACAGCTAAGTTATATCTCATACATGGAGTTCAACAAATATGTAGCTCCGGAACATTCTTATATTCGCAGCACTGTCCTGTGATCATCTTCTTAACTGTCAGAGGGCCCGCGAACTATATAAATCAACACTACTGTAGACACCACTGACCAACATGACACGGGTTCGAGATTGTGAAACTGAGCGTTGATGGCGTGGAGATGTGAACAAAGCACCCGATATCATGGAATGAGTTATAAGCTAACGATGTCTTTGCTGCGAGCCTCAACATCAACACATCTATATGAAAGCCTATTAGACTGAATGAATTTCTTATGATATTGTAAATATTGCCTATAGATACGGGGCTGGATACACATGTTTCTTGATCAACATGGATTGTCAGTCATTGACGATGCCTCCAGACTCTAGCACTAATAACTGGATATTAAAAAGTGTTGTATTGGAAACACACGCCTAATTCCAAACATGTTTTCCTGTATTGAATCATATGAAATTGATATTGTGTATGTTCGTATGTACATAGGGCCGCTCGCAAATCTCCCGAAATGAATGCATAAACACGAGTAGCTGCAGTGGCCCGCGTTAACTGTGATCTCGAATCGCATGACTCTTAGGTCTGGGTATTAGAACTTGCCCACACTCGCAATGGATTAGCACTCAAAGCCCCTCAGCGACAGGACTACAGCAACCTATATCACTTAGTCAATGATTATATGACGCCTTGTTCTCAAGATAGATAAGCATAGTTATAAGGTGTGGTGGAGAGTTTGAAGAGAACACCTGTTAGTGAGGGAGAAATCTGATCACTGAGAATTGGGAACCGCCCCCCCCCCGCCTTGACACCAGCTGCCTCGAGTACCAACCAATGCTGACTGGGGCATCAAGTTTTGGGTGACTCAGGGCACCAGAACAGGGGTTCCCAATCCCTCATAGAGGTCCACAAACCCTTAAAACTCGCCGACAGCAGTCAAGGTCAACAACTGATCCAACAACAACAACCTTCACTCTTACGTGTTGCTCGGATCCTCGACCACTCGTGACCGTCTTTCAAAGGTGAATCATTTATCCGCCCATAACAACAATCTTCTATTAATATACAAGAGGTAAGCAGAAATAGATTAACACTAACATCACACCCTATTCAAAGCTTCCCCAATCCTTCCTATTTAAAATCACTCCGTTTGCAACTATTGTAGAGACGATAAACGTTTCCCTGTGCAATAAAAACCTAAAACCCTGAAAGAGCATTAATTAAAATTTAACCAGAACCACTAAAGTATTTAGATTGAGAGCGAGGAGTGATTAACGTAGGAGCGAGCTATACTATGGTGTCCCCGATCGAAAGTAATGGCGCTGTAAATTCCGGATCGCCTACCCCTAATTTACACTACAAAGGCACTAAACGAGACCGAGGGACGAGTATAATTGCCGACGAGACCTCCCCTACAAAGAGACATTTAATCGACTACACAACCCCGAGAATAGATCTAGAGAGTATCATATTCTCAGGTTAGAGAAACAACCGTCTTATACAAGCCCCATTAGATATATTCTTAGACCCTAAACTTCTTAATAGACACTATCTAGGGTAGTATAACTATTTGAAATTTAGGAAGTGGTTGGAGAGGTATATAGGCATCTTAAGAGAAGCTAACATATATATCACCGTTCTCGACAATGAGGGGACGCTGAGGGAATAGGATATCTTACTAAACGAGAATTTTTGCTATATCCTGATTAGTATTTCTGACAGGGTCCTCTGTCCTGAGCAGGACCTGCTTCGGGGAAATATGCTTACTATTAAAGAAGCTTCATCAGTCTACAAAGTTTTATTAGGCAGGAGTGATGATACTGCAACAGCTAACTTACTAAATCTAATAGGACCATGCAAATCAGTATTACCCGAATCAGAAGACACAGCACCGCCCGAGCATGAATAGATGGTTGTTGGTAATGAACAACCAGTCCTATTCAGACGAACACGAACGCCTGGTACGATAGATAGCAACGATATCAGCACCGCCGAAGTTCTAATACACAATAAGGAACAGCTACCAACACTCCTGCGGAAGGTGACTAGCACTAGCGATCCTGACTTAGTGGTAGCTATAAGGGACGAGGCAGACGCAGACAAGCAACTCTCCAGCATCGAGGCTAAGGCTCTCCTAAACCACCTGAAGTTTTTCAATATAACCATAGGCTACAGCAATAAGTATACAGTGAAAAACTTCAACGCTGATCTTACCTTCTAGCAAACACACTGTTGCTATGAAATGTTTATAGCCCTACTTATAAATAGTATGAATGGTTTCTGTATTAGAATAGATGCTGATATTGGAAACCTTACCCTGATACTGCTCTATATCTATACTAGAAATGCTCTTATCTATCTTAAGGACGCTGTTACCGGGGAGTGGAGGGTAGGTATACCGAATGCTTATCTACTATAATATAATAAGGATCTATACTAGCAATGTCTAATATAGGATAGATATATAGTTATATATCTATATGTTTATAAGTTGGATTCCCGCGCTGTTTTATAATATATATTAAATTCCCTATCTCTTATTATTATTCTACTTAGTTTAGAGGCTACCTAGTGTTATAAGATCGTAAGGGTCTATCTAGATTTTAGGACTAGATGATAAGGCTTGAAGTTCTACTTCTACTTTAACGAGAAGCTAGCTATAAACGACTCTAAGTTAAATACTAAGAATTCAAATAATGTGTGGGTGTTGGAGGATATGTCTAGGATCTATAAAGCAGGTATTGGCGAGGGGGGTAATACACTGGAAGACTTAATGTGTAGGATAAGTGGAACAAGTAAGGACGTCTTCATAGTAAGCTCTCTTATCATAAAGTAGCTGGGGGGGCTATTTAGGTCTTAAGGGGTAGTGGAATAGTAAACTGTGCCTTTTCTAGCAGGTGTGATTTTTATATATAAGTTCTAGAAATATTAAGGTATAAGTAATAAAATAGATATAGAGTTATTTGAACTTCTATGTAGTATTAGTAAGTATATATATTATCTAGTAACGCTATTCCTTATAAGTAGCACTATAATTGAGGGGGGGCTGGTTGTATAGAGAAGCCTGTGTTAGTACTACCTTAACTAATAGCACACATAGGGTTAGAGCGGGATAAAGGGAAGAATGCTATAAATAAGTAGTATAGACCTAGAGGAGGTACTTATACAGTTCAATACTATCTAGAAGCATTATAGATAATTATTATATAACCTTGCTAATAGGAGTATATCGGTCGAAAAAGTAAGGCAGTAGGCGGATCGGATCCAAATGTACTTGAATCCATATATTATAGCTTCCCGACACCCTTAACAATCATGCGGGAGTATTCATCACAGCCTATTATACTACAACATTAAAGATATCTAGATTGTTAGTAGAGTTAACGATAAGATATACGATATTAGAAATAGTCTTATTGCTTCCATGGACACTATCGTCCAGAATGAGCTAAAGATGAAGACGATAAATTAGGAAGGGGACAAGGACGACGCGGACAGGATGGGATAGGATGTTGGCGAACCAATGCCGACTTTCCGCGACATTATCGAAACGTTTAATGAAAAGAAAACAGACAAGGTCTACGTCTCACTCTCACGCGCTTCTATGTACCTATACGTGGCAGTTTTGGAGAACATGAAAGGATTCCCTCGGGAGATGTTTATCTCCAACGACTATTAAGATATCCTAGTCTATGTGCAACGGAGGTTGCGCATTGGATTAATGATAAGAGACGAGATAATTAAGTTATTCACTAATTGGGAATTCTTCGGGTTCAGGGACTCCCTCAACAACAATAGCCTGAAACTTCAGAAGCTGAAGGATTTGATCTTCCAGGGTATCAAGGATGGCAAGCCGGGAACAGCACCCAGAGTCACGCACGCCATTGTATATCACATCCACGGTTTGAGTGCATGCTTGACCTTCTTCTTCTTACTCCTGGACCCAGAGCTCTGCGACCTTGTTGAACCGATACTGATCGCTCCCGATGTGGGTAAAAGGGAGAGACAAAGGCTCTTTTCTTACATGAACCGGGATTGCAAACTAGGCGATCGCGTCAGACTCCTGATCACGGTGACGGGTATCGTAGTACATGGCTTCGACGTTCAGGAGGTGGACAACATATGGTTCACGGAGATCCCGACGCTTTTAGAGTTCCAACAGGCTATCGAGCATACGAAGCGATCCGGTCAGGAAATGGCCCTTAATACCGTCAGAATGTATGATGAGTCGAACCGAGTTGAGAAGTATGCGTTTGAGGAGTTGACGAGCAAACTTCACATCGCAGAGTTGCTTTACAGTGACAACTCAGCGACCATCATATGAGCTAGCATGGAGCTAAGGCAGTCAGTCTCCTACTCAAATCAAACACTGTATATTTTTGTCTCTTTGTGATGAGCTTAATGGTACCTAGTGATAATAGGACTTTAAGTAATGGAATAAATTAGTGTATAAATGTAATAGATTCACTTATATAAAGGAAGAAAGACTAGCTGACAAGTTCGTGTCAGTCGATCATACTTAAAAATCACATTAACTTCCGATTCATAGTTACTTTATAGTAAAACGGTAATCAGAAGTGAAGTATATAGTAGAAACCATGTACGAATATCAAGAGCCTAGGCCCGTGATATTATATATCCATCACTTCTTATAATTTAGAATGTGATAAGAGGAATAAGGATAATTTTAAAATCTTATTTATTCTAGTAGCATAATATGTGGGACATGCATATCTGATTAAGAGTACACTAACCCTAAGCACATCGACTCATGAGTGTGACTTCAACGGGAATACATAATAACACAGTAATCGATAGATATATAAACAAGCCTAACTGTCATTCTATCCTAAATCTACTCTATCTCTATGTTCAGCTCCACCGTTATTCACCACCTTAACTAAGTAATAGAAGCAAGCCTTATACACCCCTTCTATCTTCCTAAACAGCTATATTATTAGTAGCTATAGTAAGCTATAATAATAATCTTTATTATCTAAATATTCCTTATTAAAACCTATAAGGATATATAGAATACTTTCTACTATATCCTCTAGGTAGTTAATAAAGAGCTCTATAAGACTAGCTTTATAGAGCTCTATAGGCACTATATAGTTAATTTTATTCTCCTAGATTAATAGGGCAGTTATACTATATATTATAAGACTATCTATACTTTTTAATTATTAGAAAGTATTATAGTTAGTTAATTAAGCGCTATCTAGATATATAATACTAGAAAAAGGGTTAGGAGGACTAGTAGACTAAGTAGATAGGGTAGTATAGTAGCTAATAAATAGTACTATAATATTTTTTAGTATAGTTAAAGATAGTTTAAGGATAGATTTATTATTAATTAGGCTATTATTACTCTTAGTGTTAGTAGGCTTTATTAGAGATATAGAGCTATCCCTATTAGTTTTATTACTAGTTATATACCTAGTATACTAATTAGTAATCTATATAATAGATAGGAGCTCTATAGGGTATTCTAATTAGGTAAGTTAGCTAACCTAGTATAGGAAATAGAGTAAAGGGGGTAGGGTAACTTATTAGTAGGCTTTAGTACTATAGGTTTACTATAAGAGGCTTTATATTTTCTAGTATAAGCTTTCTCTAGTTCCTGTAACCTTGCCTACATTTACTCCTATAGGGGTAATATAGTAGTATTTAGCCTATAGCTAATAGACTAAGTAGAAGTTATAAGTATAGTTATAATTATAGCCTTAGATATAAAAGCCTATATACTTTTATTATCTAGTACCTTACTACTATAAGCATTAATCATCTTCTACTTAAGCTTCTATTTTATACTAGAATATAGATCTATTTAGAAATATTAATAAAACTATTAGTGCTTAAGTAGGGGGGTTTATACTAAGCTTTATAGGTATTAAGAGATTAAATAGTACTATACTATACCTTATAGTGTTAGCCTCTACTACATCCTTCCTAGTAATAGATAGTAGTATTATTATATTAGAATAGTTATCCTCTATATAATTTATACCTAGAATATACCTATTTATATAATAGATAGGGTTTTCTTAAAACTTAATATTAACCATAGTTAAATCTATACTTAATTAGTATATACTATATAATAATAAAGTTAAAAAGGAAGTAATATTATTAGGATATAGAGGTAGGATCTATTTATATTATTAAAGGGGCTATAAAAGAAAAGTAATATATATTATAGCACTATAATAGGTATAGGTATAGATAGTACTTACTATATAACCTACTACTTATTATGATTATATATTAGTAGGTATTGTGATTTAATATATTTTTAGGGTTTATTACTAGGAATAGTAAAGATTAATCCTATAGTTAAATACTAAGATAGTTAGTAGTAATTAATAGTTGATAGTAGAGGGAATAATTAAGTATTAGTTAAGGTAGGATTAAGGCTAGGTAATAAAGAGGTATAGGGATAAGAGTAGCTAAGGTGTGGGTGCTAGGTGCCTATGTGCTTAAAAGATACAGCGTTCAGTGGGTAAGCCTTAAATAATAGAATCTAGGGTACTAAGTCGGACTCTAATTAGTTTAGAGTATATAGAGATTAACTAATTTAGCCTATAAAGGGGGTAGGTAGAAGGAATAGCTTGTCTACCTAAGCACTTTCCTTATAACAACTAGCCTATTAACTTCCTTTCCTCCTCTTCTTCCTTACCCATTCCTTAAACCGATATCCTCTACTTATCCTACTATCCTATATTATTAATTAGACTTATATACCGCTCCTTAGCTAGGTATCTAATACAGTAGATAAGACTCACACAAGTTATATTATACCTTTCTTAATACATACTAGACTCTACTGTAGGTATCTAACGATATATAAATAGTACTATACTAATTAATAGATAATGCACTGCTTTAACTAACTTAAGTAAACTGCTCATCATTAGTAGCCTAGATTTAGTCCCCCTTAACTAGTACTGAATAGAGAGATTTCTAGTAGTATATTTATTATATAGTATATTTACTCCTCCTATCTATCTAACATTATTAAGCCACTTAGTTCTAAGAATATAAGAGGAAATATAGTACCCTATCTTAGTAATATAGGATAAGTTAACAATGACTTATCTAACAGCCTTATAATAGATTCTACTATAAAGAATAAACAAACTAATATCATCCTTAGGCTCTAATCCACAGCTACTAAATCTAAGGCCCTCTCCTCTATAGGATTAAGGGGCATAGGAGGCAATGCAACTCCTCCAGTTACTAATAGTTTATATATTTCAAACTAGGTATAGTATCTAGAGAGGATTATATTACCCTAATAAGTGAAACTGATGCTTATTTGATACCCTAGGATGCTACCAGCAACCTTCCTACCACTTCATCTAAATTTGCCCCACTTAGTGTCTCCAGTGACCCTGTTCTGCTCTTATCTAGCTTGGATGATCTAGGAAAGCTATTAGGTATAGGCTTAACACTAGAACACGACTAAGATACTGGCGATAACCCCCCTAGGCTAGACTCTGCTCAGTTAAGCTCTTAGACTAGCTAAGAGGGATAGGACAACAAAGAGCGCAATCACAAGAAGAAGAAGAAGAGCTATTCTAGGAAGAGTGGCCACAGTAAGAAGCGCGATCACAAGAAGGAGAAGAAGAAGAGCTATTCTAGGAAGAGTGGCCACAGTAAGAAGCGCGATTATAAGAAGGAGAGCAGCCCTAAGAAGCGAGATTACAGGAAGAAGCACAATTATAAAAAGGAGAGCAGCCCTAAGAAGTGAGATTATAGGAAGAAGCGCAATTATAAGAAGAGTAACCTTAAGGAGAATAACAATGTGTCCCTTCCCTATTAGCTATAGAATAGAGATATAGGTATTAGTATAGGAAATAGCTATATATTAATAGGAGTAACTAAATAAAGCTAGAAATATTTTTAGTTTAATAAGGAGTAATTATATTTATTTCCTAATAGTTAGGGCTATATTACTACTTATTTTAAAAACCTATACTAATAATAAATAGGTGATAACTAGTTTAGTTTAGATATTAGTAAGATAAAGAGATATAAATCTTAGAATATATACTTAGCTTTATTTTAGAGTATACCTAATACTACACTAGCTAGATAGAGGTATTAAATCGCACTAATATAATCCCTTATTAATAGTTAGAATATAATAAAGTATATGCTAGTGCCTACTTATACCAACGTAGGCTATAGCGACGAGGATGCTAGGATGACTAGAATCGACTTTATTATAGGAAAGATGAAGGCCTCGCTCATGGACTTGGCTAAATCCTAGGTACTGACCTGTACGGATTAGGACCTGGACGGCACAGCCCGGGAGTGTCTTTCCTATGCCGCTGATGTGATCTAGAGGAACTTTTAGCGGCATTGATCAGCTTCCTGCATTGATGCTCGCTTAATGATCCCGTTTAGTTGATCACAACTGTGAGTTGGAGTATCGCATTATGATTTAATATTGAGATGGCTGATGCTAGCGGCCACATGAGTACTTGTCTGTGTTTAGGGATATTGTTTTAGTGCTCGTCTCTATTGCATTAGTGAGCAGTGGCTTGATTTTAGGGGAATATTTGCCTATGGGACAATCCTGTCCCTACCTTTTTTTTTTTCAGAAAGTGTCTTACCTGTGGTTATGCATTAGGACATGGTGTGGTATAACATGATAGGGTTTGCGAGTGTAATTATCACAGCCGTGGATCATTACAACAGTAGCCACATTGCTCGAGATTTCTTAATTAGCAATACCATCTAGTCAACCAGTGATGGACCAGTGAAAAGCTAACACCATCTCATTCTAAAAGCTCTTTCTACTGTAGCTAATTCGTGTGATCACTGTCTCGCTGGAGGCAGGCTATACGAATCTACCCCTATAGTACTATTATTAGGACTCCTCTTACTAGATCGAGATTCTTCTAATGTCGTCAGCAACAAGTTCGAGAAAGTAGAGTCTGTGTTAACACTTGGCGTTAGGTGGACCCTTGTTAATGGTTGAGAGATTAAGGTCTAATAATTTCTTATATTACTGCCCGCACTCTTCAAGCTGTGTCTGATTTTGTGTTTAGCTAGGCGGCGGGCTAAGGGTGGTAGGACCTCTGCCTTTTCTTCGTGACCAAGCACATGTGGTCGGGGACCGCTATGTATAGCAAGTAAAAGCGGAAGATCTTCAAATAGAACAGCCTATAGAACGGTCTTGACCTAACATCAGCCCAACATTATCCTATCATCAGGGCACCTTATCAGTTAATAGCCCGCCTCATAGTTTCCCCATTCCACTTTGTCATTGCTCACTGTCATAGCATCACATCCTTCCATCGCAACTGTAATGACATGTAGCTGCCGGACTTCTAGGGCTAGCAATATGGGCCTGTCCACTGGATACCTGCCCTAGTGGACAGGTGCACATCAAGCAGATAGGCTCCGCTTCTCCATCTAGACAATCTACATTAAATCAACTCTACCTCTATTCTCACCCTATCCTACACTATTTCACCTATATATTAAGTTAAGCCTTATCCTCTATTCTATATTCTTATATATTAATTATTAATTTATAATCTACACTAGGAAACATACTATACTATACACCTCCTATCTATTTATTAATAAGTAGTAACTTATTATAATAATAGTATAGCCTATAGACCTACCACAGTAGTTTAATAATAAGAAGTTTAATTTAGTTTATAATTAAATTAACAAGGTTAATAAGTAATTACTTAAGACGAAAGAATTTATTCACACCCTTATAGGGTTAGGGTACTATAGTAGGGAAAGGGCTTATATAGGTAAGTAGCTTAGTAATATCTTTTATAT
The DNA here is from genome assembly GCA_000800745.1 of Diaporthe longicolla. Classification (NCBI taxonomy): domain Eukaryota; kingdom Fungi; phylum Ascomycota; class Sordariomycetes; order Diaporthales; family Diaporthaceae; genus Diaporthe; species Diaporthe longicolla. Next base: position 739,187 of record JUJX01000003.1, read on the forward strand.
TATTAGTAAAGTTTAGAATAGGATTAATACTAAACTTTAGAAGTATAGGTATATTTATATAATACTATCCGATTATAAGTATCTAATATTAATAATAATAAATATAGGAACAGTCACTCTTAGTAGGAATTCCTAAGCCTTTAAGTATTAGTTAAAGAGCTCTATATAGGTCTTATCCCACAGGATATTCTAGATAAGTTTTATCTAGAACTACTAATATATATAAAACTTAGTAATAGTTACATAAACTCCTATTATCCTAGGGGAAGATCTATATTATAAGTAATTAACTTCCTAGTTAAGTGTACTAACTAGTAGTATTAGAGTAGGTCCCCCTAGTGTAACACGATCATTAATTAACCACTACCTATATACTATAATTAGGCCCCTCTAAATACACCTTATTAGCACCCTATACTAAGTTAAATTCTTAATAAGGATTTTTCTAAAGGTTAGTAGGCTTAGGCTAGCACTAATAGTTAAACATATTACATTTAAGATCTAGAATACCTTAGATTTAGTCCTAAAAGCTACATTAATCCTACAAACTATAGATCTAGTTACTAGGATATATAGCTATATAGGATAGCCTAGGGATTTAATATAGATATATATATAGATAGGGGTTTTAGGCCTTAAACACAAACTAGAGCTATTAGGGCATAATATATAAACTAGGATTTAGATATACCTAACTGCTACTATAGTATAGGTTAGGCTATACTATTTTATAGTAGAGATAATATAGACTCTGTAATAAACTTATTAATATGAGGCTAATTAGCTAGTTAGTATAGTTATTCTGTTTATCTAGTGGCTTTAGTAGAGGCCCTGCCTTTCACAGGTATTAGAACAGGGCATAGCTTAAATATATCCTTAAACCACACGATGTACCCATTCCATGCTAGCAGGGATAACATGCTACCCTTGCCGGTACAGACTGCACCACATGACCGCGAGATCGCTAAAGATAAGAGGCCCAATAGCGAGAGCGGAGAGAGCTCTGACAATGAAAGGAGTGAGAGCCCTATCAGCGAGAGCGCTGAGAGTATAAGCGGTCACGACGGTGCGGGTTTAAGCGGTGAGGGTAACTCTGTCCGACTAGATAGCACATCGAAACCAATAACACAGGATCTGCGAAGCGTGAACGAGAGCTCTGATAACGGCGACGTCTTATTGAATCTAGACCCCAGCGCTCCTGATCCCTATAGTATACGGTCTACACAGCCTAATATTTCAGACATTGTATTCGCTAATATAGTACTACTAACACAATTAGGCTCTGTACAGCGATAGATCTATATATTTAAGATATAGTTAAATTAGCTTAGGTATAAGATTAAGGTGGGCCTTATAGTAGTATCCTAATAGTTTACTTAAGACTTTATAAATTCTATAAAGGTGGAGATATAGTAAGGTTACTAGACTATCTATCTATTTCTTATCTACTTACTATTCTAAGAGGATATTAAGGGAACTATAATTATAGAGGCCTAGGAGAAGATAGAGGGATAGGGTTCTACTATATCTATTAATAGTAAGCATATAGGTTTGTAGAGCTTTATTACTATATAAGGAGTCCTTAGTTTAGAAAACTAGAAGATCCTACTACTAGTGCCTAGTTATAGGAATAGGAGATACTTAAGATTAGATTATCTCTATATCTAGGTATATCCTAATGCTCTTAATATACCTAATTATCAATATATTAATAATTACCTAGTTAAGACTAAGCCTATCTTAGTATTCTATCTAGATAATAGTTAGTCCTATAGCTTAATAGCTATAGTTATTAGCAATATAGAAAGCTTTCTTATATATTAGTAGTACTCTAATAGCTACACCTTGCTAGAAAATATCCTGCTAGAAGATTTAATAAGGGATAAGGTTCCTAATAAAGTCTAGAATACTACTTTATAGAGATTTAACCTTAGTGTTATCTAGTATAAAGACTATAATAAGATCTATACATTCTTCTATAGTAAGTTTAGATTATATAATTATATTAAGAAGAGGGCTATATAAGCAACTCCCCTATTAGCTTAACTACTAGCATATAAGGATACCCCTATAAATAAAACCTATAGGGATAACAGCTTAGTCTAGCAATAGGCTTCCCCTAATATAAGACCTTAACAGACCCTATATATTAGAGAGGGTATAAATAATAATTCCTTAAGTATAAAAAGCTATATTAATAGAGGAAATTTACTAGCTATACTAGCCTTTTCAGCTTAGTAATAGGCTTCCCTTAATATAGGACCTTAACAGACTCCAGTACTACTACCTTATAATTTTCCTTAATAAAACAAGACCCTATTGTTTTATTACCCTAAACACTATTGTTTTAAGGATGTTGTTCTAGAAAGCCTAGATCTAAGGGCTAACTCGCCCAGCTTCAGTGATTCCTAGGAGCTAGGTGTGGATTGCAATGCTAGATATTCAGCTCTATCTAACCCGACTAATACTAATCAGCAAGTAGGGGCAGTCATTCGTTCTACCGCGCGTGTGGCTAAGTCAACCGTTCGTTCTACCGCGCGTGTGACCAGGCCAACCATTCCTTCTACTGCGCGTGTTACTAGGTCGCAGACTGTCAACCACAGGCGACAATCAGCAGGATCAGACACAAGATAAGCTATATCAGAGACTCAATCTAACAACAAGGATGATCAACGATGTGACAGCTCTTGCCCTTTTATATATAGATACTAGTTATTATAAGTATAATAGTCTTAACTTAAGTTAATCCTAAATACATCTAATAACACCTAATCGCAGTCCTATATTACTTATAGTAGTTTTAAGGTAACTTATCAGGCAGGTGGATAGACCGATAGCATAGTATAGTACACACTCTATTATAGTCTATACCATATATATATTATTAAAGAGAAGCACTATTTATATTAGTTACTTATAGAGACTATTATATTATAATTAGGAGCGTAGCTAGTTAGAGTATATATAAGCTATAGTACTTAGTAAGATAACTAATAATATTCCCTAGGTATATAAGTCTCTACTACTATAACTAGACTATTATATATTAATCTAATATATAACTTATATCTAGAATTTTAGTATAGTTATAGTTTTACTAACATAATTTAGAAGCTAAATAGGATTAATAACTTATACTTTTTAAGGGTCTAGTGCTACTATAATAACTAGTAGTCTAATAGGAGTTGTAATTATAGCTCTAGCCGGGATAGAAGGGGCCCTATAAATTAATTTTAATATACCTATTACTAATTTCTAATTACTCTTAAGAAAGAATAAACATATTTAGTTAGGAACTTAGAAATCCTTAGCTAATACTTTTTAGTCTAGCCTTCTATTTTTTCTAATAGCTCGTTCCTCCTCTTACTTAAGGTAACTTCGCCTCCCTCTACAGCTATATCTCCACATCCCCTCCTTATATAGTATAGTTCTATCACTAACCTTAATCTTCTCCTAATCTAATATCCCTCTAATCATTAACTTATTTAACTAGCCTAAAATCCTCACTATTATTACCTAAACCCCACCCTAATACATAGAGTAAGTACCTATACTCTATCTCTATCCAACTTCTATATCTACCTAACCGCCTTCCCTATTCTATAATATAACCTCACACATAAGCTTATTAAAATAAAGCTATATTATACTACTATTCTTCTTAAGGACTAGTATAACACTAATAAGTTTAAAGAAGTATATAAGAAAATCTAAGAGTATTAAGAGTATATTTTAAAGATCCCACCCCTTACTTTATAAGTCTAGTTAGTAAATAATAGGGATTTAGCTAAGATCTAAAAGAAGATTAAGAAGGTCTTTAAAGGTATCTATAGTATATAGGATATTATCTTTAATACACTATATAATAGAGTATTAGTATAAAGTCCTTTCCCTAATCTTAGAACAATTTTACTAGGAATTATAGTTAATATAATATAGGGTATAGTAACTATATAGGTATCTATACCTTCCCTAGAGTCCTATATATTACTAATACTTTTTATCTACTTAATACTATCCTAGGTAGCTTTATTAATATATATAAATATAACTAAGTAAACTTTCTAATATATATTAGAGAGTTAGTTATAGCCCGCGCTAGTAAAGCTTCGACTTCTATAGATTATATAGGTGTCTCTCCCTAGACTTTAAAGCGTAAGCCTCTTCCTATCTATTATATATATATATAGAGCACTAACCCTTTTCCTAAGAGATTAACACTAAGTCTTAAATATAGTTGCTATTAATACTTAAATAGTGTCTTACTTAATAAAGTAGGAGTATAATTTAGCTAATAATATAAAGAGTGACTTTACTAGGAGTATCCTAGGTAAGCAGCCCCCTTATAAGCACCCTAGAAACTTAAGGTACCTAGTATTAGTCCTAGAGAAAACTTAGGGTATTAAGTCTATATCTACTACTCTATTTAATTCTATATCTCTATATATTAGTAGTTACTCTAGGGCATTTATTGCGCATCTAATTTAAACACACCTCCTAACGAATTTACTTACTTCCTATAAACTCACAGCCGCCTATATAATTAATATCTAGATCAGATAGATTCAGCTATAGCTTAATCAATCTATTAGGGTTATTATAGTATACCTTAATAACGATAATTTTATTTAGAAAGTCTATTTAGCTATTAATAATAGTAAGTTTACTATCCCTTTCTAGGTATTATATTATCTAATATATAGTAGAGGCTTTAGTATAAGTCTCTATTATATACTTCTACACCCGCAAAGTAGAAGAAGGTTAGTATATAATACTATAAAAGATAGAGCTTCTATCAGCCTCTATAAGGGTATCACTAATCACTATCTAACACTAGATAAGATTAATATTTATAAAGAAGCATTATATAGATATTATTAAAGTATATATATTATAATAATATATCTTAAACCTAAAATATACTAAGAGAATATTAATTATAAGATATATTACTATAGAGTACTTAGTATATAGGAAAATAGTAGAGTCATCCCCCTATATTATACTAATCACCAATCTCCTTACTTATTAGGTAATGCTACTATCCCTATTAAAGCTCACAGGATTATATACTACCTATTCACTTAAAGGTGGGCATGTCTTAAGGAGGTACTGCTCTAGGAACTACCTTTACTAATAGTTAAGTCTACCTATATAGATATTCCGCTACCTTTGTGTAGGATCTTTATTTCTAATAAAGTTAAGTATCTTAAACTTAGAGATATATAAATACTATAACAGTAGATACTTAATATATATAAAGTACTTTAGAGTAATAGGGATTTAAGTTATAGTACTTACCCTAATATCTAAGCCAGCTATAAGAGTTATAGCCCTATTATAAGAGAATAGTCCAGTAATCAGGATAAGGTAAATAGAGTAGCTATCTAGACTTATATAGTACTAACTATTAAGAAGGAGTTAGTAATAAACTAACCTAGTATAATATCTAAAACTATATATATTTTAAAAAGGTATAAAGAGTATAACACAAGAATTAAAATATTAATTTTAGATTATAATATTACTACTATTTTATTAGACTTAACTATATAGAAAGTCTATATACCTATAGATAAGAACTTCTTATTTAATATATTAAAGAAGCTCTATAAAGTAGAAATAGTAGGTTTTATAGCTTAGCTAAAGAAGAGCCTTATTATAAAACAGGAATATAATATATACTAAAGATAAGAGCTAATTTACCTAGGTGCACTATATATACTATACCTCTCTAAGGGTTATTTAATTCTAAAAGAGTATTAATAACACCTAATAAGCCACCGTCATTAGCACCTTAGTATATTCCTAGTGAATATCCTAAGATATATATAACACTATTATTAATACCTATTAGTAGGGGTAATGTCACTCACTAACACATTTAATAAGCTTCTATTACTAAGTATATATAACACTATATAATATATTCCTAGTTATAATTAACTAACTTTATTATCCTATATAGAACTTAAGTTTAAAACTATAGTAAAATATAATAGAATTAATATTTAAGAATTATAGGATATCCTAATAAAGGAGGAATTATTAGATAATATAATAGTAGGTTATTTTATTAAAACTTAGTAATAAGATAATTAGATACCTTATTAGCCTTATTAAATAATAATACTTTAAGATACTTATAGAAATATTATTATAGTACTATAGAGAATAATTTTAGCCTAGTACTATATAGCTAATAATAAAAATTAGCTATATAGCTTATTGAATTTTAGGAGTAGCTGTATGTAATAATATAGAGTGTAATAGGTAGGTGTACTAGATAGGACTGCTATAGCATAATATTACTACCATTCCTAGTTGATACTTATAACTAGCTGTATCTAGATACTATGAAATCCTAGCACTCATACTGCAGTGCCTATCCTTACCTACTATTAGACTTTAATTATATCTTAACTATATAGTAGTAGGGTATTAGGGATATTGTTTACTGTGTGGTTTATCTTTAATTTACTATTCTTTTAAGTACTCCTAATATTATCTTACTCTTCTAGGATAGTTAAAGTATTATATATATTTATAGTATCCTAATCTATAACTTTTAATCTAACTACCTTATAAGTAAGGTACTATACCTAAGCACACTAATATATATCCTCCTTAAGACCTTACTTACTATAAATAGTTACTATTATTGTTTACTATATATAGGTGTTTGTGGCTACTAGTTAGTGTTAAGTCTACTATAGGGCGTCTTTTAGAGCCCCCCCCCTTTAGGGGGGGGCTTAAGGAGGTAAGTAAGCTGTTATTTAGGCTACTAGAAGGTATTAGTAAGAGCGATTAATCACTACTATCCTAAGGACTTAATATAGTAAGCGATATATTTAGTATAAACTATATATTTAGGTTATATTAACAGGAGCTATTAGGGACTACATTATTATTTAGTTAAGTGTAAAATTAATGCTAGTAGCTATATAAAGGCCCTTATTACTAGATATCTTTATATAATATTAAATAACCCTATTACTTTATTATTATTACTATTATTAAGATAGGTAGTATAGTATACTATATTATATACTCTTTTTTATAAATTTAACTTACCTAAGACTAGGGGTTAAGTAGTAGTTTATAAATATATTTATTTATCTATAGTAAGTATTATAGTAAATAAGCTTATATAGGTATGAGTTAATAGGATAATAGGTACCTATATAGAGGTCTTAGATAGGAGCTTATAGTACTAAGTTATATTAGTTAATACTTATTAGTTAATACTAGTTTATTAATATAATAGGAGATAATAAGGGGAGATAATAAGGGGATCTAAAGTTAGAGGGTTCTAATATAATAGGATCCTATTTTAGGTAGTAGCTAATATAATACTAATCTAAGTTAGAGTTCTAGTTAAGATATACACAAGGCTATTAGCAGGGGCATAATTAGTTAGTAGATAGCCTATAAGTAAGCTCTATAACAGTCTATACCTAGGAGGAAGGAGTATTTAGTAGGTGGATAGCTTATAAGTAATATCTACAGCAACTCATACCTAAGAGGATATAAGAGCCTATGGAATTAGGTATAAGCTTATAGTAGCTACCTATAGGGGCCTTAACCAGGACCTTCAGTACTTTCCTAGGCCTAGGGTAAGTAGTTCTAAGTATCCTCTAATACTTATTAACAATAATAAACATTACTATTTACATCTTTCCTATTACCTTACCATTATATTAAACAACCTCCTCTTCTAGATATATATTCTATCCACTCCCTATTTTACCTTTTTAATAATAAGACTACTTAACTAGGCTTACTAGAGAAAGGACAGCGAGCTCTAGCTTTATATATAGTAGCTACTCTCTATAACAAAACTTTAATCATCCTAAGCCTATTATAGCCTAGTACTAGTACCCACAGCAGGTAAATATAATAATACAATATACCTATACTACCACTCTAAGCTTATTTAACCCTAAGCATAGCTCTACCTACCTAGTGTTAAAGGCTTCCTTATTATAAAGTGCTATAAAGGTAAGTCCCTAGATAATAAGTAGGCTATCTATAAGATTTAACTTTCTATAAACACTCTAATTATTATAAACTAGCTTATAGCCACACTATTTAACCTAAGATACTTAGCTATTTATACAATACTTACACTACTAATAAAATACTTAGAGGTTATCCTAATCCTATTTCTATATAAATACCTAACATAGGATAATAGTAAGATCCCTAGATATAAGCTATATAACTATAAGATTATAGCTATTATTATCTAGTCTAGGGCTCTTACTAGTAGATAAGTAATAGCATTCCCTAGTATCTTCTACAATGTATATTATAGTGTAGTAACTAACTTAATCGTCTATACTACACCTACACTATTTATTAAATATACCTAGATACTAGCCTATGACCACATTGTAGTAGCTTATGTGAACTATATATAGCTATAGTATCCTTACACTAGTTTAGCGGGTAGTAGCTAGGGTAGTAAGAGGACAGTACTCTAATTACATATAGAGGGACCTTATAACCTAGATAAGTAGGTAAAGGTAAGATTCTAAGATGCTATGCTTTAGCTAAGGGTAGTGTATATATAGGTATATAGCTATATAGGCTAAGATATATAATATTATAATAGTAAAACCTTCTAGTCTAGGGATGAGGTTAGTAATTAGAATAGTATTATTATATTAATCCTATAGCTATAGTTAATCCTATAGGTGCAGTTAATCCTATAGCTATAAGGAATTCAGTATCTACCTTCCTAGATACCTAAGTAGCTATATAATCTAGCTATATAAGGTAAAATCTAGCCTATAAATAGAATTAAAAAGTTTCTTTCCTCCTTATAACCTATTACTATACTTAAAGGCAGACTGCCCCTTATATATATATTAGATATATATTAAAAATTACCGCTGAAACCACCCTAAACTATATACACTTAAAGCTAATCCTTAGCTACCTACTTCTAAAGTTCTTTTATAATAGTAGATAGCTAAGTAGTAATGTCCTCCTATATTTTAAGGAGGTTAGTAATAAGTATATTAGAGAACTTCTTAGTATAATACTTAAGTTATTTATTAGCTCTATATTACTTAGAGAGAGTAGAGGCAGCCTTTATTATAGACTAGCTTAGATAGTAAATATATCTACTACCCTAGCGATTATAGTTATAGTTAGCATAGGCTCTGATAAAACTATCCTTTATCTCTACTGCTAGGGGCACAATACATAGAGTGCTAAACTAGCCTAAATATCTATTAGATGCGCAGTGATAGTACATCGCTAGGGCCTTGTCGCCGACTAAGTATATAACTAGAGAGTATAAAATCTAGTCTTTCTTATCCTAACTAAACCCACCCACAACTCTTCCTCCATACCTAAGGGGATAGTTCTCCAGCAGCTTCTTAGTAGGCCTTGTAATATCCTATTATCTATTATAGATATAACCTATAGTTATATAATTAATCTTGTTTAATAGTGTACTATTATACTTATTAAAATTAACCTTTTCCTAGTAAGTCTCTATAGTAGGTAATCGAATAGGCTATACACTAATTAATCTAAGGTAATTTTATTATTAGTATTAGTTCTTAGGGTAGAGTAGATTAATAATACCTTACCCTCTTAAGTAGTAGGTCTTATAGCTATTAAGTTAGCTTCTTTAATAAGTAAGGGAGCTATAGGGCTATTAATATACTATTTTTATTTATAAATAAATTGTTATTAGTATTGTTATAAGTGTTAAAGGGTAGGGAAGAGAGATTTAGGTAGCTCTATAATTTATTATAAGCTTATATTAGGAAGTAATATATTAATAGTTCTTAGATAAACATCTATACCTCTAGCTATAATTTATATTAAGCTACTAGGTACTTTTTATTTTTAGGTATAGCTATAAAATAGTAAGTATATAAATTAAATAAATTACTAATATTAGATCTATAAGGTAGGTTAGTATTAGTAAAGCGCTATAATCACTACTGCCCTGCTTGTCTAAGGTATATCTACTGTCCTAGATTATAGAGTGTTACTCTGTTTATATAGGAGACTGCTAGGCTATAAAGACCCGCATAATATTCTTACGCTGTATACTATAGGAGTAGGGCATAGTGCCCTACTATGTAAGTTCTCTCTAATCTTATTTAGCTACTATATAGTTGTGTACCTATATCTAGTGTACATTGACTGTGCCACAGCCTAACCTATACACACACTAGAACCTATATAGCTACAAATACTAGGATAGCTATAGTAATAATAATACTTAATTTCTAACCTTTAAATATTAGTATTTAACTATTAACTCCTAGATCTACTAATAAGAAGTCTACTAAATATACCTTAGAGCTACTACTCTATTAAGTACACTAGTTCTATACTAACAAGTGTGCATTAGGAAGGAAGGAGGATTAGGTAGGTATAGTAACTCTAGCCCACAACCTCATACTTACTACTACCTTAATATATATTATAACAAGCTTTTATTACTACTGTAAGCTTATACCTGTTCTAGAGCTATATAGTTAGTAGAAGAGGTACTACTACTATCTAACTCTTCCTATACTAGTAGGTTACTTTCTACTTCTATAATTAGGCTAGCTTTTTTTTTTAACCCCTATCTATAAAAGGTACCCTACCAATAAAAGTCTTCTACACCTAGCATATATTATAAAACATCCTCTTCTTAACTAATAGTTAAACTTTTCCTATAGCTAGACCTATTCCACTAACTACTTTACCTATAAAACTATCTATATATTACTACTTCTTATTAATATCTATATTTCTAGCTTTCTAGACTTAAAATACTAACTTTATACCTATAAACCTATCTTATTACCTTACCTAGTATACTTAAAGATAGTAATAAGGATAATACTTACTATTGCTCTAACTATATTATATAGAAGGAGTAGTAATAGGGTACCCCTTACTATAATAACTGATATTCCTACTGTTAGTAAAGCGGTTAGTCCTCTATAGGAGTTTAAAGTTAAGGCAGCAGCCTATAGTTGCGCGGCTAGCTATTCGCTAACAGTAGTATAATTACTAATACTAATAAGGGTACTACTATTAATAATAGTAGTTGCTAGGCCTTATCTAACTTAATCCTACCTTAATTAGTTACCCTAGTAGCTTAAGATTAATATTTATATATCACTAAAGATAGCAGTAGCGCTTATTCCTATAGTATAGAATATATACTAACTATTTAAAGCTCTTTACAATATATACTAGCCTATAGGAAGAGGTCTTAGCTAGCCTATAACACATTAAACCCCATCTATATTCTATCCCGGCTAGAGTACCTTATATGATTAATAGGATAATAGACCTTCTTAAGTCGACTAGTAGGTATTAGCTAGTACTTCTAGAAGGTAGTAGGCCCTAACTGTTATAGTATATAGTAGCCTAGGCTAACCTAGGGTTTAGGTGTACTATACTCTACAGTACTAAGTAAGAAATAGTATCTATACCTTTAAGGATCTTAGTAGTAATATAGAGATAAACGGTAAATATAGTTAGTCCTAATTTATATATAAATAGGGATATATACTAATAAGTATAAGATATCCTCTCTAAAGTTATTCCTCTTCTATTATATAATCCTTGCTACACACTTTAGTTTCCTCCTAGCTATATATGTACTAATACCAATATTGAGCTGCAGAGGATTTCAGTTATATTGGTTCGCCTCTAGAATAAGGGTATAGTACTTAAGAATTAGACTATAATATATAGCCTTACTATCTATATCCTTATAACTATACTTTAATAGATAATAGACTAGCCCCTAATCTATAATAATATATATAGCTCTAGTCCTAAATATGCAATTGTTTAGGCTATAGTTCTATAGAAGATTATAGATAGAATAATTAATCAGACTATACTCACCCGCTTTAGTAGTAAGCCCCCTACTAGTAATAGTAGCTAGTTTCTAGGTACTAGCAGCCGATATAATAGGGATAGCGGAGGAGCTGTAAGTGGGATTGTAGGTGTATAGGTGTTAGCTATTCCTAACTATTCCTGATGGGTAATATTTTGATTTTGTAAATGACTTTACGGTTTCCTGTTCTAAGTACCCAAGGTATACCTTTCGGGTGTTGTAGATGAGGTAGAGGGATTGGACCGGTAGATTAGCATGACATGGCAAATAGGACCGCTAATTCGACTGCCGAGGTCGGTCGGAACGGCCGGGCCCCACCTTGTGTAATCAACATGCACATGTTCATGTTCCCCGTCGGCCTTTTCAGGGCCCACCGTATCGGCCCCGTCGGACTTGGGTGGCCGGTTTGCCTCAAGTCCGTCTCCGGTCCTGTTTCCTGCCTCTGCCTGCGCCTCTGCCTGTGCCTGTTTGGCCCAGCCAGAGACAGTACCCAAAGCTGTGCACGCTGTGCACGCTGTGCACGCTGTGTGCTTGTGATTTGCACCAAGTACAACGTAGCTTGATGCTATGTCATGTCTTGCAGGCTAACTTTATCTCAACATTATTAGCGTCAGCATTGCATGATGCCATGCCCATGCTGCTCTGCAGGGGCTTGCCGAGGAGCTGGTGGACCTAGACAACCGCCGCTTGCCGTCCACAAGCCAACGACGCCGGCCCTGTTGACCACACCATGCCGTGCTATTGTGTCTGTGTATCAGGAACCGTGCTCCAGCTTGGTCGCCGTTCATCCACAATGCTTTGCGTCGCGCCGAGACCTGGCACCATATATAATACTTATGCCCATCGCCTCAGACGGGGCCTCTAGTCTCCCCTTTCGAACCACCTCAGACCCAGCCTGAACTCAATTGTCCACTCCTCACGCCAAGGGACACGACAACATGGCGGACAACACAGTGCCCATCCCACAGCCCCCAGGGCTGCCACTTCTGGGCAACATCAATGATATCAACCCGGAGTTCCCCCTCGGGTCAATGATCAACATGGCAGACAAATACGGTGTAGGCTTGATCCTGCACACCCAACGCCTTGGTTGAGGTCTGAAGCTCACACATTGGACAGGAAATTTACCGTTTAAGTCTTCCCGGAAGAAGTGTGGTCGTCATTTCCTCGCAAGCTCTGGTTAACGAGGTCTGTGACGAGAAGCGCTTCAAGAAGGATGTCGCCAAGGTTCTTGAGGAGATCAGGGCTGGCGTCCACGACGGGCTTTTCACGGCACACGCAGACGAGCCCAACTGGGGCATTGCTCACAGAGTCCTCATGCCTGCTTTCGGCCCAATGAGCATCCAGGCCATGTTCCCTGGGATGCACGATATTGCGAACCAGCTGGCAATGAAATGGGCTCGCCATGGCCCGAACCAGCCTATCATGGTCACGGACGAGTTCACGAGGCTGACCCTCGACACCCTCGCTCTTTGCTCCATGGACTACAGGTGAATATTGACACGGCCGCCGAATCATCACTACATCAATTCAGATGTCCGCGCGACATCGGGATGAAAATTTCTGACAGAGACTGCTGATAGATTCAACTCGTTCTATCATGACGAGATGCACCCATTTATCGAGGCAATGGGAGATTTCCTGGTCGAGTCAGGCAACAAGACGAGACGCCCACCATTCACATCTATTTTCTACCGCGAGGCCGACCGCAAGTACGAGCGCGATATTGAGATCCTCAGGAAGACAGCCGACGACGTGCTGAAGGCGAGAAAAGAGAATCCCACCGACCGGAAGGATCTCCTGAACGCTATGTTGAATGGGGTCGACCCAAAGACTGGGCACAAGATGACTGACCAGTCCATCACCGACAATCTCATCACCTTCCTCATCGCTGGCCACGAGACCACCTCAGGAATGCTGTCATTTGCATTCTACAACATCCTAAAGAACCCCGAGACTTACAAGAAGGCCCAGCAGGAAGTGGACGAAGTTGTCGGAACCGGACCCATCGAGGTCGACCATGTGAAGAAGCTGCAGTATATTCAAGCCGTTTTGAGGGAAACCCTCAGACTTACTGCCACTATCCCCACCATATCGGTGAAGCCGCTTCAAGATACTGTGCTTGGCGGCAAGTACGCAGTTGGCGCCCACGAGTCCATAGCGCTTCTCGTGGCCAAGTCCCAGGTCGATCCCGCCGTCTTCGGCGAGACTGCCCACGATTTCATTCCGGACAGGATGTTGGAGGATAACTTCAACAAATTGAACAGGGAGTTCCCCAACGCTTGGAAGCCCTTTGGAAATGGCATGCGAGCTTGCATAGGGCGGCCGTTCGCGTGGCAGGAGGCGGTTTTGGTGATGGCGATGCTGTTGCAGAACTTCAACTTCATGCCGGACGACCCCAACTATCACCTCAGCATCAAGCAGACCCTTACTATCAAGCCCAAGGACTTCCTGATGCGGGCTTCACTCCGACACGGCCTTACCCCGACCCAACTCGAGCACCGTCTCAACGGCACCACTGCACCACCGACCCCTCTCGAGAACTCAGTGGCCAGCCTCTCGGTGCGGTCAGGGGCAAAGGGTAAGCCGATGGCCATCTACTACGGATCGAACAGCGGCACCTGCGAGGCCCTTGCTCAGCGACTTGCCTCGGACGCGCCGAGCCACGGCTTTAGCGCCGCAGTGGTTGATTCTCTTGACGCCGCAAACGAGAATCTTCCCACCGACAGGCCCGTCGCCATCATCACCGCTTCCTACGAAGGCGAGCCACCAGACAATGCGGCATTGTTCTGCAACTGGATTCAAGGTCTCAAGGGCAAGGAGCTGGAGAACGTGTCATATGCCGTCTTTGGTTGTGGACACCATGACTGGTCGTCAACCTTCCACAAGATCCCGAAAATGTGCGATGCGACGATTGAGAAGTTTGGCGGAACGAGAATAGCGCCGCTGGGAGTAGCCGACGCCGCAGATGGTGACATGTTCACCAAATTTGAGTCCTGGGAGGACGAGGTCTTCTGGCCAGCTATGAAGGAGAAATATGGAATCGATGGGGACGACAAGGATGGAGAGGCGCTACAAGGTGGACTCTCGGTCGAAATTTCGACGCCTCGATCCTCGACCCTTCGCCAAGACGTCAAGGAGGCCGTTGTTGTCGAAACCCGCAACCTCACATCCCCTGAGGCTCCTACCAAGAAGCACATTGAGATCCAACTGCCGAGCGACATGTCCTACTCCGCAGGAGATTACTTGGCGATTCTTCCTATTAACCCGAAGGACATTGTGCACCGAGCCCTCCGCCGTTTCCAGCTGCCGTGGGACGCCCACATCACCATCAGCAGCCAGAGCCAGACCACTCTGCCCACCGGCTCCTCCGTACCAGCATCTGATGTTCTTGGTGCCTATGTTGAGCTCGCTCAGCCAGCGACAAAACGCAGCGTTGCCGCCCTGGCAGAGGCTGCAAAGGACGAAGAGACCAAGGCCGTGCTCCGAAACTTGGGCGGTGACAACTACCTGTCCGAAGTCGGTGCTAAACGCCTCTCAGTGCTTGATCTTCTGGAGAAGTTCCCATCAGTCGAGCTTCCTTTCGCCACTTTCCTCTCCCTACTTCCCCCAATGAGAGTGCGCCAGTACTCTATCTCCTCATCACCGCTGTGGAATCCTAACAACCTGACCCTGACCTACGCCATCCTCGACGCACCAGCCCTTGCCGGAAACGGCCAACGCTACGTGGGCGTCGCCACAAGCTACCTCGCGAGCCTCGAGGCGGGCGACAAGCTGCATGTCGCCATCAGGCCGTCACACGCGAGCTTCCACCTGCCGGTGGACAGCGAGAGGACGCCCGTGCTGTGCATCGCGGCGGGGTCCGGCCTCGCGCCGTTCCGCGGGTTTATCCAGGAGCGGGCGGCCATGCTCGGCGCCGGCAGGAAGCTGGCGCCCGCGATCCTCTTCTTCGGCTGCCGCAGCCCAGATCAGGACGACCTGTACCGCGAGGAGCTGGACAAGTGGCAGGCGGCCGGCGCGGTGGACGTGCGCCGCGCTTACAGCCGGCAGCCCGAGGCCAGCGAAGGCTGCGTCCACGTGCAGGACCGGCTCTGGAGGGACCGCAGGGAGGTGCAGGCACTGTGGGAGCAGGGTGCCAAGGTCTACGTCTGCGGTTCCCGCGGTGTGGGCGATGCCGTGAGAGAGGTGGCGATCAAGATGTATGTGGAGGGCGCCAAGGAGAACCACGGCAAGGACTTGAGTGTTGAGGAGGCGACGGCGCGCTTCGACGCTGTGAGGAATGAGAGATATGCCACGGACGTGTTTGACTAGTTGCATACCATACTGGGATTTGTAAGTTGGGATTAGATACCGTCAAGGCGGGCCTGGGTTGATAAAGGTCTATTTGGATTCGGAGTTCATAGATTGGACGATTTCATTAAATTTCAGGCTCTCTTATGTTTTCGTACACACCTCTGTGCCTTCTACAACATCTCATCATGGCCGTGACTTATCCTGATGAGCCTTGAACTCGCTTATGAGCTTCTCCCGGCCCCACCCCTCCTCCAACCCCCTCACGGCAACATCAAGCTCGGACACAGGCGCCAGGCCGCCAGGCCGGGGAGGGTTGTTGTCCAGGTTGGTGGGGAACGCGTAGCCCTCACAGATGGCACATAACAGCGCGCCCACTGTATCACTCATCCCCTCCTTCTTGTGCCTCGCGACGATCTCGTCCCAGCACGCGTCCAGCAGCGGCAGGGCGTCGACTGACTCCATCGGCTTCCCAAAGGGGCTACTGATCTGCAGAAGGTTGGCCATACGATTGACGCCGGCGCTGACGTTCTCGCCCGCGGCGTGGAACAGCGCCGGGTTGAAGAAGATGCCGTCGCCCTGCTCCATGGGCAGGGCGACGTAGTGCGCGTCGAAGTAGTGGACGAACTCCTGCCGGCGGTAGGCCATGTATCCTTCCTCGAACGCCTGCGAGAAGGGCAACAGGCGCGTCGGCCCGCTCTCGGGCGGCACGTCGACGTGCGCCACTGCGCCCTGGAGCGTGAGGAACTGGCTCGCGACGTGCATCGCCCTTGGGACCTGGGCCGCGCCCTCGGCCGTCTGGAAGCCGAGGTGGTAGTCCCGGTGGCAGACCTGGGCCTTTGACCCCGGCCGAACATTATTCACCTGCGCCGTGATCCTGTATCCGCCGCCTAACCATGCCGATGATACAAGGCCCAAGAAGGGGTTTCCATAGTAGCCCGCAAAAGAAGCCGGGTCGGCCAGGGCGTGCTTGCTGAACGAGTTCCAGATGCGGTCGTTTTTCCCCGCGGCGGCAAAGTGATCCCCTTGCGACACACCCTCCGCGCGCTCCCGCTCGATGATGGAGTAGAAGGCCTTGTTGGACCGCTCCAGCAGGGCGCCGTCGCGGAACAGGCCCTTGGTCACGAACACGCCCGGTCCGCTGTGCAGGATGCGGTACCACTCGTCCTGCAGTGCGCTGCGCTCTGCGGACGGCAGGGATGAGTAAGAAGGAGGGAGGTTGTAGATGGGTACATTGCTTTCGACCGTGGCTGCGAGGGGATAGTGCTCGCGTGTCGCCTTCTGCGAGCATATGGCTGCGAGCTGGTCCAGGGCTGGTGCCTCGTCGAGGGCGAAAAGGCGCCTCAGGGTGCCGGGGGCCCCAGCAGGCGCACTCCTCATCACCTTTTGTGCTGCTGCTGATGCTGCTGCTGCGGCCGCCATGTTGAAGTGGTCATGTCGTTGTCCTGGTCATGCTCCCCTCTTCCATCACCGCGGGTGGGAAGAGGGTTGGTTTGATATATGTATGCCCTGGCCCTTCTGACCCTGCGCGGGGGATCTCGTCGATTTGACCCCTTTCGGTTCCACAATTGTTGCTTTTGGTGCTGTCACAGGCGGTCTCCACCCTCGGCCCGACGCCTGGTTTGCGGGGGTGTGGTGCGGCTCTTGGGTCAAGTTAGGGCCATCTCGGCGATTACAACCTGTTTCTGACTGAATAGATTGGGTGTGTTCTCTGAGACAGCCTGTGGTTTTGATACATTTTCTTCCTTTTGGTTCGACCATAAGCGTCGCTAGTCCCATAGACGGGCATAGAGCTGGATTATGGGGAACATGAATCTCGGTGTTGTGAGATCATTCTACCTCACCATCAGCTAACGCTTTGGCATTGCTCCAAACGGCAGTTGTTTGATTGAGACCACCCTGGGGCACAGAGACTACATACTCACACACGATTCCGTTACATCTATGAGGCTTACACCATCTCACTTTGGGTAAGCTGAACTCTGGATTTTGAAGAATGTGTGGCCGTAGGCCACGGTCTGCCAAGATCACCAGGGCTTGATGCTCCCAATCCAAGTTCTGTGTTAATATCTGTATTTTGTGGCTTTCTCATCCAATCTGAAACGTCTTTTTGATATAACAGCACAGCTTGAAAATTCCCACTATACCAGGGCAGTGGGACTGCCCGGGTTTCCATTTGGGAAGTGTAAGTCAAGATGTCCACGGAGTTTGAGGTATTACACATTTCAACCTTGTCTCTCCCATATACCGAGGCGACAAAGGTCTTATCCACAGCGTTATTTTATAAATCCATTACCATAAACCTTGGACAAATTTGCAAATTCACGGGAAATCCTCGCCGATATTCTCCATTCTCATCATTTTTGGCAGTCAATATTCGAATACAACTTGATTTCCGGGACTCAGGTTCCGGCACGAATCTCTCGGAATCTGAATTCCGGGCTCCACTTACTTCCTGGCCCGGTTCGGATGGAGCACCTGGGCAAACAACAAATCTATTCCCAATATTGTTCTGTTACCGCTTGGATGAGCTTACTATAGTAAGTGCCAGTGGCGATATTCTACGTCCTGTCGCTCACACATGACTTCGTGCTGATTGAGTTATGGAAAGTGGCCAGAATTGTGGATCCGAAAAGGGCCACATGCCATGTAAGTGAATAGCGCTCTTCCTCGATGAACGACTGCCCTTGTCTCCCCATTTATTCTAAGCTTGGGGAGACCGTCTCATGCAGTGATACGGCCGTGAATGTCTGGGGGATACAATGCATGAGTCCCTAGATGTCACACTCTAGACGGATCCTAATGCAAGGGTGGCGGGCACAAGTAAGTGGTTTCGTTTTCAACCTGTATACATGAAGGCACATCCGGTCCTTTCTCACAGTAGCAAGTGCCTAATAAATACCCAGAATTTTCATTATGTTTTCTTTAAAGAAAAACGCAACACTGGAACAGCTACACAGACAAGGTTAGCAGGGATCGCTTCTGTTGACGCCGTTGACTAGACTCTCCGACACAAATAGCCCGAGGATTACTAGCTGGCGATCAAAGTCATACAGCGACAAGGCACAAGTGAATTGTCATGGTGCGGGAGGAGAAAATCCGGCGTTTGAGGAGCCTCAGCCCAAGAAAGTGGAGCCTAAAATATTCCAACGGGTTACTGGCCAAGGTGTGTACAACTGGAGACTGGAGACCTGAAAGAACAGCCACCAGAATGAATTCCAAAGCTTGCCTCTGCTGCATGTAAGCCGCAATTAATCGGAAGAGCGCTTCTGCATACACAATAAGCTTTCTCATACGGAAACAGCCCTAAACAAGTACTTCTGCTGTGCGGGTGGCTGGTAGCCAGGCCACACAGCATTGCACAAATTTACAGTAGAGCGCCCCCCCTCTCACCTATGGGATCAACAAGACTTCATCTTTTGGAGACATAAATTCAGACTGCAGGTGTGTGCCGCACGGAAGCTGCTGTTTAACCGTTTTATCCAGCATGTGACTGAGCAATGCCTCACTGACGAGCAACAGTCAATGATTGCACCTTTGTATTTCTCTGTGTCATGTGTCTCATCAAGAGACCGCCGAAGCTTTGGTTCCCCCTCGTCAACAATTGATCAAGAAGACCTCACAGGCTGGTTGGACCCGAAATCAGCTGTGTCACATTCTGATTTGGGGTGAGAGCGCTGCAAGTGCAGAGAGTCCGGGGTTTAGACGCAAGCCCCACTTCAGCGCTGGACCGTGCCCGTCGAAAATTTGAAATTTTCAGATGCAAACAAGCAAATTAAGTTTCAACAACACAGAACTCACCGGAATTACCTGTGAAGGAACCTCTCGGAATTCTCATTGAAGAAAAAAAAAGACTTGAATGAGACAGCCAGGAGAGAACCAGGCGTAGCATCGATACACGGTCCAGGCTTCATCTGCATCTCAAGAATCCAACCATGGCACGGACGACAAGGTCCAAGGCGGCGGCTGCCGCACCAGAGGCTGTTACGACAGAAGTACCTGCAGACGTCACCACATCAGTTGCCAATACAACCGCCACTGAGAACCAGCCAGAGCAAGAAGAGCAGCAGCCAAAGGATGATTCAAGAACAAAGAGCAAACAACGTCGGGCCAATAGGCGGAGCCTGTACAAAAAGGCCAAGAGGCATCAGGCCGTCGTGGAACTGCAGAAGTCACTGGAGTCAGCAGGCAAGCCGATGGGCAGGAAGGAGCGGTACGCCCTGCGGGTGCAGTCGTACCGGCCTCACAGGCAGAAGGCCAAGGCCACGTCCAAGAAGGTTTCTGAACTCGAGAGTCTCGTCAAGAAGCAGCAGGAGCAGATCAAGGAGCTGAGGAAGCTGGCGATGGGCAGTACCCCAAAACTACAGCCTCCCATGAGCCCACCGACTGCGGGTATGGAGGTGGATGAAGAGCCGGACTCTTCGCCTGCAAAGATCAGGGACCAGCTCTTGACGGATGCGTCACGATCGCCCGTCGGCGAGGGGCAGACGATCGTCGAGGTGGAGGAGGTCGTGACAAGGCCAGCTGGCGAAAATGCTTCTGGCGAACCGATGGAGGGCGTCCAGGAAACCACCGTGGTCACCAGTGTTGAGCAGGACGTGGAGTATCCTACGCTGCCGTCCGTCGAGGAGCCCACACAGGCGGTCGAGTTGAACAGCGGTGAGGATGTGAACGGGGCCAGCGACCACAAGCAGGAGGACCAGCCAGAGGTGGCTGATGGGACACACGACACCGCGACGAACGCAGCACTGGAGCTGTCTGCCGATACGCCCATCAAGCCAAAGGAGGAAGTTAGAGATTCAAGCGCCGAGGACTCAAATGCCGGCACGCCGCGGAACGTGAGACGGTCTCCCAGGAAAAAGGCAAAGCGGAGGAGCTTTGCCGGGCACTCCTACGCTGGCTAGTGGTCCTGGATGTTCGGAGAGACGACAAAGCTTTAGAGCGCGGAGCGATGGGAAGGCGAGACATGGTTTCTGCATCGAAAGACAAGGCATCCGGAACAGGCGACGGCATGAACGGGATTGGCGATGAAGGCATGACTCCGGCTTGGGTCTGGACAGGTACATAATAATGAGATTGCATGGCATGGTTTGATATTTGTATATTCAGAGGCATGATGAGGCAGGCCGGGATCACGTCATTGGTGAACCAACCCGCAATGTCTCATTTTCTTGCCCACAGCGCCGAATCAGTGTGGTCAAGAACAGTTCCGATGCCGCACCCCCGTTGAGACAGCAGTCACGCTCAGAGTTCAACAATGAACAGACCAAGAACGCATTGACGGGTCATTCACCAGGCCTAGAACGTCACGGGATGGCTCGGCGGCCATCTTTGACGTGTTGACGGCACCCGCCACTGTGACTACAGTCATCGTGCACGGTAGCAACGAATGTGTGGGAGCGAAGCTGTGAGCATGCATGGGCAATGCCTGCCGATTTAGAGTTTGAGGCTCGGTGGATCCTGTCTGTTCACAGGGTGGGGGTGGTTCTCGAGAGAGGCTCATCCCGTCCGGCACAAATGTCCGCGGCACAGGCAGTCAAAGTCGTCGCCTGCTCTTGCCTCCAAACCGTGTCTCTGCCTGGGGCAATGGCTCGTGTGGCAGGGTTCAGTCTGCCTGACGGCCTCCTCGGGGCATGTCGTACATCGGATGAAGTGGTCCAATGGCAATGCTTTGGGATGAACGCCGTCGTCTCGCAGGGCAGCGAGTGGCTCGCAAACCCGTTCTGGGCCTGCACAGTGCCCTGTGGGTTGTTTGGCACAATGGCACACCAGGCAATGTGACAGCGGATGCTACGGGCTCTTGTTCGTCCAAAAATAAATGCATCGCAACGTCGTACTTTGGGCCCTGCACGCCACGCCTGCGTAGAGGATGCACCCGTCTGCTTGGACGGCACAACGCCGATTACCGTCCTGGGGAAGACAAACATTCTGGGATGCAAAGCTGAGCGTCGTATCCCATAGTATCTAATGAACAAGTGCTTAGACTTTATGATACAGACACGTGGTGGACGACATGGGAGCTTGACGTACTTGGGTCGACGGCGGGTTGTTGGTGCTTGTTTGCTGAGCGGGAGACCGCTCTCGGGCCGCCAAGCATTCACCCGTCCCACCCCCAGGCTGGACCCACCCGGCAAGAGGGGGCCGGTCCGGAAGCCCATGGGTTCAGCTCCCCAGATCTCAGCTGTCAAGGTCCAGGTTGATGTATAAATAGGTACTTACCTAGGTACTCGGTATGCCGTACGCTAGCTCTCCTGCCTGCTTGCTGGACCACTGGCTGCCCATGTCTCCAGGCTTCAGCGTCATAGCATTTTCCACTTGACGCTCCTCAACATTCCTCACCCAGCAGTATGCTTATTAGCCTGCTGCTACTCACAGGCTCCCCCATCCTGTAGGTTACATGGCGTCACTGCAGCGAGACCGGATGTTGCCGTCACATCTTGTCACCGGAGCAGAACAACAAATTATTCAAGGCAGCTCTCGTTCTCAACCTCCATCCACTTGGTCGACGAGCAAGCAAACAGCCCCATGTGACCGTATCCATATTTGTTAGGACTGTGCCATACGTCTCGCCCCCTCTATGCCCCTCGCACAAGCGGCGGCAGCAGCACCAGCAGTAGCAGCAGCAGCAGCAGCGTCGTCGTTGACCACAGCTCGGCTGCATGCACGTCGATCCAGGCCAGTCGCCCTGCCTCATTGATTGGCCGTCCGCCTGCAGCCGCTTCTTCTGCCATCCCATCCATCCCATGCACGTCTTCACCCTGCAGTAGCTCGCATCGAGGCAACAGGAACACAAAGTCCCCCGAGACCGATCTCTCTACCTGTGGACTCTGCGAGCCTCACCTCCTTTCGCACCCTCTTTTCTTCTTCTTTCTCTTTTGCACCCTTAGTTGTTGCACCCTCACCTGCAGGCCCATCCGTCTGCGCCCGCTCTCTGACGTCTGTCTCGTCCTGCTGTGCGAGCAACGCCAGAGCCTTCACTTGGAGTAGTACACGCCTGCTTCTTCTCTGGCAGCCCAGGTTCATCCGTCAACTTGCGCCCAAGGCAACTCTCCCCCTCCCACTCGTCTCTGCCTGGTCCACGACTTCCACCTCCTCATTCTACACTTTTACCAGGTACTTTCCCAACATCAACTTGCGACCAACCTAGGCCTTACTTGTACTTCTGCGACCTGCTTTGCCCCGCGGCAGACTCACACTCATACCCCTGTCTACTGCTTCACAATTACGTACTCAGCTGCTCCCGCATGTGGCTTGCTTAGGCCTTCCCTGAAGTGCTGAAATCGAACCACGCATTTTCTGTCAAAATTCCTACAGTCACACCCAAAAATGGACCCGATTCCACAGCCAGACGACACCCTCATTAGGGAAGGCGAGCCATCCAACCCGCGCCTCGATAAGGACGGCAAGCCAACCTCCGCCGACGCCGCCCCCGGTCCTGACGCCCCTTCTAAGCCAAAGGATGTCTCCAAGCCACCTGAATCTAAGGGAAAAGCTGGCAAGAAGCAATCCAAAGGAAGCAAGGCAAAGAAAGACAAGAAAAAGAAGAAAAAGCGAACCGCAATAAACGACTCGTCCGACTCTTCCTCTACCTCCGATGACTATTCGGACAGTGACACCGAAGATGACGACGTTGTTTTACGCCGCAGGCGCACAAATAAGAAGCGAGAGGAGGCCCCAAAGCTCAAGAACATGGGAGACAAGAAGAAACACAGGGGCCCCGTCAAGAGCAAGCTCAAGCCCCCTGTGGCTTCCAGCTCCGACTCGGATTCCGACTCAGATTCCTCTCAGCTATCCTCCAGCGACGACCTGGGCGACTCTGAGCCGCTGGCAAATTCCCAGAAGAAGACCAAGGATCAGGCCTTTAAGCAGGAGCTCGCCGTCCAGGTCCAACGGGAAGTCCGGCGGGCCATTCAGCTCCAGCAGCTTGCTCAAGCAGCCCCTCCCCCTCCGCCGCTTTCCAGCCATGCTGGCCTGGGTTCTGCACTGGATCCGGGGCTCACCTCGGGTCTGCTCCCCAATTCCGGTAGTGCTTTCCCTCGGGCAGCCGCAGTTGGAGGTCTGCAGGGAGGTAACCCCTTTGCCGCCACCCGAGGCCCAGCCCGTCAGGCATACGATGATGGGCTGGGGCTTTTTGATGGTTTGGGTGATCCACTGGGACGAGGCACTGTCATTCCTGGCCGCCGACCCATGGGTACGGACAGGAATTTGCCTGCTAGTACGGAGGCCCTGCAGAAGAAGAAGTCGAAGGCTTTGGCCTTCAAGAGGGTTGACCAAGTTTGGGACAATTCCATCCACAACTTCAAGCTCCAGGACACTGCGGAGTCTTCTGCCGATAAGAAATATGACGGGTTCTGCTTCCATGTTCGTCGCACTTTTGACTGGGAAGGTAAATACAAGGCCACAGTCGTAGACGTCAAGAGTAAGGCTCTACGTGAGTGCCTTCAAGATGTCATAGGCAACATCAAGGGGGTCAGTCTCGTGGACGAGACGCCCAAGCTTGACCCGAATGTGTTGTTCCTCTACCTTGAGGATCTGAGGAAACATGTGAAGCACCTCAAGAAGCAAGTGAAGAACCCCTCGGCATCCGACAAGCAAGAGCGGAAGAAAGAGGTCAAGCGGGTGGAGGAGAAGAGGCTCAATCTCAAGGTTCTTGTAAAATACATTGACAAGGACTACGAGCACATCAAGAAGAGCCTCTACCCAATGTTGGAGCACGGACTGATCACTTTTGATCTCCTTTGGGCTTTGTGGAAGCCAGGTACCCTTGCATACACCACAACCTACGGGTCACACGATGAGCCTCGGGTCTTCAAGGTCGATACGGCTGAGAAGCATTATCACATCACCAAGGGAGAATTTTACTATGTTGATGGCAAGGTAAGTGCATTTGCTGTGGTGCATCTAAGTTTCAATGCTGACTTTGGACTAGTATTTCGAGTATGACGGCAAGCAATTTGGGTATGGTCGCATGATGGAAGAGATCGGCGAGTTCCGCGGCGCCAAGAAGATCACCAGCCTCAGTTCCTACCCGCTCAAATACCACAAGAACGAGAAACAGATAAGAAAGGATCTCGTCGAGCGAGGAAAGAAGTTTGTGTCTCTCAGCGGTGTCCACTACAAGTCTCACCAGGGTATGGCATATTACAAGAAGAAGAAATCCATCATCAAGGTGAACGTCAATGGCCGGGTGATGATCGATCCAGCAATACACAGGAGGATCAACCCAAACTACCCAATCTCTCTTGTCCGACCTAAAGAACAGGACGTCCTTAGTGAGGATGAGGAGTCTGATGAGGACGCTTGCTGCCCTGTGGGCTCGGACTCGGAGGACGACATGGCTCACGACAAGGACCTTGAGGACGGTGAAGAGAAAGTCAAATTCGTCACAAAAGTCTTAAAGGACAACAAGGGACGACTATCTCTTGTCCATATGACCAAGGACGAAGCAGAGGACATGAACAAGGAGAAGCTCTCCAAGGTTGAGACCCAGGATGCCGCTCTTGATAGTAGCAGTGATGAAGGCAAACCACAGGGCTCCAAGAAGGCACCTGAGTGGACTGATGAGGAGTACCTAATTGCAAGCCCTGTCGTCCTCGGGTTTTCTTTTGGAGAGAAGCTCTGGCTGGAATTCACGGTTTCTGGAGTCCAAGAGATCCGGTGGAACGAACATGCTTACGAGTCTTTGGTTTTGGAGAAGAGAACCAAGGAGACGGTCAAGGTTTGTAGAAACAACCCCTCGCGCCTTGTGCGTGTGATCTCGGCTAACACTCGAGCAGGCTCTTGTCGAATCTCACAAGTATCACGCAGCAGAGTCCATCGACGACGTGATCCAGGGCAAGGGAAAAGGCCTTGTTTGTAAGCCGGGTCCCACAATTCACCTCTTCTTTCTGCATCAGCCGCTAACTCATGTGCAGCGGTGCTCCATGGTCCACCTGGCACAGGCAAAACCCTCACTGCCGAGGGGATCAGTGAGCTATTGAAGTGCCCCTTGTACATGGTTTCTGCTGGTGAGCTTGGCACGGACTCGCGTATCCTCGAGGGTGAGCTTCAGAGGATTCTTGACATATGCCATGCCTGGGGTGCAATCCTCTTGTTGGATGAGGCGGATGTGTTCCTGGAGAAGCGTAATATGCACGATATTCACCGCAACGCCCTTGTCAGCATCTTCTTGCGGCAGCTTGAGTACTTTCAGGGCATCCTTTTCCTCACCACCAACCGGGTAGAGACTTTTGACGATGCTTTCCAGTCGCGCATTCACATTGCCCTGCGGTATGATCCACTCGACTTGAAGGCCAAGAAGGCGATTTTCAAGATGTTTGTAGAGAAGGCCCGGGTACAACAAAAGGTCGAAAGCACACCTTTCACGGAGGAAGAGTACAACACACTTGCTCGACATGACCTCAACGGCCGACAGATCAAGAACACAGTCATCAGGGCGCAGGCACTTGCGGTCAACAAGGCTGAGCCGCTGTCGATGGTGCACGTCAGACAGATCCTGGATGTTCAGGTCAATTTTGACCGTGACCTGAAGGGTGGCACCGGGTATCAGGATGCCATGAGAAGCTACTTCTAGCGGGAAAAGTCTGGGGCGAGGGGCCGAAAGGCCGGTCTATCTGGCTTCGAGCGTTTTGATACAGTTGAGACCATGGCAAGACCGTTCTCGTTTTGCGCATTCAACACTCCTTTGATGGCCCGGCACGGAGCACAGAACAAGAAAGTAAAGTGCAACATTTGCGTGGCGTTCATGGCGAATATGGGTCGTGGCTTTTGACCCAACAGGTTTGACAATGTCAAATCTGGACAGTCACGCCGGTCGTTCTCGTTGCGGAAGAAGCGGTTTCGGACACCGGAGCGCAACTCAGTGCGCTTCAAGGACAAAGTGGTTGATAGCATCAGCTCAGTTAAAGTACTATGTATGAATCCCGTACAACGGCATATAAAGCCTCTGTGTTATTATTGACACGTGCCTCGTTTTCACCGTGAGAGTGAGCCTGCACAGCATACTGCAATGTTCAAAACTGGGTTTTCGAGACTCGGGTGCGCGATACCATGGCTCATTGAGATAAAAAGTGATATCATCTGTCAAGCCTCGTGTAAGTGACTCGAGTCATGGCTTGCATAACTACTTATCGCTTGTCGGGATTCGGCACTGGGACCTTGATGTCCTCGTCCGGGATCCTGGTGCGTTGGATAGCACCTATTTTGGGGTCAAATACTCATGCTTTCATGAAAAAAGCTCAGCATTTTCTTGCTTCCGAGCGAGGCCGATGTGTGCTGTTTCGGGCATACACCAGTCATGCGTACACTTAGAAAAGTTTGAGTCTTGAGAGAGAGTGAGATAACAAGTAAAGCGAATGACTCTCCCCGGCTTCTAGGTAATTAAACGGCCCGCAGGTGTCCAATGACCGACTGCCGAGCGGGTCTCAACGGCTCCCAGTCCCACGGCCATCAACACCAATACCCCGGGCCGCAATCTCGCGTTGCCCTTGCAGCTCCGGCCGCTAACCTAGATTGTTGCCGATAAAGACGCAGGTATAACTAGAGAGTTTTGGCCGTCAAAGTCATGGGAAAATGCTGCAGCGCAAGCCTCCGCATCTGCTGGGCCCCTGACCGACTGAAAGACCTGTTGCGACTTCGACAAGACTCAATACTACGCACTTGTCTTCCCTGCAGTGCGCATAGCAACCAAGCAAGATGAGGTCCTCGACAAGAATGGCCGGTACTCTTACCGGGGCCGTGTTGGCTCTTTCGGTCAACGCCGACCCGGTGCGCAGGAGCGGCAATGCGACGCTGGCGGGTCCGTCCCTCACCCACTGGCCGGCCGAAGCGGCGGCGTCGCTGGACGCCATGATTGCCGAGAATGCGAACTCGAGCAGTGAGTACAGGACTTGTCCTCTTGTGGTTCGGCCATGTAGCGCAGGCCGCTGACACGATCCAGACTACGCTGTCTTTGACATGGACAACACCTCGTACAGGTTCGACCTGGAGGAGTCGCTCATCCCATGGCTGGACAACAAGGGGGTCCTGACCAGGGACTCGCTCGACCCGTCGCTGAAGCCGATTCCCTTCCGGGACAACGCGACGCACACCGAGTCGCTGTACAGCTACTACCTGCGCCTCTGCGACATGGACGAGCTGCTCTGCTACCCGTGGGCGGCGCAGGTGTTTGCGGGGCTGACGCTGCGGGAGCTCAAGGGCCACGTGGACGACCTGCTGGCGCACAACGGGACCGTGGCGGCCACCTACTACGACGAGGATACGGGCGAGGTCGTGTCGGCGGAGGTCAGCCCGCCGCGCATCTTCCGCGGCCAGGTGGAGCTGTACAACCGGCTCATGGCCAACGGCATCGCCGTGTACGTCATCTCGGCAGCGTCGGAGGAGCTGGTGCGAATGGTGGCGTCGGACCCAAAGTACGGATATAACGTTCCTGCGGAGAACGTTATTGGCGTGACGTGTTTCCTGCGCAACACCACGACGGGCGACCTCGTCACGGCGCGGAGACAGATCGAGGAGGGCGAGTATGACGCCGAGGCCAACCTGGATCTCGTCTACACGCCGTACCTCTTCACGCCGGCAACCTGGATGGCGGGTAAGTTTGCCGCCATCCTGACATATATCGACAACTGGCGCATGCCCGTGCTCGCCGGTGGCGACACACCCAACAGTGACGGGCCTATGCAGTTCCACGGCGTGGATGTGTCAAAGGGTGGTGTCCACCTGTGGGTGAACCGCTCGTCGTCTGCTTGGGAGGACATCAGCGAGATGATCGAGGACTTTGCTGGCCAGCAGGCGGACCTTGGGCTCGAGGTGACTGCTGACAAGAACTGGGTGGTTGTGCTGCCCGAGGACATCCTGTGAGAGTGGTGAAGAGTGAGCCCGTATGCTGTGTGATGCGATGCGTGAGTGATTGAATGCCCGCGCCGGAGTGTGATCTGGTCCACAACGAGTGTACTGTGCAGTCCCCTCTCATCGTCGTCGCCGCCGAGACGTGCCTATTATCCAGGACGACGGTTACATGCATTTTCAGAGTGAAGGTGAATCATGATGGTCGCCGTCGCAGTCGAAACAAAATTTAATAATCAGATAATACATTGTTGTAGATGTACCTTTTGTCATCCTCGCGGATTTATATTAAGCTCATGTCAAGTGGCCCGCTCTCCGGGGTTGGGGTACTGGCCTACTGTGGTAGTACTTGCCTTGGTGGGGCAGGCAAACAACCCCCGGGAACGAGGTTCGCGTCGAGGCGCGTCAGGTCAAATAATGACGACCAGGCCAGGATCGACGCCCCCCCCCCCGGCGTATTATACGGTGCTGTACACTGGCGCAACAAAATCACCAATTCCCATACCGTCTATGCCCATGGTGAATTTATGACTTGTTCCCTCTTCGAATAGTCCAAACCTTCCTCCATGGCATGACAGCAGCCTCCAATAGTACAGAATGGCCCACCCACACCCGCCGGGCCTGACGCCGGCAGAGGTCTCGTTCCTCTGCGAAATGGAAATGGTCACAGTCGTCCCGAGAGGGCGGCTAGACAGTATAGACCTTCTCAGTGTTCGTCCCGCCTGTACCGACCGGAACCTCGCCTTCGTGTGCAAGCTTTCAGCTGACTTGTCCCTGTCCAGGGTACAACTCCCCCCCTCCGACCACCACATCGTGCCCAGCTTCCCCTCTGGCTCGCCCTCCTCCTTAAGAAACAACGTCGCGCCAACATCGTGCCACCAGCATGGCTCCACCCCTTGTCCCTCGCCGAGATCATCCGCCAAGAAACGAGAGAAGATCCCACAGCATTCAGCAAACCACCCCCGCCACCAGTGAGGGCTGACAGCCGCGGCGTCGCCCATCGCGTGAACACCTCAGCCCTGGGCAACGGCGACGAGGGCGAGGGCGCGACACTGCTCTCGCCGCCCTTCCTGCCGAGTTCCACCGCCGAGTCCCCCGCCGGATACTTGCCCTACCACTGGCTCGAGACGGCCGAGATGCTTCTGGCCCATGCCCCGGACGACATGTCCGCCCCCGCCGGCGAGATCCGGGGCCTGCTGCGCGACCTGGTCGAGGTGCGCTCGGCCAAGCTACGGGGCAGCACCACCCAGCTCGAGCAGTTCGGCGGCGGCGTCATGAACCTCCGCGGCGTGGGCGCCATGGAGCTGGCCGAGAACAGGGGGTTCGTGCTCGGTGTCGTCGACGGCGTGAGGAAGCTCGGCGCCAGTGCCGAGGCCACGCGTCGGGAAGAAGAGGAGGAAGGCGGCGATGGTGCTGAGTATGAGGAGAGTGACGATGATATGGGATTATAATGACGCTGGAGGTCGGGTCGTAATCCGAACGAGGGGAGCATGAGAACTGGGTGGCACGGCATGATCCACGCGCTACGAACTATTACACTGCACGGTTTATGTACGGTCGGTCTGCCGAAAGACCAGGGATGGCGGCGGGATCTTGGGAATAGCAAGCATGGCTCGGCGTTTTCGATAGGTTAAACTCGGGACTCATATACAGGTAAATCAAAAGCTCAGTGCTCGCAGCAATCTAATCCACGCGGCAAGCTCCAGGCTCTTCTCTTCGACAATGTTCCAAGCCACCGATTCCAAGTCGCCCGACCTCATGCCCGTGAACCGCAACCCGGGCGACTATTCAGAAAGGCTTAACGTTATCCAGACCACCAGTGGTCTACGACCAGGATCGTCATGTCTGACCTACGGGTCAATGTCGTCGGTTTCTTTGTCATCGACAGAGTTGGCCTCCTCGTCGTCATCTTACTCAGCCTCGTTCGCACTATAGACGTACGTGGGCTCCTCAGGACTGAAAAGGCTGCCCGTATCCTCCCACTGCGGCTTGATATACCGCACACTTGGAACAATAATCGGGCTGCCCTCGACACTCACGGCTGGTTGAGAGTCAACGTCTCCTCCAACGCTGCTTCTTTGCGGCAGAGGAGCCGCATCAGGGGCAGCATGGCCGTCCTCGATGCCTTGTTCCACTTGGACTTCCAACCCCACGTTGCTCCCTGACGGGATGCCGAACGCTGTGAGGTCTGTGCCTCGCGGTGACTTCGGAGTACTATTGCGGCCTGCTGATTCTTCTGGCTCGCCCTCAATTTGATCCACACCCCGTGATGGCTCGCTGGTGATTGAGGCACCTATGTCCCGTGGCATGCTTGCCTCCTCTAGCAACCTCCTTATATGAGTGCTGGGCGAGATGTCCTCTGCTGTCTCTTCTGTGCTGCCACCGGCTTCCTCAGTACTCTCGGTGGAGACGACAGCCACTGAAGGTTTCGTGTCTTGGGGCAAGCTTGTGTCTTCTGCCACAGCGACTGCATCGCGGGTCTCTGGAGCCGTGTCCCTGACGTCTCCTTCCCCGACTTCCCCAGCAGTCTCTGACCGACCGGATCCCGAAGAGCCTGGATCCTCAGGTAAGCTAGAGATATTGGAGGCTATGGAGCTGCTATCCTCCGCGTTTCGTACTTTGCAGGTGATTATCTCTGGGCTAGCTAAACGGGGGCTAGATGCCGCAGAGTTTGTCTCCGGCGTGAGCAAATCGGTTCTGTCAGAGGATGCCGGGGCTTGTTTGTCTATGAGGTTTCCTTCACTACTGGCTTCCTCGATTGTTGCAGATTTGTACAACTGAGCAGCCATATTTATCCTGGCCTCGCGGAAAGGGTTTGATTGTCCCTCGGCAATAACCGCGGCAGAGGGGATGGTCACCTCGGACGCTTGCTGTTCTCGACCTGGGCGTTGTCGAGATGGACTCTGACTGCCGCTCTGCTCCGGCGCATAAGGCGTAGATTCTGGATGACTTTCCTTCTCTCCTGATTCTGCGTTTCCCCCTTCTTGACTTTGACTTTCAAGCTTGTCTACAGTCGATCCATCGAATTTCTCTACCTCTCCCGCCCTTAGCAGGCCCAGAGGGTTTTCACGTGCAAATCGGTCAGCGTCGCGCAACGGGTGCAGTTTCGGGATTCTACAATGACTCTCCACCTGAGGCTCTGTCATTGCCGAAGCAGATCCATCATGCTGGTCAGAGGGGAGAAATCCTTCAGTGGGCTTTCCTTCTGGCTTGTGCTCTGGTCCGGCGGGTATTGACCTCGCGTCGCTGTCATTATTCGCTACTTCGGGAATGGGTTCAGCCTGTCCTGTTTCAGATTCTGAAATGCGTCCATCGCCTGCTCCGATGTCATGGCGGTCTTCAGCATCTGCCATACGAGCGTCGTTTTTAGGTGTTTGAATATCTGCCGTCTGGACGTCACCCTCCCCCGGCTCACTCGCCGTCTCGCCCCCAGAGTCACTCTCTGTCAGAAATATGCCCTCGTACTTAGCCACAGGTTCTGACTGGAACTTTGCCTCTAGGGCTGACTTGGTCTCTCGCGTTTCGCCTTGCTGAGCATCGTCTCGTAGTTGTCCCTCTGCGGTCTCGCTGCTTCGCGTCTGTTCTAGCAAGATTTCTACTCCTTCTTCGTCGAATTCATCCAGGAAAGCCGCGCGATCCATTTTGAGTTTATTTCTGAAATGCAGCAGGTCACTCGACAAACTTTGCGCGGCTTTCTTGGCTAAACTTGCGGTCAATCCAAACTTGTGCGTGCCTAGGTCCCGTGCTGCTTCTTCGAGTGCTGTCACTTGTTGCTGAGACTCCAATACGATCGTGGTCCAGGCACGCCTTTTCCTGAACTCCGGCCGAGCTGCTATTTCCTTGTCAAAATCTTTTTGCCATTCAGCCATTTCTCGAATTGCCGTCGTCATATCATCTGCGAGTGTTTCTGCAGCCTCGACGCTGTCATCGGCTTCCTCAACTTGATCTACTCCGTCACTCCCCTGCTTCTCAGCCTCTTCACTCCCTTCTCCTTCCATCCCATCTTCATTCTTGCTCTCCTCTCGTCTCAGTGTTCCATCATTTTCTGCGTTTCCATATTCTGTTGCCTTGGCCCCTTCGTTTTCAGCCCCACTGATGCCTGTGTCCCGTTTAGGGTCACCGATGATGACTAGGTCAACTCGCCATGATTCAAGTATGGATGCAGGTATAGATGAAGTCTCAGGGCTTCGTGTCTGGAGGTCTTTGCTCCACCGTAATGCCAGCCTGCGGACTTGCTCCTTGACGTGGTCCATATCAGCCGCGGTCCGCTCCCACCATGTGAGGAATTCCGTCCTAGCGAGCCAGTGAGGCTCCATTCTCTGACGGGTCCCGTCTTCAATGACGACCTCACTTAAAATATCTCTGAGGTCTCTTTTTGTAAAGCGCACAAGGCTTGGACGGTCTTCAACCACGGGCTCCGGGGTTGTTCTTGTGAGTCCTGCCGCAACTGCTGCCTGTGCGAGTCGAGACGCCGCAGCAATATCGGCTCTTGAAATCTTTGTTTCCAAATCGCCGGGCTTTGATATAGTGGATCGTGGTGTTGTGCTCTCTGGTGTTGTGGTCTCTGCCGCTGTAGACTGTGGCTCTGCGAGTTGTGATCCTGTGGTTTGCGGCCCCGTAGGCTGTGACTCTATAACTTGGGGGTCGGCGGGTTTGGGCCCTGTGTGTTCCAGTTCCTTGGGCTCTGACTCTGTAGATTCTGGTTTTGCAGGCCCAAGTCCTTCAAATTTGGACTCTTTGGCTTGTGATTGTGCCCCCTTTCTCTTTTTCGTAACGGTCTGCTTGACACTGCCTGTGATATCTTCGTCCTGAGCAGGCCGTTTCGGAGGCCGCGTTGTTCTCGGACCCCGTCGCTTAACTCCCATGTCCAGCCCTGGGCTGAGTTCTATAGGTGGCCCTCCATACTCGTTGAGCTTTCTAAGCATGGATCGAGTCATTCGGGGCGGAGGTGTTGCTCGTCGCTTTTCCGGTTGACCTGGACGACGAATGACTCCGCCAGCCCGCTTCTTGGCCGGAGACTGCATTTTGACTTCGATCGCTTCCATCTCACTCACGTTTCTCGAAATTAAGAAAACACGATGGTCCTGAATTAAGCAATGATGATGTTACTGCAGCATCTGAGGCTCCTTCAAACCCCGAAGCCTGTCTGATTCGCGTCGTACAATTGTGAAAGAAAAATATCCATTGCTGGAGACCCGTATGTGGTATCTCAGGATGCTCGAGTCCACAATTGAGATCAAGTCAAGTTGATTGCAGTTTCATGTTCAAATCTCTCAGCCTTTGTTTGAGTGTAAGCCTCTACCGTTTTCGGGCACGGGACAATGTACAGAAAGTCATTAGCCAAGCATGTCTGATGCAATGGAAAGAAACAAAGACTCAGTGTTGTGAATGTCTGTGGGGAGTGCTCGAGGGCTGAACTCGTCCTTACTCGAAAGTTGTTTGTTTCATTGTGCCCAGAGGTCTTGTCATGTCCACCTACCATTAGGTCTCTGCAATAGCTTATTCTCGTTGGCCTCCGCTTTTGTCAATTATCCAGTCGAACTTTCAATCCCTTAACATCGATATCTCTTTGCCAATTATGCAGCCTGAAATGCACCGGTGATTGCTGCAAGGACCCTCCTGCATTTGATTTATTTGATGCACGGCTAATTGTGCCAGACTTTTCGCCTGGCACTTTTGGAATTCAAAATCTTTTGCCGTGTTGAATGCGGACATCGCTCTGTGATCACATTCAAAGCAAGAAATAACAAAATATGAAGCCAGATCGCATTCACAGCGTCAAAACGTCGAAAGTACAATCTGAAGTTGGACCTCGGGATCTATGCGGACACTGTGCGTGCTATAAAGCCGAGGGATCGAAGACTGAACTTACCTGCAATGCAACGAAGCCCACAGATACATCTCTGCCCTTGTTTACCTACCCCCGTCATTCGCACACTAACTATAGCTCTTTGAGAGCGCCCATTATAGTAGTTTAACTACTGTCATCGGCATTGTACATTTTCTTTTTAAAGCTGGATGTTTGAGCGCTCACCACTGCATGAAGGCGCTGTGTATTGCTTCGGCCGTATACGGAATAAAAACAAAATCTGTTACTAGACACAAGGCTTCAGCCTACACACATACGATCCAACATAGCTATGGTTTGAATTGGATTCAAAAGGTCCAAGTTAAGTGGAACTTTCAACATTCAAGTGAAAGTGCTATTTTATGGTGGAAGACGAACTTTTCTGCAGGCCTCAATCTCACCACTCTCTTCTCATACTGTTGAATCTTCGTTCGATGTCGTTATCGCCCGATAACAGCTCCCTGGGCGAAAGCAATATCCAGCTGATAGACGTATGTAAGCGAATTAGAATGAAAAAAATCTTCTTTCTATTTTGAAGGCTTTTAGGAACCGTTGACAATAGGTCTACCGGGTAGAAATCCAAAACTAAGAGATTCGGAGCAATGTGAGTCAGCGAGCCTGAGACTTTTGCCGCGCTCGACAGGTGCCTTTGATGATGACTGCGCCATCTTGTATCAACAAGAATCTAGAGCCTTTCGAAAGTCAGCTACAGTCCATTATGAGTTGATTCCTGAGGTGTCTCAGGCAGGACCCCTTGTTTGCACAGCCTGGGGAAGGAAGCCTTACCAACACTATATATTGTATTGTCAATTTCCGTATGCCCGTCATACAATCTTGGTTCTACAACTTATTCCGCTTTTGACACCCTAGTATCTCCTTCGGTACTTCTCCCTTCTTTTTCTCTTCCCTACAAGAGTCCAGTCATCATGTCTTATCAAACCCCCAACAAATCGGGCATTCCGGCTCATGTCAGAGCCAACAAGGAAAACATCCCTCCCGTTCCGGTCTCAGCAGTCCAAAACAATACACCAAGTCAAGCTGCGAATACCCCGTCCAACTGGACTTTTATTCCGCCGAGAAACATGACAGACAGCTCGCCCCGGAAGCATCTGATGGATCTTGGTTGGCGAACGAGGGTTGGGAATTTTGAAACACCAACGCGCTTTTCTCGGTACGACAAGGCTCATCGACATTTGATGAAGATTGCCGAAGAGCCTGGCGAAAAGGCTGTGGCCATCCCTGATGCCTTTAAGGACCAACATGGGCCCTTCCAGCCTTTCCAAATTCATGATCCCGTACGCAATTTTATCTTGCCCATACGCCAGCCTATGCAGCCCAACTATGCTGGAGTGTTCTCTGGTGGCGCTGTTACATCCGAAAAGGCGGCATCCGAAAAGTACTACTGGCCCATGAACAGCATTCATGGCATGGCGGAGCTGTCCCTCGCAGAGCAACCTGCCGCCATACACCTTGGACTCGCTGAGAGCAAATATCCGAAACCCATGCTGGTAAGCGACAACGCCCGCAACATTCCTTTCGATGCCGCAAAGAACTCAGTCCGTGCTGACGAGTCCAATGCGCCATCCAAGGTGGCCCTGGGATTCAGTCCAGAGTATCACGGAGATCCCAACCTGCCACGCAATCGATCTGCCAATATTCCCGACGAGCTCAACTGCTCCCTTTTCCTGGTCAACCTGCCCCCGGCCCTCACAACCCATCGTCTGATCACCGCCATTCATGCCATGGGTCCCACCGGCCGCATCTACGCGACTCACATCAACGCACCTGAGCCGGACCGCAAGCACTACGGCTGCGCCGCCAAGGTCATCTTCTTCGAGCTCATCGCTGCCAAGGCTTTCTACAAAGCCTGCGAGGAGAGAGGCTTCACTGTCGATGGCTTCGGTGTGCGCGTCATGTGGAACCGCATCAAGACGGCCCAGCAGGAGCACGCCCGGTCGACCACGCGCGTGCTGCTCATCGGCGGCGACCCCAGCTTTGTTAACCAGACCACCCTTACCGAGTACTTCTGCACCAAGCTCCAGTTTCAGATCGACTGCATCATCACCCACAGCGATGGCCTCAAGGGCGACAACACCGACGCCGTCGTCGAGTACCGCTTCGGCAGCTTCAGGTGC
Organism: Diaporthe longicolla; assembly: GCA_000800745.1. Classification (NCBI taxonomy): domain Eukaryota; kingdom Fungi; phylum Ascomycota; class Sordariomycetes; order Diaporthales; family Diaporthaceae; genus Diaporthe; species Diaporthe longicolla. The sequence goes on from JUJX01000003.1 coordinate 776,178, forward strand.
CAGGCTGAGGCGGCCAAGATGGCGCTCGTCCGCGAGCACCCCGAGGTCAGGTGCTTCTTCCACTGCGACCCTTGCGATCCGGAGCACTGGGCGCCGTTTGAGCAGAGGATCCCCCTCGCCCCTGCCATGCCGATGCGCTTTCCCACCGCTCCTCCTCCTACTATGCAACAACACCAGGATGCTGGATTCCGTGCTGGATCTCGACAGTTCCCGGGACTTTCTGTTGTTCATGAAGCCGCTGAGGAGCAGCATGTCAGCAGCCGCCCAGCGTTGCACCCTCTTTCGAACAACTGGTGTTCCTAGTCCCAGCATGCCTGCTCTACCGATCATTGATGTTACGGTCAAGTTATAAGATGGGGGTGTCAAGTACGACAGCAGCATCGACTCACCAATCATTGGCGCTGAAGAGGGACTCCCGTGTTGTTGGGAATGTTGGTAACTCATTTGAACCCATTAAACTTCCAAGCTCATGAGTGGACATACAACTGACTCCCTGCCTTGATTCACGTATTAGATCCTCAATACACAAACAACTGGTCGTCCCAGTATTCAGTTATTAGTTTTTTTTGATTTATTCCGACCAGCGAACGACTCTGCTAGTGTGCGCGGAGACTGGTAGCGAGATCGATTTGGCAGTTCGGCAATACCCAGTAAGGAGGCTGGGGTTTGCCGTGCCGTTCAGTCGAGAATGAGACGGCAATGTTGTATTTCTTGGGACACATCCACATGATTATGTCTACTGGTGTAGGAGTTGCCCGTGTTATTGATGAGAGAGCTGAGTAATACCTAGCTGTTTGTATTTCGTCAAGGCTTGTCATTCCTAGCTGAGCACTATCTCGAGCCCTAAGTACTCACGCTGAACATTTTTCTTTTGGAAACTGTTAAGATTTCGGAGCCTCCTCCCATCAGTTGTTCTTTTGGAGCACGATCTTGAAAAGCGTCATGGTTATTGCAGCTCACTTCCCTTCACCAGCAGCTCTTCGTGACAATTGAATTTGCAGCAAACATCATTGATTCTATGCCGCCTTCGCAGCATTATGGTAATGCTGAGTAAAGTCATATCTTACATCGAAGGTTCCCATAAGTAAATCCTTTAAAAACGCCTTGTCCGTATTCCCTTTGGTTAACAAGTGCATGAATTCATCTCTCTCGTACCTGGTTGCTGGGTCCTTGTCGGACACGCGGCGAAAATTCTCCTGCGAAATTGGGTCGATTACAGTCTTCCATTTCTCGATCCTCTTCTCACTGTACAAATCCAGTATGGAATCGTCGGCTTTTCCGTCCCATATCCCAGCGAAACAGTCGAAGAGGCCTCCACAGTCCACAAAGCCGCCCGTGATGCCGAGTCCGCCCCACGGGTTGCAGAGGTGTGCGGCGTCAGCGGCGAGCAGGACGCGGCCGACTCGGAAACTGGTTGCGCAGCGTTGATGCATTTTGTACGGCGCGAAGTTGATCAACTTGTACTCATCGGGCTTCGGATGCCCAGGGAGCATGGTCTCAAACTTCCACGGTTGTCTTTGTTTGTACTCTTCAGTAGATAGACCGGGCGTTTCGCCGTAAGTGACGCGGTAAAGTCCATCCCGAGTGATCTTTGCTGCCATCTTCACGTTGTGAGTTACATCCAGAAATTTCATGCGCCACGAGGTAGGGACATAAAAACTTACAAAAAAGTGCTCAGGGTGTATGATGAAGTTGGCATCGTCAAAGCCAAACTTGCCCTCAAAATCATAATAGGTCTTGCGTAGGTATCAACCGTCAGTATGACTGGCAGCAACAGCGGAATGAGTGAAGTATGTGCGACTACAGAGCACTTGAGCCGAGACTTACATTAGTTGCGATAATCTGAGCGTCCCACGTAAAGCCAGGGTAGTCATTTCCAAATAATGCCCTTCGGACAGCGCTGTTCGCACCATCGCACCCAACGATGTAATCTGCCTCTAGCCTCTTCTTCCCATCTGGAGCCTCGACATCAATCCACGCCTTGTTCTCATCTTGGCCGACGTCGACGACCTTGTGCTTCCACAGGATGCTACCGTTGTACTTCTCCACAAAGAGGTCCAGCATGAGCTTATCCAGATCCTGCAGTGGAAGACACACGGTACGACAGTCATTGCCGTCCACGTTCGAGATGACCTCGGCGTTGAATCCAGCGATATAGCCATGATCATCGGCGCGGCGCCAGCACATAGTGTCCAGGGTCATACCCTCAGACTTGACCTTGTCCAGAACGCCTGCTCGCTTCAAGTCTGGGGTAGCAGCTGGCCCATAGTGTGCGGCGCGAGGCTGTTGGTCCAGCTCATGCGACATCTCGACCACGGTCACTGGTATGCCATGCTTTGAAAGCAGCAGGGCAAGCAAGAGCCCTGACGGCCCAGCGCCTACGATGATGATCTTTTCAAAGCCTTTTCCAGCCATTTCTAGACGTAGGTAAGAGCTGATAGGTTGAGTCTTTGGATGTCTTCTGGTTGATTAGGTTGAAGTGATGCAAGTCATCAGTAATTTGAGTACCAATAGTTTCAGCCAGGACTTGGAGTTCCGAAATATGGAGTCTCGGTGTCAAATGTACAGGCCGAACGGGTAAGACCTGACTAACGGGTCGAATGGTCAGTCTAGTGTGCCTCTTGTGAAGCGATTCCATCGCAAACGTCTCGGCATCAATGATCGCCAATTTTGCGGGGAAAACGCCTCTTCTTTGAAGCCGGGGCCAGGGTTAGGGCAGACCCAAAGACTCTCATCTCGGGACCGGAGGACCAGTTCTCAAATACACGCTCGACTATGAAGAGCAAGAGAGAAGCAAATTGGAAAGTCACTGTCAAATTCCCTGCATGGGAAAACCTACTGTTTTCATCTTAAAGATACATTTCCTTCCCCATTAGGGCACTTACTGTTGTTCCGGCTTAGTAGAGGAACTCAAAGAATACAAATAGTCCATGAAGAGCAAACAATTTGATATCCACTTGAGTCGAGCGTCACGAACTTATTTAACCATCATTCGAAGTCTATATACTGCGCAGATCAACTCGCATTATGCTAAACCATTCCGCGAACACTACTTGGCGGTTGTAGCTCAAAATGGTCAAACCCCGAGGGGCCAGCCCCCCTTTGTGAAGAATGCGCCGGAACATGGCGCGCCCCATCAGGCCTGGCCTTGACGTTTGTGGCATCTTGCCTCGGTACAAGCGGTGCACCAGATCCAAGACTTTCCCTCCTCAATGTCCACAGCTTGTCCAGCGCTGTCTTGAAGTCGTCCAACACAAGAGTGTCCGTGAGACACTTGAAAACCAGCGCCAGCTTCCAGAACGGGTTCACACCCGTGGGCAGTGCGTCCCCCAGCGCGCCTGTGACGGAGACAATGTCGAGGAGGCAGAATAGAATGCTCAGTGCCATCGCAGCTAGCATGACGGCGAATCTCGGAGAAATTACGATGACTTGGGTGAAGGTCATCTCGTAGTGCCGCTTGAGAGTCCAGATCAGCTTGATGCACGCGGCGACCCACCAAGGGTCACGGAAAATGGTCTCGATGGGCCTTGTCTTTGAGAAAAGGTTGCGGTTGGGAAGGTCGTTGAAGAAGGTGAAGGTCGCATATATCTCCACCATCCAATATGGCTGGACGAGGATGATTGTGGAAATAAAGATACGGCTGCTCCGCTTGGTCATGAAAGGCTTGATTTTCATCCACGCAATTACATTGTGCAAGCCATTGGATATATGCAGGCAGGTAGCGGCAATGGAGAGCCACCATCCGTACGTCGGGGTCTGCCAAAACAGGTTGTCTTTCCAGCGTCAGGAGTTAGCCATCAAAAACCAAAAGAAGGGGCTTAACAGGAATGGGGAGCAGGCCACAAGGTGGTCATAGGCTGTCGCAGAATCTGCAGCCCATGAAGCTCTTGTGTGTTGAATAGATCGAAAACAGGGCATGTTTGTTCTTGAAGGGGTAAACATTGTGTTTAGAAGCTGCTTACATCCCTGCCATCCGCCGAGAAGAAGCTGAGTGCATGCCATCTGAGTCAGTTAGCTGAGACTATGGGACCCTCGGAAGTGTGGTTCTGAGCACGTACTTCAAGGAGAATTAGTTTGTGAAGAAGAACGCCCTTTCGCATATTCGCGATTGTGATACCCATCATGACGACCAATGCTCCAATCACTATATACATAGCTTGTGTCAGTACTTAGGCTAGACCTAAGACACGCAATGATGGCGCTACATACTGGACGTGAAAAATGTGTTAGCAACTCGTAACTCTCTAATGTCAGATGGCAGCATGCGCAATTGACGGCCCCTTGCTGTATTTGATATCTCGGACCGATGGAAGGGAATTGTATCTCACCTAAATCCTTCCGCCCAACCTTCGAGTATGATTGCCGAGGTTTCTGACGGCGGATTCTTTCCATTACCCGCCCTGGACACCAGTCCAGTGGTGCCACCAAGAGGGCTCATAATGCACTCGACCGGTTTCACGTTGTAGCGGTACTGTATTGACGAGACCTATTCGCGTAGCCATGGAATGAGATCTTTGAGAAAGAAAAGTGGCCAAAATGACGACGTAAGAATGCTAGCGCGCGGTCGTCGGATATCACAAGTCTTTTTATACACGCCTCTATGTAAGACCCGATGGCAACTGACGTAGCGTAAGCCTCAGAGGGGGGCGTGGGACACATGGCCTGCACCAGAGCACTACCGAAGATGACCAAGCTGAAAAGGGAGCTGCAGGTGTCAGTGTCGCACAATCGAATATGCACGAACCAGATCCCAGAGCGTAAAAGAGCGGGCATGCAACCTGCGTGCGATCGCCAGGCTTCCTCCATCCTTCTTGTGAGACCGAGGGGTGGTGTGCTGCCCCAAACTTCTCCCCCACTCGGCTTGAAGGCTTGGGTACTTTTGTGCTTTACCCCGGGTGGATGGTGGGGAGGCCTGCACAGCTGTTCCAAAACTGGGGGTTCGTGGATGCATGCAACCAGCAGTTCATTGGACGAAGCGTGTAATTCGTGATCCGTGGCAGACGGGCCACCGTCGGGGCTCGTAACGCTTTTGGTGGTGACGGACGCCCTCGTTTCAATTGGTTACCGAGGGAGGCCCGGGCAGTAGTGCCCACGTAAGGCAGAGCTTGTCAATCTTGTCTGAGCCCGCCCTCTTCCTGTCCCATATGCGATCAGCCAAGGGAACTGCTGGTGGGAGGAATTAGGTGATATTAGTAGACATGTTGTCGGAGGAATGTACGCTTCGGGCTCGGAGGAATGTACGCTTCGGGCTCGTATGAGCCGAGGCTCTGCTTTTTTCTTGTACTGGAAACAGGATGCGAACTGAATGCGATGTCAGGTTGTGGCACGCGAAACCCGGACACAACATCATGCACACCAAATGAAGAATCTTCTGGGAATACCACCCTTCAGTGACTTAGGCTGCATGACCAAGCAATCCTTAAAGTAGAGAATTCCTAGGTGGCGTACTTCCATAATTAGCACCGTGTAAGTGTAACATTAGCAATACTTCCAAGTAACCTTTATATATATATCATCCTTTTTAATTAAACACTTTTTATCATGTAACAAACTTAAAACGTTCGCATTATATGTTTATAGCTATTGTCTCGTCCTGGTGTGATGGTACGGCAACATTGGGCAGTTATTTGGACTGAACTTCTTCAATGAATACCTCGTTTTATGCCGGAATGCAGTGAAGGGAAGGGTAGGGTACTGTGATGAGTAGAGCCGCAGCTCCATGAAAAGATTCAATTTTCTATGCACTCAAGCCTCCGTAGGTTAGTGAGATATTGGCTGAATTCCAATCTACCTGACGGGAAACTCTGGTTCTGGACGACCTCAAGTGCTGTCTATTTTGGAAGCAGCAGATAGATTTACTTCTTTCGGTCCTCGGGACTCGCTATAGTGGTCAACATTATTTCTGGTGACGGTAAAGAAGATTCTTAAGACTAGGCGGCACTGCATTAGAAGCTCTCTTAGACAACATCGTTTAGTACATACATCTTGAGGTAGATCTCTTGGGACGGACGTAAGACTAGTCACGTAATTTTGATCTCTAATGTTCCACCACTGGCTATTTTGGGAAAACCCCGACTTAACAGCGAGTAGTTAAATAAGGGCCAGACCATTGAGGTATATGGTAAAATACGCTCTGGTATGAGACTACAAGGACCCCCAATCTGACATCCATGGATGGCTTTGAGTGCCCCAAGCCCTCGGTCTAAACAGCTGTGGCAAGGGGCACCTTGCGTGGCCTGGATCATGACCTGCCTCCAGTATGGCGTCTGAAGGTCTCTGTTCGGTCATCACTGCACGTCGTGCCTGGTGAGACATGGCCGGCCAAACCGTATAATTCACCCAGTGAGAGCACCTTGGACCGATCATATCTATCAGTCCTCAACTACAGACGTATGAATACCTGAGTATATCAACATTTAGGAAATTAACATCGGCTCTTGAATAGGCACGGCGCCAAGACTGAAAATAAGCATAGGGACAAGGCTACGTATGTGAAGTTTCATGCGCCCAATTGACCCAGAGGCGGCTTTGAAACCTTGCCTCGTCTTGTTTAGACAACATCGAGCTCAGAAAGTGCATATTCATCCCCGAGAGACTGTAAAGCTTGACAGTGAATCGCAAGCCGCCACACTTGTTCGACCATAAAACAGATAGGTTTTCTCTACAAAGCTCCAGAAAATCATTCGGCCATGTACTCAACGCGGGCATGACGCCCCTGATCTCGCAACCGTTTGGGCTGGCTACGAGACCGTTCTGTAGCCTGCAGTAAAAGGCGTGTTGGTTCTTGATTTTTTGGCCCCTCTGGTCCATCAAGTGGCGGCAAGTGTTCCTCACTGTAAACTGCAGTGATCCGCATCTGTTGCAGCATCCTTAAAATGCCCTCCAGACAGTGCGAATTCATCGTGATTTCCAACCCGGGCGACATAGCCTGGGCGAGAGCTCTGGCAATCTTCTAGTTTCCTCAGGCCTATTTTGACTTGGTTTACTCTCCCAACCCGAGGCCGTAGAAAAGTGCTTCCTGCCATCTGTGTTGCAACTGCATATCTGAGCGCCTGTGGCCCGGTAGACAGTCCACAGTTAGGGTAGTGGATAGGCGCCAAGCCTGCTAGGCCCAGGAGGGGAAGGGGCAGGGCAGGGGCCGCGTTAGGGTCACCAGCCGTATTATATAAGTAGCCGTAGTACCTTAGGCACCATACACACCTAGCAGGTAGACAGGTAGGCCATTAGGTAGGCCAGCCCTAGCTAGCCTAAGCAAGCCTATAAACACACCACCCCTTAGATATATAAGATACATATACCCTCTAGTACATAGCTTATTTTTCTTCTTCCCTAAAACAACAATAACCACTACTACTACTACTACTACTCCTCTATTACTATACTAGCTAAGAAGAAAGCTATACTATAAATATAATAATACTATATAGGTAGCCTATAAGTAGTAGATTAGGTACTAAATATTACTATAGAGAATATTAAGAGGGTAAAGGTAATATATAAATATACCTTAAACCTTACTCTCTTAGATTATAAGTAAGAATAGCTAGAGAATATATTATATATATATAAAAAACTTTAATAGAAATAGAAAATAAATAAAATATAATTTAATCTACCTTTTAATAAATATTATTCTTCCTTCCTTAATACTTACTCCTCTTTTCTCTTCCCCTTTAAATATAATATAAAGAAAAATATTTCCTATCTATTCTATATAACTATAAAATCTCTATCTTCTATATAAAAGCTAATATATAACTAGAAGATTTTATTAACTAAGAAAAGCTTATAGCCTTCTTAATAGAGGTAGTTATCCCTTAAGTACTAAAGACTAGTAAGTATACTAAAGTAGAATAAAAGTAGTAAATAAAAGTAAAGTATAACCTCTCTATAAATAAACTAATAAGCTCCTCTTAAAGTATAACTAAAAATAATAATAGTTTAAAATAAAAAGCTTAAACTAACTAAAATCTACTATAATAAATACTTAAATAACTAAAATAAAAGATAAATAATTATAATACTATTATTATAGAAAATACTAAGGGGGAATAGAAGAGGGAGGATAAAGATAAAAAGAAGAAGGAGGATAAGGGTAAAAAGAGTAATAGTAACTTAATAGAGATATAAGTACTAAGGTAGAAAGACCCTAATAGCCTTCTCCTTAGTAAGTTACTCCTACCTAAAAGAACCTTAGAGCTTTAAGCTAAAATAAATACTATTTAAAACTACTCCTCTATACTTATTATCCTCTATAATAAATAGCTTCTTATTAAAAAGAATTAAATACTATACCCCTATAGGATAACCCTAACTACTCTTTAGAATACCCTTTTAAAAAAGTTTAATAAAAAGGACTAGGCTACCTAGGTAAACTACCTTACTAACTCTATAAAGAATATCTATATATAAGATTAAATACTAACCTTTATATATAAAGTATAGATAAAGAAAATACTAGTTAATATTACTATTAGCTTTTATACTAGGGTTAACTTTCTAATAATAGATACTATACTATTCTAATAAGATAACTATACTTAGATTAAGCTTAGTAAAGTCTTTTATTAATATATACTAGCTAAGAAGATATAAGTATTTATTATATAAACTACCTACTCTAAAGCTAATTAGTAGAGCCTTAAAAAAGTTAATAGTACCTTTAAGAATAAAAACCTATTTACCTATATAATTAGCTAGCTAACTAACTCCCTCTTTTAGTATTAATAAGCTAAGAAAGAGAAAGAGAAATTCCCTAATCTATAAATACTAAAGTACTAGTATAATATTAAACTATTCTTATAATAATCTAATAATAAACTAAAGATAGCTATCTTCTATACTACCTACCTTAAGTATATTAAAAAGTTCTATTCTAACCTTAATATTATAGCTTTTAAGCTTACCTACCTACTATAAGTAGCTAGTATATAGAGGTAGAAGGTAAATAAAGTAGTATATAACTAAATTATCTATATTAAAGGCTAGAATAATAATAATACTAAAATAGTATATACTCCTTAACTATTATATCCCTTTATAAAGAGTATTATAGGGTATAACTTTAACTATAATAGATTATACTACCTCCTTTAATAGTATATTAACCCCTTATAATACCTCTAAAACTAAATTTAGCTTAAGTTTAATAATTAGATCTAAGCTTAGAAGGAGTATAACTACTACTATTATATTTTAGTCTAGAAAAATATAATAATAAAGTTATTTATTAAACTAATATAGTAGCTTTATAATATCTTTCTTTAAAATATAGTACTTATTTAAGTTAAGTTTTTAAACTATTTTATCTTTAGGGACCTTCTATTTTAATTTATAAAATAAGCTCTATTTATAATATAAGTAAGCTTTCTAATTATATTTACCTAAAACCCTACCTTAGTATACTTATATAAGACTCTTATATATTAATAGGTTTAAAAAAAGTATAGCTATTTTAAAATAGGTAATAGGTTTAACTATATAAAAGTAGTACTCCTTAAAGTCTATAAGTAGCTTAATAGTATATTAATTAAGAGTAGAGCTACCCTTAGCTAGCTAAGCTTATAGGTATTAATATTAATAAACCTTATAAAGTTATAAGTAGAGAAAATAAAGAGTATAGCTAATATAAAATATATATATAATACCTCTACTATTATCTCCCCTATTATAGGTACTAGTAATATAAACTATACTTATAGTTATAAGTTTCCTATATAAAGTATACCCCTACTAAAGTAGTACTAATACTAGCCTTAAGTATAACCCTATACTTTCCCTCTTATATTACTAAAAGAGGAGGTATAAGATAAGGCTTAGCACTAGCCACCTCTTCCTAATCTTACTACTACTAAGAACCCTACTACTAAGGATCTAAGGCCTACACACCATACACTACTAGTAAGCTCCCTACCTTTAATATTATCTACTATACCTAAAATAACCCTACTAAGTTAAGAAATACCCTAAACCTCTAACTAACCTATATATAAAATACTAAAGATAATTACCTTTATAAAGGCTTAGAACTATAAGTTTATACTACTATAGGCCTATATTAGAACTATTTAAAATATCCTCTTCCTTTAGTATTATAATATAAGTAGTTTCCTACTAATTAACCTTTTTAAAGAGAAATATAATTTATAAAAGAACTAAAGGGAAAAAGAGTTCTTCTAGATCTAGAATAATATCTACTATAAGCTACTCTACTATAAGTAATAGTTTAACTAAAGTATAGAGAAGATTATAAAGAAGATAGATAAAGAGAGGATTATAATAAAGAGTTCTATATTAATAAATATATATAGTAAATACTATTAAAAGCTAATTAATAAAAGGATAAAGGTATAAAAAAATAATATTTATTTAAACTAATATATAAGAATACTAGTTTTTTCTTTACTTAATCTTACTTAATATTACTTAAAACTATAAAAATCTAAAGCTTTAAAGTAAAAAAGTTATATTAGATAGTTTTATTTTAATTTACTCTTTTATAAATTTAATAGCTTAGTCTTTTAATCCTAATTTCCTTAGCTCTTAAGCTACTCTACTAGTATAACCCTTAATATTAACTATAGTTAAGGGTATAAATTCTTCTTAAAGCAAAGTATATAAGTACTTTACCTTAACCTACACCCTCTCTAAACCCTAGCTCTCTAAAGAAAGAGCTCTATCCCTAGCTAAGACTAACTTACTTTAGTAGTCTACCTACTTATATAGAGCTAGTATAAACTACTAGACTCCTCTAAGGTTTATAAAGACCTATTAGAGGGGGAATTTTATAATAGCTCCCCCCCCTCTTTAAGCTATAGCTCTCTAAAGAAAGAGCTCTATCCCTAGCTAAAACTAACTTACTTTAATAGCCTACCTACCTAAGTAAAGCTAGTATAAACTACTAGAATATTAATTTTATAAAAGATATATTAATTACTTATATAATAGTTAAAAGAGAGTTTTATTAATTTATTTCTCTTAACTACTTTATTATTAATTTAAAGGTTAAAAGAGAAGTAATCTAGTTTTCTCTTTTACTTTATTTCTAAATAATATATATTATATTCTTAGTAGCCCTTATTATAGTTATTATCCTCTCCTTAATATTATTATTTTCTTTTTTTTAAAGTTATTATTATTTTCTTTTTAAAGTTATTATTTTCTTCTTTTTAAAGTTATTATTTTTTTTTCTTTAAAATTATTATTTTCTTTTCCTTAAAGTTATTATTTTCTTTTCCTTAAAGTTATTATTTTCTTTTCTTTAGAGTTATTATTATCTTCTTTTTAAAGTTATTATTTTCTTCTCCTTAAAGTTATTATTTTTTTTTCTTTAAAGTTATTATTTTCTTTTCCTTAAAGTTATTATTTTCTTTTTCTTAAAGTTATTATTATCTTCTTCTTAAAGTTATTATTATCTTCTCCTTAAAATTATTATTATCTTCTCTTTAAAGTTATTATTTTCTTTTTCTTAAAGTTATTATAATAGCTCTAATCTTACTATATAATAAACCTATATTAGTATTAAGATTATAGCCTTCTCCTTAATATAGAGCCTTATATTAAAGTAACTCTTATAAATAACCTCTCCTAGCCTAGCTCTTATAGCCTTAATAGTATTAATACCCTCTTAAAGTACTTTATATAAGGTATATAAAGTACTTATTAAAGCTTATTAAACTTATAGAATATACTATAAATATAAAGTACTATTAATATTATAATAAACTAAAAAAGAACCTAAAGTAAATATACCTTTCTATATTCTTATAGAATACTTTTACCTTTCACCCCTAGGAATAAGGTACTTAGCTCTACTAAATAGCCCTCCCTAAGAAAAAAAAATAATATCCTTAAATAGAATTAAATAATACCCCTAAATAAAATAGCTTATATAAGCCTTATATTAACCCTAGTCTTATATAAACCCTACCTAGCCTTTTAATAGTAAGTCCTACTTATAAACCCTACCTAGCCTTTTATCTATAAAAGCCCTATAAATAGGACTTACTACTAATAAAAAAAAAGAGTATATAGAAGCCTACACACTTAAAATAAAAGAAGAATCTAAAAAGAAAAACTTAGATTAATACCTCTAATACTATAAAAAGTTTTTAAAAGCTAAACTATATATAGTAAACCTAGTAAAAATATAAGGCCTATTTATAATAGGTAACCTAATCTATAGTATAAAGAGTTTCCTTAATATACCTTATAAGTTATTTAATTATAATAGTAGATAATATAATACTACTTATAGTATAGTCTAATATCCCTTCTAAAATAGATATTACTATCTTTAAATACTTCTCTTAATTTTATCTTAACTTTTTTTCTTTCTTCTTTCTTTCTTACTAACTTCTTATCTACTTAAATGTAATAATTAAGGCTTCCTAGGTCCTATAAACTAAGAGATTAAAAGGGGTTTATATTTAAGATATATAATAAAATAGTGGTTAAGTAATATTTTAAATAGTATAATAATTACTAGCTAGTAAGAGCTATTTAAGAAGAATACTTAAATACTTAGATTAATTACTAAAGAGCTATCCTATCCTAATACTATCTACTAATAATAAGTATATTTATATAATCTAGTTCTTTAGCTTAGCTTACTAGGAGCGCTAGTTACTTCTAGTAATCCTAGGTATAAGAGTATTAGGAGCACTTATCACTCCTATTACTCTATAGTAATAGATTACTAGGATTAATTATTACTCTAATTAATCCTTCTTTACTTAAGTAATAATTATATAACTAAGGCTTAGTTCCCTTATACTATTTAGCTAGTTAGTATACTAGCCTCTAGTAAGGTTCTATCCCTAATAGAACTAACTATTATTCCTATTTCTATTAGGGTTATAATATTATCCCCCTCCTTATCTATTTCTTTATCCCTAAAGATTCTTATTATAAATTCTTCCCTTCCTTATATTTTCTCCTATCTTTATGTTTATTACCCTATTTATTATATTATTCTAAGTATTAAGTAGTTATATCTCTAAGGTATCTAAGAAGAGTAATAAATATCTAGCCCTTACTAATTTAATTAACTAGAGTAGTATATTAGTTAAAACTATACCTTATTCTTATTATTTTAAAGAAAATTATATATATTATTTTACCTTAGAATCTTTCTACTATTCTAAGTATATATATAGTAGAAAGTCTTATAATAGTAACTCTATTACTTTATTATATAAGGGTCTGTTTTCCTTATTACCTTATTTTTCTTCCTAACTATCCTTAATAAAGTATTTATTAAGTAAGTAATAATATCTTAAGAAGGAGGAGATTAATACTAAAGAGGAGTTATTTATATTATAGACTAAGCTATAAGCTGCTATAGGTTAGTTAGCTAGGCTATAGAGGTAGAAGTATTAAGCTAAGAAGTATTTTTCTAAGTTATTCTATTATAGTATTTAGTTATTAGATAAGGAGAATACTAAGTATTCTTATTAGGAGGAAGAGGAGTAGGTTACTGCTAATATATAGTCTTTAAATACTATAAGGATCTCTAATTAATATTCCCTAGGCTTAGATCTAGAGAGTTTAGGTATTTCTTTAGATTTCCTAGCTAGGCTTAGTAGTCCTATAGAGCTTACTAGTAGTTTATTAGGTTCTTAAGGGGTTCCTATATATTATCTTTATTATTATAGCCTTTCTATTTAACTAGGTATTTAGTATTAGTATTATATATTCTAGAATCTAAAATTCTTTTAACTTTCTATTCTTTTTTATTATTATTAAGTTTAACTTATATTTTAAGTTATACACTAACTAGTATTAGTTTTAAAAGTAATATATAAAAGACTAGGTAGATCTATATTTTTATTAGTAATAAGAGTTTAAAGTTAATATCTAAGAGTTTTTCTAAAATTTAAAATAGTTTAATCTTTTTATAGTTTAGTTTATTACTAGGTTACTTAGTTTTAATATTTTTATAGAGTAGATAAACTTTATCTCCCTTCTCTAAGGTTAGTCCCTTTAACCTTTTTCTATTAGTATAAATTATTATTTATTTTTATATAAAGAGTAGTTCTTACTAAAGCTCTTTCTAGAGGTTCTAAATCTTAGTTACCTATTTTATTATTAATTATACTTCCTAACTAGGGATTAGTTCTCTATAGGCTTTTAGTTTATAGCTATAGTTAGTATAGAAGGGTAATACCTTTATTATTCTTATATCTATACTATTATAGGTAAATTATACT